>JAPDOI010000713.1:0-302763 GCA_029168955.1 Aplectana chamaeleonis | reverse complement strand
TTTCAGACAGACGAATTTCGAATAAATTCGTTCATTTTTATTTCGAACGAACGAATTTCGAATAAATTCGTTCATTTTTTATTTCGAACGAACGAATTTCCCGAATAAATTCGTTCATTTTTATATTCGAACGAACGAATTTCGAATAAATTCGTTCATTTTTTATTTCGAACGAACGAATTTCGAATAAATTCGTTCATTTTTATTTCGAACGAACGAATTTCGAATAAATTCGTTCATTTTTTCATTTCGAACGAACGAATTTCGAATAAATTCGTTCATTTTATATTTCGAACGAACGAATTTCGAATAAATTCGTTCATTTTTATTTCGAACGAACGAATTTCGAATAAATTCGTTCATTTTTATTTCGAACGAACGAATTTCGAATAAATTCGTTCATTTTTCTTTCGAACGAACGAATTTCGAATAAATTCGTTCATTTTCTATTTCGAACGAACGAATTTCGAATAAATTCGTTCATTTTTATTTCGAACGAACGAATTTCCGAATAAATTCGTTCATTTTTATTTCGAACGAACGAATTTCGAATAAATTCGTTCATTTTATTTCGAACGAACGAATTTCGAATAAATTCGTTCATTTTTTATTTCGAACGAACGAATTTCGAATAAATTCGTTTCATTTTCTATTTCGAACGAACGAATTTCGAATAAATTCGTTCATTTTTCTTTCGAACGAACGAATTTCGAATAAATTCGTTCATTTTTTATTTCGAACGAACGAATTTCCAGATAAATTCGGTCATTTTCTATTTCGAACGAACGAATTTCGAGATAAATTCGTTCATTTTTATTTCGAACGAACGAATCTCGAATAAATTCGTTCATTTTTTATTTCGAACGAACGAATTTCGAATAAATTCGTTTCATTTTTATTTCGAACGAACGAATTTCGAATAAATTCGTTCATTTTGATTTCGAACGAACGAATTTCGAATAAATTCGTTCATTTTATTTCGAACGAACGAATTTCAGATAAATTCGTTCATTTTGATTTCGAACGAACGAATTTCGAATAAATTCGTTCATTTTTATTTCGAACGAACGAATTTCGAATAAATTCGTTCATTTTTTATTTCGAACGAACGAATTTCGAATAAATTCGTTCATTTTTATTTCGAACGAACGAATTTCCGAATAATTTCGTTCATTTTTGATTTCGAACGAACGAATTTCGAATAAATTCGTTCATTTTATTTCGAACGAACGAATTTCGAATAAATTCGTTCATTTTATTTCGAACGAACGAATTTCGAATAAATTCGTTCATTTATTATTTCGAACGAACGAATTTTGAATAAATTCGTTCATTTTTTATTTCGAACGAACGAATTTCGAATAAATTCGTTCATTTTTCATTTCGAACGAACGAATTTCGAATAAATTCGTTCATTTATTATTTCGAACGAACGAATTTCGAATAAATTCGTTCATTTTTTATTTCGAACGAACGAATTTCGAATAAATTCGTTCATTTTTTATTTCGAACGAACGAATTTCGAATAATTTTGATCATTTTTGATTTCGAACGAACGAATTTCGAATAAATTCGTTCATTTTTTATTTCGAACGAACGAATTTCGAATAAATTCGTTCATTTTTGATTTCGAACGAACGAATTTCGAATAAATTCGTTCATTTTTTATTTCGAACGAACGAATTTCGAATAAATTCGTTCATTTTTTATTTCGAACGAACGAATTTCGAATAAATTCGTTCATTTTTTATTTCGAACGAACGAATTTCGAATAAATTCGTTCATTTTTTATTTCGAACTAACGAATTTCGAATAAATTCGTTCATTTTTGATTTCGAACGAACGAATTTCGAATAAATTCGTTCATTTTTTATTTCGAACGAACGAATTTTGAATAAATTCGTTCATTTTTTATTTCGAACGAACGAATTTCGAATAAATTCGTTCATTTTTTATTTCGAACGAACGTATTTCGAATAATTTTGTTCATTTTTGATTTCGAACGAACGAATTTCGAATAAATTCGTTCATTTTTTATTTCGAACGAACGAATTTCGAATAAATTCGGTCATTTTCTATTTCGAACGAACGAATTTCGAATAAATTCGTTCATTTTCTATTTCGAACGAACGAATTTCGAATAAATTCGTTCATTTTTAATTTCGAACGAACGAATTTCGAATAAATTCGGTCATTTTCTATTTCGAACGAACGAATTTCGAATAAATTCGTTCATTTTTTATTTCGAACGAACGAATTTCGAATAAATTCGTTCATTTTTAATTTCGAACGAACGAATTTCGAATAAATTCGGTCATTTTCTATTTCGAACGAACGAATTTTGAATAAATTCGGTCATTTTCTATTTCGAACGAACGAATTACGAATAAATTCGTTCATTTTTTATTTCGAACGAACGAATTTCGAATAAATTCGTTCATTTTTGATTTCGAACGAACGAATTTCGAATAAATTCGTTCATTTTATATTTCGAACGAACGAATTTTGGATAAATTCGTTCATTTTTTATTTCGAACGAACGAATTTCGAATAAATTCGTTCATTTTTGATTTCGAACGAACGAATTTCGAATAAATTCGTTCATTTTTTATTTCGAACGAACGAATTTCGAATAAATTCGTTCATTTTTGATTTCGAACGAACGAATTTCGAATAAATTCGTTCATTTTTTATTTCGAACGAACGAATTTCGAATAAATTCGTTCATTTTTGATTTCGAACGAACGAATTTCGAATAAATTCGTTTTTTCATTTCGAACGAACGAATTTCGAATAAATTCGTTCATTTTGATTTCGAACGAACGAATTTCGAATAATTTCGTTCATTTTTTATTTCGAACGAACGAATTTCGAATAAATTCGTTCATTTTTTATTTCGAACGAACGAATTTCGAATAAATTCGTTCATTTTTTATTTCGAACGAACGAATTTCGAATAAATTCGTTCATTTTTTATTTCGAACGAACGAATTTCGAATAATTTTGTTCATTTTTGATTTCGAACGAACGAATTTCGAATAAATTCGTTCATTTTTTATTTCGAACGAACGAATTTCGAATAAATTCGTTCATTTTTTATTTCGAACGAACGAATTTCGAATAAATTCGTTCATTTTTCATTTCGAACGAACGAATTTCGAATAAATTCGTTCATTTTATATTTCGAACGAACAAATTTCGAATAAATTCGTTCATTTTTTATTTCGAACGAACGAATATTCGAAATTCGAATATTCGAATGACGAATAATTTAAGCATCCATAGCAATATCGCGCAACTACGAAGTGAGCGGCAATAACAAGTTGAATTCTTCTTCGAAAGCTTTATTTCCACCTACAAATGAAATTAATAAGGCACGACTCATCTCTAAACATGTACGGGCTACAACGCAAAGAATGCTACAAAATCAACTTTTCAGCTTTAACTTAGCCTAAGGAGCTTAATCGAGGTACTGAACATGAATAAGAGGTGCTTCGAAAGATCACGGTAAGTATAGGGTAACTATATCGTTAAAGTCTCCGATATGACTGAAATTTTGTCTAGAGAACCTACACCTAAACCTCAGATAAAAAGGAGCTCGACGCTCAGTCCGATCTTCCCACTTTCCTGGAGACACGCGATAAACGAGTGCTTGCCCTCCTGACAGGAGAGCGTGCCCATCACGGGCAACGCGTGCCCCCAAAAAGAAGCTGGACGCTCAAGACGCTAGTTTTCAAACGAGGCATACGACGCGGTTTGGAGCCAGGACTCGGATGAAGGCAATGCCTTCTGTTCAATTGCCCAATTTCGCAAGACTTGGCCCCGTCTGGACGCTGAAGGCCCTGCTCAATCGCTGGTGGCCCCAGTTGGTGCTTTATGCACTGGCCGGGTCGCGTGTTGACGTGCGGCCGCGTCGTGCACCGGTGCGTGAATAAATTTTTAAAAGCAAAAAGCTCAGAGGGGCTTATTACCAGAGCAGGAAGCAGCTACTCGCCCACGACAGTCGCTACCTCCCCCGCGATAGCTACTACCGTGGGCGGCAAAACTTCGGATTTTGCGCTCCACGGCCACTACCCCGCTGGCGGCTTTCAGCGGGGCGTGGAGCGCGTTTTTGTCTGAGCCATTAATCCTTCAAAAATTGCGAAAAGAATAAGAGATTCTTAATCCACAGCTCAGAAAAGCCCCTTGGCGAAGTTTTAGCCAAATCGGTGCTATCACTAGAAGGGGGGGGGGAGTACCAATTGCCGTTCCACTAGGGCTCGCCCATTTTTGCGTGCCGCCGCGCAATTATAACACCAATCTGGAATTCCCTTCCCTGCCAGAAGCGTTGCGGCGCGGGGAAATTGGTGTAGCCACATGCAGTGGACAAGTGGCCCCGACTGGCGAGATAGCGAGGCCAAATCTAAAACGTCGACAAACCACGGCACTGTGCCGAAACCTTCCGTAACACCGGAAACGAATGTCAAATCCGTGCTTAGCACCCCCAAAGGTTGTTATCGCGGCCACTTGGCCACCCCTATTTCTCCGCGCCGCAACGATTTTGGAAGGGAAGGAAAACCCCGGGTTGGTGTCATACTTAGGTTCGTTGGGGTGGAGACAACGGTCCGAGAGGTGAAGGTTGTTTAGGATACCTGAGTGGGGAATGGTGAAGGTTCCCTATAGATTTGCAACTTCAAAAACTGACGTTTTCTTAATCCTCTTTTTCTTGCATTCAATGTATTTTTATTTTTAATCAATTATTTTGAAACAACATTTTTTCCGTTAGTAACCTCCTTTAGAAATTCACCATTCTTAATGAAATGATCTGCGTATGTCATGATAAACTTCCTTTATGCTGTCTTGGATTCAAAGTTTGTCGGAAAATTTCTTCAAGCGGTTTTTTGAAAAACTTCTTGTTCTTCGCTCATACCATTTTTACCTTTTTAGAGATGGATCTTTAAACAGAGCTGTTTCCGAAATCTTCATGAAATTTTGCTTCAGATAATGTTTTCAATTTGAGAAAGTACGTTCCCAGTCTCTCAGCCAATTTCAATTTATGAATTAACGTTTCTTTCACTAAAAGCCATCAGTTTTTCGTCCATAACTTTTTTACCCTAAAGACAGCCCTTCCGTGAAGGTTGTTTTCGAAATCTCCATAAAATTCTGCATCGAATAGCGTTTCCAGTTTGGAAAAATATTTTCTCGATCCTTCAGCCTAATTCATTTTACGAAACACCGGTTTTTCGTCTATAACTCTTTAACCGTTGAAGATAGGGTTCTGGTGAAGGTTGTTTCTGAAATCTCTGTTAAATTCGGCATCGAATGATATATCGGGTTCCTAACTTTGCTTGGCCCGTAAGTCAGCCAGGTCGTTTAAAGGCATCGCTCGTGCTGGAAATCAATTTTCATTTTTTAGGTTCAATTTCATGATTGAGCCCGGTATACCACATTGGTGAAGTTTGGCGCGTTAAAAACGTTGGGCAACGAGGTTGGAAGGCGTCAAAGATGAAGATCCGCCACCAATTCTCACCAGTCATCTAGCACTTTTTCCTAGAATGTTGGTGCGACCGTAAGACAACATGAAAAAATTGTTGCGGCACGAACTCCACATGCAGAAAAACTCCGGAAATGACCGTGACGAGACCTCCAAAAGCAGAAAAACTTCAAAAAGAATTTTGTCGCGAAATTCAAATTAGTATTTACAATGTGTTCCGATTGACTTTTCATTACAAATGAAGGTTTTTCATGGGCCCCTTCGACATTTTCGTTCACTAGACAGGCCAAGCCACACAAAAACATGAAAAAATAATATACGGTTTTCTGCGCGTACGATGCCTTTAAGCCGATTTTCATAGTTATCGCCATAGGGTGCTCTCGCCTCTACGGTTCAAATCAGAGACGCAGAGTTCTGCCGGAGCCAACAACGGGGCTTGGCTCCACCGACCTGGCTGGCTTATGAGGCAAGCAAAGTTAGGAACCCGATATGTCATTCGACGCAGAATTTTACGTAGATTTCAAAAACGACGTTCACCAAAACCCTATCTTCAAAGGTTAAAGAGTTATAGGGGGAAAACCGGTGCTTCGTAAAATGGATTAGGCTGAAGGATCGAGAAAATACTTTCCCAAACTGGAAGCACAGGTTGACGCAGAATTCCATCGAGATTTCGAAAACAAGCTCCACCAATGGTCTCTCCAAGAACAAAAAAGTTATGAACGAAAAACAAATAACTTCAGGCTAAAAAAATGCACTTTATAAACTGAATTCGGCTGGAAGAAGGAGAACCTATTTTTCAAAGCTGAAAGCGTTTTTCAATGCAGAATTGTATGTGAATACCAAGAACAACTTTCACCAAAGGTCTATCTTTGAGCAGAAAAAACTTATGAACGAAAAATC
This sequence comes from Aplectana chamaeleonis, assembly GCA_029168955.1. Classification (NCBI taxonomy): domain Eukaryota; kingdom Metazoa; phylum Nematoda; class Chromadorea; order Rhabditida; family Cosmocercidae; genus Aplectana; species Aplectana chamaeleonis. The sequence goes on along the minus strand of JAPDOI010000713.1, from coordinate 296,390 downwards.
GGCAGTGACACCCACCCAATCTTGAAAATGACTTGCATGAGTGTGAGGTCACTTTCATTCTTTTTCGGGGCGTTTCACTGGTTGTCATCGGTTCTCCCAATGGTCAAGTTCCCCACTTCACCTGCCCAGTAGAGTGTTGCCCGAATATTCATTTATTCGAATAGTATTCGAATATTCGAATATTCGAATATTCAAAGAAGTGGATTATTCGGGTTATTCGAATAATCGAATATTCAAACAAGTGGAATATTCGTTTATTCGAATACTCGAATATTCAAAGAAGTGAAATATTCAGTTTAATCGAATATTCAGCACGAATAATTTGAATATTCGACAAGATCGCACTCCATTTTGCCCTGATTTTACATTTCGAACATCTTAGCGTAGTGACTACTAATTTCTCACAATTCTTCAGTACCTCATAAATATAAAGTTACTGTGCTTATCTGGGTTAAATTCCGGTCCGCAATTGCGTCTTGACTCGCTTTGCGGCCGCACGCGCTCGAGTCAATCGAGTTTCCAGCTCCAAAGCCGACACGATATGGCTTTTTACACAGTTTTCTTCAATTCGCTTTAGTTTCCAGTTTCTAAAACCCACCTAGAGTCAACAGATCCGCAGCTGCGGCGCTGGAAACTCTTCCGACTCGAAAGCGCGCGGCCGCAAAGCGTGTCGAGACGCAATTGCGGACCGGAATTTGACCCAGATAAGCACAGTATAGCAAGTAGGTATTTACAATATATTAAATCGCTCGCAGGATTTTGTCAAAACGCTAGAAATGCCCATTTCACCTTTAGTTATAGAGAAAAGTTTAAATCTCGAGCGGCTCATAAGTATAGCAACACTTGAGCAACATGGAAATTTCTCACGATGATGGCCAGAATGAGCCATTTTCACGGTTATTTTCATGAAACTGGTTCGAGGTGATGCTATTTGTCTACTTTCCCGGTGAACTTCACCTGAATTCTGACGGAAAAGCCCAAGTTCTCTCCTTCCATAATGCTGGACGTGGAATTCGATGGTTTCCAGCCACCTAGGACGACCAGCTGGATGTAGTCTCAAGTTCGTGCCAGATCCTGAGCCACTCAGCGTCTGTCGTCGCCCAGACGTCTCATGGAGCTGGGAAGCGAGATATTACACGGCGAGTTCCCAGTGACATGGTGTCGGTCTCAACGACTTACTACGATTTGTCGCTGAGTTTTTTCAAATTGTTGCTGAGATTCCGGAGTAGGGCGCGGCTAAGCAGCACTAGGAAGTTCGCCATTGCATAAACCGCGCATAACTCAACTGAACTCAACTAAGCTAAACCAAACTAGACCGAGGCAGACCACAAATATGGCGGCAATTTAGCGGGTATTTTGCGGCTATTTCACGGCGAGCATTATTTGGCGACTATTTCGCAGCCAGCATTATTTAGCGGCTATTTCTCGGCTAAAACTCAGAGTACACGCTCCTAAACGTGGTTGAGATAACTACGGAAATATAATGGTATGGCTCAGAACACAACGCCTACGCATTTTGAAGCGTCAAAAACGACCCACAATCACGCTACACGAGTGAGAAGTTGGCCCCGTCCCTGTATCTGCCCGCCCTTGTATTTGCGTCCTCCTAAAAAAAAGGGGTGCTGGGCCACTCCCACCGCTTGTGGGTGGTACAATTGGTACAATAGGTAAATCACAAACGTCACCGACGGTCGAAATTGATCAGAAGCCCTGTTTAGGAGGACGCGAATGCAGGGGCGGGCTGATACAGTTTTGGTGGGGGGGGGGCGACTCCTCAGTTGTGTAGCGTCACTTTTGGTCGTTTTTGACGCTTCAGAATGCGTAGGCGTTGTGTTCTGAGCCATGCCATTCAACTTCCGTAGTTAGTATCTCAACCACGTTTACGAGCGTGTATGCTGAATTTAAGTGACAAGAGTGCAGCCGGTTCAATTCCCAAAGTATGCGGTGCATTGGCCCCGCCCAGCATCTGGAAGCCCTGCCCATCCGGTGGCGGCCTCAGTGGAGGTTGGGCGACCAGCCGCGACGCGTGGGTGTACCGACCACGCTGCGTGTCGGTGTGTCGACCGCGACGCGTGTCGACGCGCCGACCGCGACGCGTGTCGGTTTCCCGACCGCGACGCGTGTCGGTGTGCCGACCGCGATGCGTGTAGGCGTGCTGACCGCGATGCGTGCCGATGCGCCGACCGCGATGCGGGTTGGTGCAAAGTAGTTCCTAAGCCACATAAAAGTCTTGCAGGATGTGAACCGCTGCTAAATAGGCCGCTAAACGCGACAGGTCAAAATGTCAACAGCCCGACAACAGGCGGACATCGCTGGGCAACGGGCAGTTGTCAGGCTTACGATTTGAGTTGTCAAGAGGGTGCAGTTTATGAGATGACAACTTCTCAACCTGCTGTCGATGCCCCAGTTTGCCTGAGTGAATTGAATGGGATAGTACGCAATAGAGTGTTGCCCAAATATTCGTTTATTCGAATAATATTCGAATATTCGAATAATTCGAATATTCGAATATTCAAAGAAGTGGATTATTCGGGTTATTCGAATAATCGAATATTCAAAGAAGTGAAATATTCGCTTAATCGAATAATCGAATTTTCGAAGAAGTGGATTATTCGAATTATTCGTTTATTCGAATATTCAAAAAAATATATTCGTTCCAACACTCTACTGCCCAGGGGTGAAGGTTGGTGGAGTGCATGGCTCCACCCAACGAAGCTATGGTTGGTGTTATCATTGCGCGGCGGCATGAAAAAATGGGCGTGGCCAAGTTCGATTGCCATGTGGCTCCCCCTGTCAGAACCGTCCTAGTAGCCTCATCAGACGGTGTGGGGAAACAATTTAGCCCTTGCGTTCGGAAAAATGGAACAATGGAGTAGTGAATAAAATGAATTCAGTCTTGAAAGGTATGTCGATTCCTTCATACATTAGAGCTGATTTTCATATTTTTTGTTAAATCAGCTCGGGTATTCAAATTCGAATAACGTTCGAATATTCACCTCTGCGAATAATCGAATTTGAATAATGTTCGAATATTCACCTTTTCCGAATAGTCGGATTCGAATAATATTCGAATATTTACCTTTTCCGAATAGTCGAATTCGAATAATATTCGAATATTCACCTTTTCCGAATAGTCGAATTCGAATAATATTCTAATATTCACCTTTTGCGAATAGTCGAATTCGAATAATGTTCAAATTTTCACCTTTTGCGAATATTCGAATTCAAATAATGTTCGAATTTTCACCTTTTGCGAATAGTCGAATTCGAATAATGTTCGAATATTCACACTTTTCGAATATTCGAATGTTCGAATAAAAATTCGTTCGAAAAATTCGAATATGTATTCGAACTCGAATATTCGATCCTCACTCTACAGAAAATCAAATCGATTGCCGCCGCAACTGCCGCTCTTGCCGCTGACTGGCGTCTGGGTTCCCTGACCTCTAGGATGGCCAATTAGATGGAAACTGGGACCGGATTCATAAACTAAATTTAGCGCTGGTAAGCTGGGTAAGGGTAGCTTCGTACCGAAATTCGCGCGAATGACGCGATTCACAAAACTTGCTACCCACGGTAGCAGCCTACCAAGCCTACCCTGCGCGAATCTCGGTTAGGGCCCCACCAGCGGCGTCCTACCCTGCGAGATTTCGCGCTCTGATGCTAAATTTGCGTGCTCGTCCTTTGAACAGCTGTTTTCAAGCCCCTTGTATAACGGATTTTCCGGCAATTTTATATTTATTTGGTCAAGATGTTGTGTTTCCATCGTCAATTTTCGCTACCCTCTCCTCAAAACTCGTTATTTGTCGTCAAAGCTTGATTATTTTTGAATTATTTTGTCGGAGCAAAAATAATTGTGGGTTTCGATAAATAAATAATGGGTGTCGATAACGCAATGACTTCGAGACACCAAGCTTAGTTAAAAACTACACGGAACCCCTAAATCCGCAAAATTTATTTTACTTTTAATTCACCGGTGGGGTAAGATAGCTGAAGAAATGCGCTTTTGAATGCCATATTAAATTTTGCAAAAAGAGCTCGTTTTGGCGAAAAAGTATGATTCAGTAAGAACCGCAAATATATTTGCACGAAACTGATATGTATCTATGATTTCCCTTTTGTGCGAGAATAGGGTTCTCACAGCTTCTAATTTTCAGGCGAAACACACTTTTAATTTACCCATACAACGAGGGCGGCGAAGGATTGATGATGACGAGATCAGGAAAAAAATACAGATTGAAACCATCATCGAAAAAGAACAACCGTGATCCACTCCCGTTTTTTTTTCTAACCTAAACACTGTGCGCAAACTAGGTGAATATAAGGTATAAAGCGTTCACATAAGTACTACGGCAGATTCGATGATTACACATTTAGGCCCAAGCTTTTCTGTTACGTCTGATTTTTTGTTTCTTTTGTCTCTAGTTATTGACGTTTTCTACGTAAAAATATCGTCTTGGGTCCTTTAATGGAACGCCGCAATCCAGCTACATGTGAGAAGCGAAATCATTTGCGCGTCCCAAACAGATTTTTTGATTAATATACACATCATCCTCATTCTAAAAATTTAAAGTACATATCCTCTGGTTCCGAGCCAGATTTACTCGGTTCCCTCGCGCGCTTGTGCGGAGCGAGGGTAGAGACAGTGAGAAAGTGTGGGGGAAGGAGACGCGGCGTACGCGCGCAGACGCACGCGATGAACGGAAATAAATCACACTTGGAAACAGAGGATATGTTACAGATTAAAAGAACATATCATTAAAATCTACCGAAAAAAAACTGAAATATTTCCATACTGCTGTATTCTTCAAGTGATTCAAACATAAATTTATTTTTAATGGTTTTTCTGCGTTTTTATGCTTTAAGTTTGTGAGTCTTCAAAAGTTGAAGCTTTCGGAAAGCGATTACGAGCGATATGCACTAGCCGTCGTTTGTAAAACACGGCTGCGTCACCACACACATAACGCTTTTAGCCGTAACTGCTTGGTAGCGCTACCCACGGTAGCATAGCGCTCGTGAATCACAATGTGATGGTTAGGGTAGCAATCAACCGCGGGTAGCGCTACCACTAGATAGGGCTACCAGCGCTGCCGCGTTGATGAATCCGGCCCCTGGATAGGGCTACCAGCACTGCCGCGTTGATGAATCCGGCACCTCATATAGTCCGCCCATCACCAATCGACTCATTGGCCGTGAGACAGATTTCGGCATTGGAGCACGCTCCTCGGAAAGCATCAGTATCACAATTTCGCACGATTGTTCTACCGTACGACTTATTTTCAGATGTAGAACAGCTCAATTGACATGAAGAACTGGTTTCGATGTGCATTCGAAGACTTGTTCAGTTTACAGCATATTGCAATGTATGCCCATGGTAACATAAATAACTGATTGTGCAATAACTAAGGGATACAGGTCTTTACTCTGAACTAATATTACTAAGCTGTGGCTTAAGAGTCATGAAATATAAGCTCTCGATTCCGAGAGCTTGCAGCTCATGGACATACATTAATCATTTGATACATGATCATTTGTTCATAATCATAATTATACATCACCGATGTCTGAAAGATTGCAATAAAATATAATATTTTCACAATACTTCTTCAACGATACATTTCACAGTTGTACAGTCAAATTGTATCGAAACCAGTTATGCATGTTAATCGAGATATACTACTCTTGAAATCAGCTCGCACGATGTGGAAATCCTGCAAAATTGTGATATTGAGGCTCTCTGAGGAGTATGGAATGCTAGCGCGAAAAGCGTACTCCAGTGCCAAAACCTCTCCAACGGCCAATGAGTCGATTGGGAGTGGGCTGGATAACATTATTCAAAAGGACGGTCAGCGGCGGCTCTCAGAACGATCCGCGGCGGCTCTCAGAACGATCCGCGGCGGCTCTCAGGACGATCCGCGGCGCCTGCAGGACGATCCGGCGCTAGCAAAATGGTCCGCGGCGCATTGCCGGCGCTTCCCCGGCTTAGGTGAAGGATCGTTCGGTCGTCAGCCGCGGACGATCCCGGTAGGTATACATATAAGGCTAACTGAGGAAGCAGTTGGCCGTTTGAGACTGCTCCTAGAAGACAACCTTGCGTCGTTTTCTGGGTGTTAATTTACCTACTCGTTTGTTCACAGCATCTTTGAGGGGTAAGGGAATCGAGGGTTCGATCGGCTTCTCACATGTCAAAGTGAAAACCAGCAGCGCTCCATACTTGCACACACAAAGAGGATTGATGTGCGGTATGCGCGAAATCTTCGCAGACGATCCACAGACAATGCGCAGGAAACAAGTTTTGGTGCTGGTGTGGACTATACATACTTTGACCGAATCGAATGATTCGAAAAATCATTCGACTGAAAAAGTCGACTTCGAATTATTCGAAAACTCGAATATTCGAAAAGTTCAAAATCCCGAACTATTCGAAAAGTCGAGTATACGAAAAGTTTAAAATCCCGAATTATTCGATAAGTCGAATATTCGAAAATCTACGAGAACATTCGAATGAATTCAATAGTCGACTTTTTCGAGTGAATTGTTTGTGCAGAACATTTCATTGACCCACGAGCAGGTTGCGCGCCAAAGAAGCACATTGACGCAAGTCGTAGATGTGTTTGGAAATCAAGGTAGAGCGAAACTATCAATGATGACTCACTCATGTGGCACGCGACTCGTAAGGGATCTTTCATAGTCCTCACCGTAAGGTCTAGTGCATACTTGCGTCGCGGCGACGATGTCGCGGTGTAGGAATTGGTACAACCCGTCGCGCCCAGCGCAGCACTCAATCGCGCCTAGCCCTGACAGCCGTCGCACGCGGCGAATCCCTCAGACAAAAACCCTCTCCACGCCCTGCTGAAGAGCCGGCGTCGCCAACGGAATAGTGGCCGTGGAGCCCAAAATCCGAAGTTTTGTCGCTCGCGGTAGTGGCCTACACGGCCGGGGTAGTGACTGCGGTGAGCGAGCAGTTGCTTCGTACCCGGGCGAAAAGCCCCTCTGAATTTATTTTTTCCAAAAATATACACAAGCACCGGTGCGCTACGTAGCTAGCACACCGACTTGCGACGCGGCCGGCACGCCAACGCGCAACGCTGCTAGTGCTCCGAGAAATAGCTGGGGCTGCCAGCGGTAGAGCGGGGCTTTCAATGGTCAGGCGGGTCAAGCACCTCAAACTTGGGTAACTAAACCGACGGCACTGCAGCCGTCTGAGTCCTGGCTCAGAAGCGCAGCGTATGTTTTCTTTGGAAATTAGAGTCTTGGGCGTCGACCCTCTTTTGAGTTCACGCTTTGCCCGTGATAGGCGCCATCCCGCCCTTAGCCCCGCGATAGGCACGCTCTCGTGTCAGTAGGGCGAGCACATGCCTATCGCGTGTCTCTGGAAAAACGGGCAGATCGGTGGGCGTCGAGCTCCTCTTTGTCTGAGCTAGTAGGAGTTGTCTCATAGAAAAACCGGCTCCACGCCCCGCTGAAGAGCCGGCGTCGCCAACGAGATAGTGGCCGTGGAGCCCAAAATCCGAAGTTTTCTTGTACGCGGTAGTGGCCTCTGCGGGAGCGGTAAAGACTGTAGTGGGTGAGCAGCTGCTTCGAGTCCGGGCGAGAAGCCTTTCTGAGAAAAAAATTTCTATAAAAACACACACGCACCGGTGCGCAACGCGGCCGGCATGCCAAATCGCAACGCGGCCACTGCGCCTAGCATCAACGAGAGCGCTACCTGTTGAGCGGGACCTCCAGCGGCCAAGCGGGGTCATGTACCTCAAACTTGGGTAATTAAACCGACGACAATCGACCATTTGTTGCTCAATTCGTTGACCAATTGTTGCTAAATAAAAAAAAACCGACACAGAACGCCTTTTTGCTGAAAAAGAATGCTCGATATATATCTTATACAACAGCCGTCCTGCGGCCTCGGCCCGGCTAACGCCACCGACCGTTGCGCTCAGTAAGGCGTCGTTTATACTCCCTCCGTCGAGCGGCGCGGCACATTGCATTTATGTAATATTGATCACGCGGCGCGGCACGATCAATATTGTAGAATTGCACCTCGCCGCGCCGCTCGGCGGCAGAAGTATAAACGACGCCTAAATGCCTCCAGATCCCCCATATATCTCTTTCTGAGGAATTCCCTGCGCCTCATTCGATCGAATTTTCATTCTAGGCGTTGCTATTTCTCATGTAGTCAGAAACAAGCCAAGATTTCAACTTCTGGAAGGGTTGCGATGGTGCTTCGTTCGGTGTTAGGGGGTCCGGATCTAAGCTTTTTTCACCCTGGACAGGTGGGAAAAACAAGCAATATTGACAAAAGAAGTATTAGTCAATTCTGACCTTAACGTGTAGCTTGACAAATAAGGGGAAGTATTTAGGTCGGTGTTCAGTCAGAATGTTCATAAACAATGGAATGGTCAAAAGTCATATAAAGCATTATAAGGAAGGTTCTCAGAAAGATGAAATTCCAGAACCATAGATATACAGGTTTTCCAACACTCTGAATACGCTAGTGGCAGTGAAAGCCGCGAAGCGTTACGCCGGAAAGCGGTATCGTTAACAACTGAGGTGTTCATAAAAATGGAACGCACTGTATAGCCAACCGTTTCTTGAATAGTTTGTTCGCTTCCCTATTCGACAGTATAGTTCAATCCCAAAAGAAAGATAGAATACGTTAGCTGAAGTGATGTAGCCTTTTTCTCGAAAGTAGTGACTTACTAGAAAAGTCGAATGGAAAAATTCGAAAAATTATTCGACAATCGATTGAAAAAGTCGACTTTTTATTCGAAAAGTCGAATATTCGAAAAGTTCAAAATCACGAATTATTCGAAAAATCGAATATTCGAAAAGTTCAAAATTCCGAATTATACGAAAAGTCGAACATTCGAAAAGCTCAAACTCACGAATTATTTGAAAAGTCGAATATTCGAATAGTTGAAAATCCCGAATAATTCCAAAAATCGAATATCCGAAAAGTTCAAAATCCCGAATTATTCGAAAAGTCGAATATTCGAAAAAAATCTGAAAATGTAAAAGTATAGTGTGGACCACCACAGGGGGGATCTGAGCTCCGGATGGGTGGAAGGGAGTCTGACCTTCAGAAGATGAATTACTGGACCATCCTGTGTGAGTAAGAATCGTCAGAAGCAGTTTTTCGCATGGAATTCAAGTATACATTACAATTTAACTGAAATGCTGTTTGAACTGAGTTACAAGTGACAGAGTTCAATTTGTAAAATTAGTTTAAAGTCATGCTAAAGGTGTTCTCAAAACGATAGTCAAGTCATATGAATGTTCAGTGTGTCTACTAAATTTGAAATGACTTTTACGAAGCACGAGTCACGAGAGTAGGATATTTGAGTCGGGCGTGGTCGATTTACCCAGTATACACATTTTTATCGTATAAGATGGAAGCTGAAGAGCGTTACACTGGAAGAGCACACACCCGGCTGCATGTGTGATCCCTCTTGAAGTTCACATTTTTGCAATGAACGGGTCACGAGAGAAGGGTATTTGAGTTGAGCGGGGTAAATTTACCCTAAGTATTCGCTCTCACCGTATTAGATGGAGGCTGAACACCGCTACACTACCTATGCAGGCTCGCATCTTTCTCAAGTGCGGTCCCACCGAATGTCGCCAATTTTGAAAACTAGGAGTCATGAGAGTAGGATGCTCGAATCCAGCGCAGTCGATTCACCCTGGGGCCGTATTCATCAATGATTTACCCGCTAGGTAAGTGTAAAGTCCTTCAAATTTGGCACTTACCCGGTATTCACATCGCTTACTTACTCGCGATTTTCGAGTAAATCCAGGTAAAATTTACCTGGACGTATGGAGCCGGGTAAATTTTACTCCCAGCCGGCTACAGCTGCACTTACCGCGGAAACAGCAATGGAGCGCATTATTTTCATCGATAATTAAAACTGCTCGTTCCATTATAGGTTATTTTGCCTTTTTATGATTAATTCAATGTTTCTTTTCCCACAAACAGAAAGTTATAAATGTTTTTTCATGCGTGTTCTCATTGGTTTTTGTTGTGTCGTGAAAAAGCGGTAGGCTTTCCTTGCTTCTGTCTACTAGATTTCTTTACCAAATTTTGAATGCATCAGAAAATGCAACTAAAGATTTTCTTTTGGGCTTTATACTCCTCGTGCCATTGTTCACCGAACTCTTACTGAGTTAGGTTATATTGTGCTGAATCGAAAGTAATAGTTTGAGAAAACATTATCCTTGGCCCGATTGAATTTCTCAGGTCATATGTTAATAGTGTAGCTGCCGAGAACGCTGACGTTCCTTTATCTAATACGTTTGACGCTCCTTCTAGAAAATGATAACCTGTGATCCTAACGCTCGAATTCAATTTATGGCTTAAGTACTCGACATTTTCGCATTTCGAACTTTTTTCTGTGCAATGAGTTTGGACCTCAAATCTCACAGTACATTTGTACAGGTAATATTCTCATCCACCATAGATAATTTGCGAATAGTCAACATTCTGCCACCACTTTCTGCTTTTTCTTCGAATTTTGAAAAAAAAAATACTTGACAATTCGCAATGAAGTGATTTTTAGAAGAAAACTTCCAGCAGTATACGACAGAGGGAGAGCCGCCTTTCTAATGACAAAATTTATTGAGCCGAATAAATAATGGGTTTGAGTTTTTTCTCTACAATTAAATAAGCACGACGCAATACAGAATAATCCTTAGGCTTTTTTTTTCGTCGAATTGTATTACGCACGAAAGGGCATATTTATCGTTGGCCGATCGGTGAACATTTGCAAAAGAATTTACCAAATTTTTCCCTGAAACTCGTGACCCACCAAGAGTAGCTGAGAGCTCAAAAAAATCTTAGATAGGAACAAATTGGCGCTTTTGAACGGTGTATCAAATTTGGTTGAAAAACTGGACCGAAAAAAGACAAAAATGAATAGTGGGTAGCTTTATCTACAACCTAATACTCCTAGAGGAAAAATTCCATCATAGAGTAATCCTCCACTAGAGTAGGACAGCGATTAGAAAAAATTGACGAGTGCCTTTGGAAGATTCTCGCTAGAAGAAATTGAATAGTCAGTAATGTTAAATGATGCTATTTTTCTATATAGGAGGGGCCCCTATGATGTACTTTCAAAGTTTTCATTAATCATCAAACCAATGCACTTCTCTTTAGCCCTTTGAATAAAAAAGTATGAATCGGCGAAAGAATTTCAAATTAACGACGCCTATTCAGTGTTTCGGTAAGTGCACAATAAACACATTTTGCGCGGGATCTTACCCGGGTAAGTAAGTGTGTGATGAATTCCATTTCGCAGTGAGTAAGTTATCGGCTCCGGGTAAGGTAAATGTAAAGTAAGATTTACCCGGCATTTCAATGATGAATACGGCCCCTGTATACCAACTTCCACCGTCTCTCATCAACGACGAGGACCGCTACATTGGTGGTGGGCAGGCACGTGAGAAAAACTGAAACCGAACAAACCAAAAAACAAAAAAGTTTTCAAAACGTCTTCTTTTCAAAATTACATATTTTTGACTGGAAAAACAAGACAACGCAATCTTTAATTTATGAAATATTTAAGTTTTGATAGTGAAACAAAGGTATACGCAATCAAAGTATTAATGTGAGAAATTTTACCCTTGCTGCAGTGGTGAATCCTGACAAAATTGTAGCGCTGAACACCATTTGAAAATGTTATTGTTGACTTCATGTTTTGATTTGCAGTAGTTCTCTAAACATTCGTGTCCACGTTTTTCGCGTTTTAGATCGAAACTGTGGGCTCGATGGTAGTCCCTAACTTGATGAAAAAAGCCGAGTTTGTAGAAGTTGAAAATCGTGGGCAAGTCATGGACCTAAACGGAACAAACGTACAGAGACGACCATAATCTGTTCGTGATGCACAGCACACTTTTACGTGAATTTCTTGAGCTGTCATGTTGAATTTCAGTTTAGGCGGTCGCGTCGTGGACACCATTTACCAGTAGCTCAGTCTTTTGGCGCTATTGGACGGCAATGGCCGCGACGCAACCACACGCAGTGTGTCGCGTCCACACAGAGCATCAGTTTTACCACTTCGGCTAGATGGAGCTATACATGATGCCTTGATGCCCTATACAGCAATGCATGCTTGAAGAGAACGCGAAAGCCGTGTTTTTGTGCTAGAAGAGGGTCACCTCTGCTTACCCTCGATGCCCGAGCAGCTCGCAGGGAGGAGCTTGGCCGCCCAATCCCTGCGTTGCGGCTCGTTTTGATAAGAGGTGAAAGCGTGGCCGTGTGGTGCTCCGGCCCCAGCCCGGGCACCTCGTAATCGATGTGGTGAGGGCCATCAGTGCATCGATTATTAGGTGCCCGGGCTGTGGACGGAACACCACACGGCCAATCTCTCACCTCTTATCAAAACGAGCCGCAACGCAGGCACTGGGCGGCCAAGCTCCTCCCTGCGAGCTGCTCGGGCATCGAGGGTACGTAGACTTTTGAGCGTGGAGGATTTGACCGCTATGAAGTATGTACCTATCAGTGCAATCAAGCGATCAGCTCATTTATCAGCACCTCCTTGACTTGATTATATCATGTTATCACCACCTCAAATGTTCGTTTCTTCACGTAGATTGGGCGGGAAGGGGGCATGACGCGTATCGGTGACCTCAGAACGCTTGTTTGCATCCATTACAATACCGCCCGCGACTTTGGGAAAAACGGCGTTTTCGGCGTTTTTTTCCGCCGGAAAGCGCCGCTTTCTCATAACTTTGTTCAAAGTGGTCAGTTTGGGTTGCCAGAGGCATATTTAGAATCAGCATCGAGAGCTCTTCATTTTGAGCTCGCACATGTCTTACCCGGCAACAAGGCGTATAGGGTTAACACAATCAATCGAGTGTACGAAAACTGAAGCTAGATATCAAATTGGTGTAAATATGGCTTCATATCAACCGTGCAGATGAAGGACGAGTTATACACAAGTTTTAAAAACCAATTTATGGTGGTGGCAAAAGTGAAAATCAATATTTTTCCCCTGTTTGGCGACCCGGCAGACACGTTCATCGTCATTCGCTCGGGCTCAAGGTGCACGCGATCACAATTACGCTTGGCATAGACTCATTCAAAACAGCTAAAACCTCTCTGAAGGCATCTCCGGCCCAGCGCCACCCCTGTGATTTTGGCTTTGAAAAACGACCTCGGTCATCGACGTCCCGTTCTCGGCTCAAACGGGACCAATCGACCTGCAACTCGGCCTACCTCATTACTTTTAGATCCTCTTTCGAATAAGCACTGCGCCAGCTCAATCCGGAAAATTTGATTTTTCACATTTTTGGGATGAGCCAAAACAGCGTTTTTTCCCCTGTTTGGCGACCCGGCAGACACATTCATCGTCATTCGCTCGGGCTCAAGGTGCCCGCGATCACAACCACGCTTGGCATAGACTCATTCAAAGAAGCTCGTGAAGAAGAAAGCAGCGAAAAAACGTTTCATCGAGGAAAGAGTGGAGGAATTAGGGGTCCGTCCTATTGAATTGTGGATTACGGTAATATTCCACGCGGGCGCCCTGAGTTGCGGGGCAGTTCATCTCCGTGACTCACTGGCAGGCGAAAGCGAAGAGGGCGAGACAACGAGACAGTTCGAGGGCGCCTGCGTCAAATGCGTTTGGCAGGCGACTGACTCATTTGGCAGACGAGAGCGGAGAGGGTGAAACGAAGAGACAGTTCGAGGGCGCCTGCGTCAAATGCTCCGGCGTATGCGTAGCGCTATAGCATTGGAGCACGTAATCACACTACACAAGTATTCCTCAGTCGAAATGATGTCTCGAGCGCCACATTAATGATGGATTAGGGGGTGTCTACAGAAATTTTCGAATCTTTTATGCGATTCTGCGTTCCTTAAACGGAAAAATAGTGGAAACGAGACGGTTATCAATGTTTTATAAAAACATTCTATTACAGGCACGGAACAGGGCTGCACGTGGATTTACAGAGGAAGCAGGTACTAGTGGTTCTCATCAGGTTTTCAACATTATTGTGATAGAACCAAAGGGATCGTATAACTTTTTCGAGAAAATCCTGCACCACAGTTCGTTCAAAAATAGGTTCTGTACTCTTGAATCGACTGACGCGGCTATGGAATTCTTAAGAATTGGGTAAATGTAATTCCTTCGCGGGTTTACCAACACAGTATGCTCCTCGAAAACGGGTTTGAATGGTTAAAGGAGAGACAATGCCTCAGTAAACGAACTTGCTTTTACTTGGATCATTTTGAGCTGTGAAATGTGGGTAACCTAAACGCAATTCACTAACACGGTGTTGGAAAACTTCCTGGCATACTGATTCTGCAGTATTTCCTAGTTTTAACAACAAATTCTGGACTAAATTCTTCCTTGCATACTTAATCGTATCTTCACTTGTACAGACAATATTTTCTAATGCTCATATCGTTCATGAAATGTTATGTCAATGTTTCCTCTCCGAAACATCAGAAAGTCACTAAAAATATATTAAGTCTAAATCCAGCTTCGCCACACTTCCAATATCACCGCATTGTTGAATACAGACACTTCTGGTAAAACTGCATCAATTTCTTGAGGTTAAAAAGCCGATTAGGTTGCGATTCCAAAGTTATTGGGTGAAAAACCGTTGACAGTCTCTACGATGGCCCAAGACAAATGAGAGCCCCCGTACGTTGGAGACCGAGAGCCCAAGTGATAGACAATGGCGGTCGAGAAGACGCCAGACGCGCGCGTGATAGACGAGGGTTGCCAGACGAAACGCCGATTGCGGCGATATGCGTTGAATGATGAGTCATGGGGATGAGCTGCCCATCAACGGATTAACACCTATAAGTTGGCAAGTTGGACTCTAAGTTTGCTCCAAAATTTTTAGTACTGTGCACGTTACTGTTTGGAGTTCATTGTATTTCGAGACCACTTTACACTTCTCAAATAACATCACGTTAATAACAGAGAAGGAAATTCAAATACGAATGAAAATACGAAAAAGTATAATGTTGCGTAGACTTGCATCACGTCGCTTCCTTCAGAGGCGCGCGCTCGCGGAGCGGCGCAGCATTTGAGCGTACCTTCTCGCAACGACGGTGTTGTTCCTCATCAATGCACTGTTCAAATCAACAATTTGAACGCATTGAGAATGGTAAAGAAGCATCCACAATCTGAGGCCGTATTATTGCTTCGATATTTGAGCTGTTATATGCTCGGAAACATGAAAGGAGAAAATTTGAGTCAATCTGTCTGTGGGGCAGGAAAGGTGAACAGGTATACGTGGAAAACGCATTCTTCACATAATCCTACAGTCCCGCTTGAAGAGAAAATGGACTTGGCACATGTGAGAGTGGCGAAAATTTGACCTTTCCGGATTGGGCTGGCGCAGTGCTTATTCGAAAGAGGATCAAAACTAATGTGGTGGGCCGAGTCGCAGGTCGATTGTTCCCGTTTGAGCCGATAACGGGACGTCGATGACCGAGGGTCGTTTTTCAAGGCCAAAATCACAGGAGTGGCGCTAGGCGGGAAATGCCTCCAGAGAGGTTTTAACTGTTTTGAAAGAGTTTATACCAAGTGTGGTTGTGATCGCGGGCAGCCTGAGCCCGAGCGAATGACGATGAATGTGTCTGCCGGGGTGCCAAACGGGAAAAAACGCCGTTTTAGCACATCCCAAAAAAGTGAAAAATCAAATTTTCCGGACTGTGATGGCGCAGTTCTTATTCGAAAGAAGATCAAAAGATAATGCGTTGGGCCGAGTCGCAGGTCGATTGGTCCCGTTTGAGCCGAGAACGGGACGTCGGTGACCGAGGGTCGTTTTTCAAGGCCAAAATCACAAGGGTGGCGCTAGGCGGGAAATGCCTCCAGAGCGGTTTTAACTGTTTTGAAAGAGTTTATACCAAGTGTGGTTGTGATCGCGGGCAGCCTGAGCCCGAGCGAATGACGATGACTGTGTCTGCCGGGGCGTCGATGCGGCTAAAAATCATTGATTTTCGCTCTCTCCTCCTCCATGAATTGGTCTATCATACTTGTGTATAACTCGTCCTCCATCTGCACGGTTGATATAAAGTCAAATATTTACACCAAATTGATATCTAGCTTCAGTTTTCGTCCACTCGATTGATTGTGTTAACCCTATATGCCTTGTTTGCCGGGTAAGACATGTGCGGGCTCAAAATGAAGAGCTCTCGATGCTGATTGTAAATATGCCCCTGACGCTCCGAACGGACCACTTTGAACGAAGTTACAAGAAAGCGGCGCTTTCCGGCGAAAAAAAGCGCCGAAAACGCCGTTTTTCCCAAAGTCGCGGGCGGTATTGTATTTGTCCATTCCTAGCTTTTTTTAAACAGTTTTTTCCCACACTGAGAACATCGAGTTCTTCTCGCCTATCATTTGACTGTGAAAAGTCACCGAAAATGATTATCGTAAACGCTGCCTTCAAAATGCTAATGTAGGTTATCAGCTATGCGCAATCGATTAGCGTTATTCAATTGGTGATCTTTACGTCTGTCGAATTTTATATTTTCCTATTCCTGAAAAATATGATCATGCTCAAAAGATGCGCCGTAGTCGTTTTAGTCTGACTAACAATAGGAAATCCAATAAAAATCAACCCCATCAATCTAATTTTTTTATGCAGACGTCTATAGGCGGCGAAGTATCGACTGCAAGTCGCATCAGAACCGCAAATTCTGAACCGAAAAAATTTAACTTTTTCGTTTTTTTCGATATTGATTTTTTTTTGGCCAAAAAGGGCGAAAAACGAAAAAACAGAAAAATCGAAAAACGAAAAACGCACACCCCTGGTGGCGGGAGATGATAAAAAAAGACGCATAAGCGACCATGCCCGAAGACTTCTGAAGCAGCAAGCTCCTATTCACCAGGACCAGTACTCAAGCATTCTCTACAGGGCAATCATCAACAAATCCTACAGAGTCAGTGTCAAAGGCACTGTTCACATTGAAAAAGTGTTTGAAATCCCACTAGGAATGGGTAGTGGAGGGACACTCTGTAACGCTAACGTCGAAACAACGCATGAAAACGAGCCAGGAAGAGCCCCAAAAGAGCTCGAAGTTGCCACTTTGAGCGCAAGGCAAACCCCAAAAGCGCATTGCCCGCCCACCGGCGTGAACGAATGAAAGCTTGAAATCGTGAGATGAACCATGGTTTCCAATTATTGGCCCCGTTCTTCCCTTCATTCTCGACTTCTCTCTTTACTCAGGTCAGCTCGCATACATCGGCGACAAAAGGCGGAAGTTACAAGCCTCGGAAAACTCGTCCACCATGCTTCTCTAGCTCAATATTTGAGGGATCATAACTCCGTTCCCAGAAGGTCGTGTACGATTTCAGAGACATCGTTAGAATCAGCATAGGACCGTTTTCAAGAAAAAGCTGAAAAACAGAAAAACGATCAGTATCGTGGACACTGCCTGTAAAGCATCCATTCGCGGATACAAAGACAGCAAACTGAAGGAGGCAACAGAGAAAAGCGCCAGTTCAAGAAGATGCCGGAAGAACCTCGTTGACTCACAAGCCGTAACCACTGTCATGAAGGACGCCAGCGGAACGCGGCACACCTCCCGTCAAATGATTTAAAAAAATCGTGGTGGACTTCTACACTGACCTATACCGATCCTCAACGCCCGTTACCAGAATTCCCACATCGACTCAAGGCCAGGCTCCGGGGATGCTTCTTTCTGAAATTCGCTATGCTATTAAACAAAGAAGCCCAAGACAGCCTCGGGACCTGACCAATTTTCCGGAGACTTTCTGAAGACCGACAATGAAATCGTCGTCCAGAAGCTGGCCGCTCGCTTCAATCGCTATCTGGGAGAACAAAGGATCCCGGAACAGTAAAAATCGTGAAGGACAGTGTCGATTATCAAGAGAGGTGAACGAGATGAGGTCAAAAACTATAGGCCGATTGCTCTCCTGTCTCAGCCGTACAAGTTAATCACCAAGATTCTGCTGAACAGATTGGAAAGGACGTTGGATGAGTTCCAGCCCGTGGAACAGGCCGGTTTTTGTCGCGGATACTGCTGTATGAATCACATCCACACGGTGACTCAACTAATTGAGAAAACACGAGAGTACAAGCAACCGTTGCTGATGTGTTTCACCGATTATATCAAGGCATTTGACTGTATCTGAAAGCAGTTTGGAACGCTTTACTTCGTGACGGCATGGACCCGATCTGCATCAACATGCTAGAGGAGTGCAACATGAGCACGTCTACGAAGATCAAGATGTTTCACAAGGAACTGACGACGCCGTTCGGGAAAGGAGTCCGCCAGGGCTACACCATCTCACCAAAGCTGTTCACTGCTGCTCTCCATCACGCCATGGTGGATCTAGATCGGAACGACAGGGGTAATGACATAGACGGCAGAAAACTCTCAGACCTCTGCTTCGCCGAGCAGCAGCCAAACCGAACTTCAACATATGGTGGATGAACTGAAAGCAGCTGGCCGCAGAATCGGGGTGACGATTAATCGCAGCAAGACAGAAGTCCTGCGATGTCCAACATAAGGGAAGCAGCTCACCTTGTCTCCGATAAAAACCTCTTCGACTCCACCGTCCTCCCCGCCATGTGATATGGAGCTGAAACTTGGGCCTCCAACAAGTCTCATACCATTCTGATGACGCGAGGTCAACGAGCCCTAGAACGAACGCTGTTGTGGACGAACCGTCGAGAGCAACGAAATCAACACCATCGCAGTACCGACCTCCGCCAACAGTCAGAAATTCAGGATGCTGTCCCTAAAGTGGCAGCCGCAAAACATCGATGGGCCGGCCACGTCACAAGAAGAGTCCATGACCGCTGGACAAAACGCGTGACCCTTTGGTACCCACGGGACATCAAGCGTCCCCAACAAGATGGAGCGATGCATTCAAACATCTGAACACACCTAACACGAACTTGATAGCGCAAAATCGAGCGAGATGGAAGATGGCAGCTCCACAAACCAATCAAAACGATCGAGTGCCTCGAGATATCCAGAGACGTGTGCACGTCGCTGAGACGATCGCCGGCTGACAACGGGCAATCAAGTCATGTCACTTCGTTTTCGTTTTTTTTTTCTCCAATAAATTTTATATTTTTCCACCCCAAAATGTTACGATCCCTGCTACAACTTTTCGTTTTTTCCATGAAAATTTTTACGACTCCCCCCACCACCCGTTGGCAAGCTATCCACACCAGATGGACCCTGCTCTAGCATTGCTCAAAACCACCTACGCACAGATTCACGGCCCTCAAAGATCGTAATTTTGAACAACAAAAAATACGCGGACAAGTTTTATCTGGAGTGTTTCGACCCTTCATTTGCTGCCGTTTATTAAACGGGAGCGAATGAAAAGAAACCAGATGGTCGCGATAAAATATGCCTGCCTTCTTTTCCTCTTTAAAGGCACAGTCCAACCTCAGAGGTAATTTCCGATATTATGGTCCGATCGCCGCCTATAGCAACCCTGCCAAGCGCAAAACCTCAATTCACTCAAATAAGCGAGAAAAAGCTAGGAAAAAGTCGGCCAAGCCCCCTTGAAAGAAAAAATGGGTAACGCCCACCGTAAGGTTTCCGGCCTCAATAGGGAAGAGACGCGCGAGTGATTTCGTTCAAAATCTATGTCCCTCAATTTTTTTTCCGGTCTGGCTTCATATTGTGGCCTGCTACAGAACGATAGCTGCGAATAACGAGAAAATACGGGCTCGAGACAACTCGTCCGAGAACTTCTAGCCGTTCAAAATCGAAATATTTGAAGAGCCGTAACTCCGTTCATAGTGAGTCCTGAGCGATTTTGAAAACACCATTGTGATCAGCGTGAAATTTTCTGCAAGATAGGTTTAAAACAAAAAATCGATTCTGAGGTTGGACTGTGGCTTTGAACCCTTTTCTGGATCCAGAGGAGTAGGATCTATAGGAAAAAATTGCGAAAAAAACCGCAAGTTTGGCCCAATTTCAAGCCTGAACTTTCCTTTCTTTTGATGTTGAACGAGTCCACTCCGCATCATCGACATTGATGATCTCTAATATCAGCTGGCTCGAAATTGGAATTCAATCAATGAGCAAATATTCTTCGGACTGGCCCGATCGAATAGTTAGGTCCTCATCTAGTAGTTAAAACATTAAACGAAGTGCTTGGTTCCATTGTTCAACTTTTTTTTCTAGCTAAATTTGCGTTTATTTCTGTCTGTGGATGTCGATGAATTTTGACTTTACATACATGAGACTGCGACCTTTTTGGGCGGAGCTGTGCACGTGTGCACGAATTGGCAACTTAGGATCTTAATAACTATTCTTAGCTCGTTTCTTACCGCGTAACCTTCATAGCCTTCCAGCCGCTTGAGGATCGCGCAGACTTTTATGGTTTTCCACAACTTTTTTCATCGCGACCACTGCCGTTAGTCGAGAACTCCCTCTGGAAGCCACAACGAGCTCGATTTTATTAAAAAAAAAACTCAGTTATACGAGCAAGTTAAAATCCCGTATCTATAATAGTAGGATTGCTTAGCTGGAATAGCATCGAACTTTCAAAAAACTTACCATTTTGGCTCTCCACTTCTCTTTTCCCCGGAGTTCGACAATCCTTTCGAAGAGTTCTTCAATCCCCAGAAATATAGCTCATTATCTGTGGTCGCTACCAACGAGAAACCATCACCACAAGCCACTTTCTGCAACGAAAAATTCAATTACAGGTAAAGTTCACGATGATTTTCGTCCCCGAGTTTTTCACATAAAACAATGCGTTGGCCACCAAGTGTTACCAAAATTACCAAGATACAGCGAGAAACGCACTAAAACGTCTTATTTCAGTGACAATATTCTCTGGCCAGGACTAGTTGTCCAATTGATTGAACGTGTTCACGGTGGTTGTCACTGGTGAAAAATGGGGTGAATCAAAAATGGAAGAATATTTGAGGCAAAATAGTATTAGTTTGGGTCCGCAGGAATGGACTGAGCAACAGAGATTAACGAATTGCAAAAGACGGGTCCACAAAAGATTTCATTGTCACAACGAACAGTTAGAGTAAAACGGTGGGGTGAGAGTGAAGGGTTTGGTGCCCTTTTGGGGCGTTTTTCTCGATTTCTTCGTCAGTTCAGTTCTACCCGGTGTCCAAACAATCGGTTTAGCGATTAATCTCAAAATCGAAGATTATCGTGAACACTGCCTTTTAGCTGACCATTTCTATTTGTAACCCCTTTTAGACACAGACTGATCGATTACCTTAAAATTTCTCGATTTTCGATAACATTTCAACTCAATCCTTGTGTGAACGTTCAATTTCGCATGCATGGATATCTTTATAAATCACACAACTATGGAAATCTCGACCAAAACCATTCAATACACCCTCGTTCTCATTAATTCACGTTTCATTTCTAATGCAAGGCTTCATACCCACAATAAAAAACCTCTCAATCTTGGAGATTGCGCGAAATCCGTTATATAAAAAAGAACGAGAAAAAAAAGAAGGATGCTACAAGGCATACCGAACAGGCCTTGTTGAGCAGTGTTTTCACTGGTCGTAACCCACAATAGGCTACCGCTTGTACATGGCCGGAACCCAGCTCGAAATTCGCATTTCGTCCCATAAAGAACACTTCACCAGACTCGAGCAAAACTGCAAAAGACGTTTTTATTCGTTTCTAAACCTAAATTCATGCATACTTCCATACCACGTTGGAGTGAAACTGCGTATTACCTCCACTATGAAATTCGCCTAGATGAACATCAACTACCCGCACAGGGAACGTTTTCAACATAGTTGGCAGTAGAATATCACAGAAGTTATCCTGAAGAAATCAACTTCAATGCTGAAACCTTTCAATCGTGAAAGAATTTACATACACTATACTCCCGAGTGAAGAAGCCACGACGTTGAGCCAGATTCAGTTTGTTATACTGGTTATTGCCCATGGCAAGTATTTGACCTTCATCGGTGATCAAAGCCGATGCGTTTATCCCTGCTCGACAGCTGCTGACTCGAATCCCCTCCACCGTAGAGCTCTGAGATAATTTACTACAAAAATTGTTGGAAACTGTGAGAAAAGTTTAAAGTGGCCTACACGAGTGGGAGTGCTGACCCATTCGGATTTACCCGTTCCTAATCGACCATCTGTACCATTTCCCCACACGTATATATCGCCTTCTTCTGTCAGAGCTAAACAGTGTTCAGATCCGCACACCAGTTCTGAGATGTGGACCCTGAATAATGTTGTTTGCAGCAAAATAACACACCATTTCACCAACTCGGATGTTTCACTGATTGACAGAATGCGTTTGGATTCCTGTGGTGAGCTCGAAAACCCAAATTTACGTATTTACATATTATGTACCTCCAACTGGCGCTGCTGCTCTTTTTTGTTGAGTACAGTAATCACGTTGGGTAAAAATCCCCGTTTCTTTGTTTTTTTTGCGAAAATTTAAGCTATAGGTTCATCTAACAAGGTAAGAAACGTTGGTATCAATGGTGGAAATCTAATACCATGTGGGATGTTTCATGCCTGACATGGAAAAATAGTAAAAAATGACCAGCCGCGAGTCATCAGAGTTAAAGGTGTAATAAACTCGGAAAGTTTGCTGGCCATCACATACTTTTCTAGTCTACGGGAAGCTAATTGAATCATGAAATAGTGTCTAGGGCGCAGTCGGTAGGGAGGGGAATGTTGAGCATGCGACGAGGTTTCGAAACCTCTGGTTTTTTGCCAACTCACAAATGTTTCATGTTTCATTTTAAATCAAGAATTATATCCCAAATGTCATTTTATTATTTTGCAGCGCGATGTAGCCATATCAATAGTGAAGACAAACCTCTGAATCTCATCGGTCGAAGCTAGCAGTGTGATGGTATTTCAGTTTATTGATGAAAATCACTGGCAAAACTTGATAGTTATGAGTTTTCGAGATTCCTCTGCCAACAAAAATCCCCGCCGTAGAAAATCATCTATTTTCTGGAATTATTGATTTGATTGATTTTTTTTGCAAAACTCAATAGAAGACTGTAGAGGAACATCCAATCGACAAAGGACCTTCAATAATCCCTAAAAATTTGGTTTGATCACTGATTTCTTACCGTAAATGCAAATAACCACCGCACTGCTAGCTTTGACCAATTAGATCCTCAGAAGTAGACTCGGGTGCATGAGATTTTAGGGTTTATTCCTCAGCAAAGATATACCTTACAGTTTTGGAGCGCTTGCATAATTTGGATTGATTGTATCACATATTTTGAACAAGTTGTCAGTAATAGGAAATTCAAACTTGTACGAAAAGTCCTACTCAGACAATGGGAGCAGCGGACAGCTGGCGAAAATTCGCCAGTTGCTCAACAGCTGAATGGCAACTGGAACTTGGCTGGCCAATGGCAATTACGAGGCCCACAGTTGGCATACACCCGTCATCTCAGGTAATGCCAGCGGTGGACGGCTGACGAATATGTGCCGGTTGCCTAACAGCTGGGTGATAATTGGCCTTGAGCTGGCAATTGGTAATTACGCGGCAGGCAGCTGGCTCATCCTTGGCATCTCAATTAGTGCCCGCGGCGGACCCCTGGCGAAAATGTTCCAGCTGCCTGAAAGCTGCGTGATAACTGGCATTCAGCTGGCAATCACACCTCGAAATTACCAAGCGCATGAAAATGCAGTTATCCACCAATCGACACTCGGCTGGCGCCTAAGCTGAAACGCTCCAGTGGCCTTGGCTTGTCACTGAGTCATCACATGGCTGGCACTCGAGAGAGTTGGCGACTACTCACGTTTTAGCATATTATAGTTTGATCACTGATTTCATTGATAAGCCCAGCCGATATATAGGGCGATCCAGTCCAATGAGTGCTCACTCGGCACTTTGATGCCGGCCCTGTAAGGTGACCTGAAGTGTTTTTTACAGAGGCCAACATATTTTTGGCAGCTGAGGGAAAGAACCCCACGGCTAGGGGGCTGAGGTGGGTGGGTGCCTCACCTCAGACCGTTGCGTAGGTGAATTCCTAAGGATATTTTTCTTTTTTACAAGAGAATATTTTCGGTTGCCGGGGAAGGGGGGGGGCGGGGGGTGGTACCCAACTGTGGGTCCATCTCCCCACGGTCCACGGTGGGGTGAACCCCATTGCGGGGCCGTGGCGGTGGGGTCACCCTCCAGCTGTGGGGATCCCAAAGGAGATTACCTAGTGGGATGTCCCTGGGAGACCAGCAGTTCTCCGAATAAGGGCCAGGCTCGTCGCGCCGCGGCTAAATTCGGACGAGTTTACCTTCTCGTGATGATTACAATTGGAGTACGTTATCGCGCGTTGAATTGTTTATTCACTTTCCAACCCATTTGTAATTTCTTTTATTCACTGTTTTGTTATCCATTTCGCCCTTCTCCTCCCAGCATTCTCCTCTCCATTCTCAACAAACCGGATTATTTTCCAATGAAACCTCTCTGGTTTTCTTTACGAGTCAAGCCACTGATATTTCTTCCGGCCGGAATCAATCTTCCAAAAGTTTTCCATTCGAGTATGAATTCGTTGTGATCCCCTAGAAAGTTTCAAAGCTGCCCAGTTGTTCTTGGGAATAACGAAGGTGAGGGAATAATTATCATAGGGAGAGGATTTTCACACAACATATACTCACTCTTCCTATCGATAATAATGGAACTGACTACGAAAATAACTAGTAGAAATTTATTCATAAACGCATTCAGAAGGACTTTTTCTGTCAAAATTTACAGAGGCACGCTAACGCGCTCCGTTTATAACACCCTGAGCACTGTAGAACATTGCTTCGCGCCCCTCCACCGCGCACGAACACTCGCTGCGTCGCGACGGGAGAACTGCAGTACACCCGATGTCCCCGGGGTCCCCTGTGTGTACCCGGAAACAGCGTATCCCGGTAAAAACATGTTAGGTTACCGCCTCCAACGGAATTTTAAATTCCCTCAAAAATCGAATTCTGTTCCACTGAAGTGCTAGTATACCTGTAAAAACATGATAGGTTTCGGTCATCTACAGGAGAATTCCGTTCATCTACAGTTGATAAAAAACTAGATCCACCGAATAACTCCTGTAGATTACCTCTGACAGTGCTGGGGTGCGTTCCAAGAACATTTCCATGCCAAAAGGCTTACGTGGAAACGTAGCCACTGCATCGTGGAAGCAATTTACAGTAATATTTCGTGGCCATGGGAAGCTATTTTGTCCATGGGAACATTCTTGCGTTTTCCTTGGAACGCACCCCTGGGGTGCGTTCCAAGAACTGTTCCATGGCAAAACGCGTTCATGGAAACGTAACCACGGCCACGTGGGAGCAACTTTCAGTTATACTCAGGGGTGCGTTCCAAGAACATTTCCATGGCTAAAGGTTCTCATTGAAACGTAGCCACGGCGGCGTGGAAGCGTTTTGCAGTTATAAATCGTGGCCACGGAAAACACGTTTGTCCATGGAAAGGCTATTTCCCCTCCCACGGCATTGTAGAAACGTTCTTGGAACGCACCCCAGGATGTGCGGGCGGGGGAGGCAAGCGCCGGACAATAGAGCCCGTTTTCGACTTGGGGGAGCGACAGCAGAGGCCTTCCTCGATGGGGGCTTCAAGGGAAGCCCCTGCTCTCCTCCGGCGCTTGCCCCCCCCGAGAGGAAGAGACGGAAAAGATGGAAAGAAGTCGTAGAAGGTATTTTACGACAATTAAGGCCAGAGAAGGAATAGTAGACCAAACGCACGCATCGTCATTCATTTCAAGTTTTGTTCCGATTTGACGTGATTTCCCCTGTGATCTATCACGTGCTCAACCGGTATAAAAGGCGCCTCACCTAATAGAGAGCCGCATTCGACCCAACAGGGCCGGCCCTGGACGGGGACTTTAAGTCCCTGTCAGAGAAAGGGATATTTTGGAGAAGAGCGGCGGCGCTTTCTGGGGGGAGCGTGACGTCACTGCTCCGGGGCCGATACGTCAGTGCTCCGAAGCAGTGACGGGGGGGGGGGGCTCAGGGCAGTGACAGGGGCCTCAATGCAGTGACGGGGGGCTCCGATCAAGCCAAATTGTTACTTCGGCGGTACCCCCTTTATGTGGAGGGGGGGGGCAAGCGCCGGTGCTCGGAGGGTTGCCCCCCTGTAGAACTGCGCTAGCCCTCTCCAGGGGCCGGATGCAACAACGCGCCGGGTCGGGGCAGGGCAGTCGGCATCTTTGACTATCGCAGTGCGAGGGCAGTAGATCATCTAATCAATCGTGCCCCAGCACTGTTTTTCGCTGCTCTAGCTGCCCCAGCCTCCTAGCTGGGGCAGCAAGGGCACGATTGATTTTGTGAGTCACGGACATCTTCAAAGGCGCGGGCTGCCATGCCCCTGCCCCAACCCGGCCTGTTGTTGCATTCGGCCCCAGTGTATGAGTAATTCGCATCCATGGGAAGCGAATTTGTCCATTGGAAGGTTGTATGGCCTCCAACGGCGTCGTGGGAACATTCTTGGAACGCATCCCTGGAGATAAATTGCC
This sequence comes from Aplectana chamaeleonis, assembly GCA_029168955.1. Taxonomy (NCBI): domain Eukaryota; kingdom Metazoa; phylum Nematoda; class Chromadorea; order Rhabditida; family Cosmocercidae; genus Aplectana; species Aplectana chamaeleonis. The sequence goes on along the minus strand of JAPDOI010000713.1, from coordinate 269,972 downwards.
AACGGCATAAGATTCTCACGGTTAACAAAATTGATGATTCCCAATTGATAAAGGGTAGGGTATAAAAGAAATGAAGAGAGATGTAAAACATTCCCACACCGTCTTTCTCCAGAGGTGAACGGCTGAAGCTCTGATCACACTAGGGAGTAGGGAAGCAGCTTCACCGGTGATAAAGATATCAGGCTATCAGTCTCTAAGCATGGAAAACTCTGGAAAAAAAGACATACAACTCCTCGAGAATTTTGTGCCGTTGGCGAATTATAACCTTGTCGGTATAATGGTTCGCGTCGCGATAGCACAGCGGCGATTACTCCAGTAGTTCATCGCAACATCTTCATTCGCTTATCTTTAGTACAATATACCGTCTGTAGTTCCTCGACAGCGTCAATTTCTCCCGTAGATCTCCTCTCCCAGTGCCGAAGCAGGTCCACTTCACTGTCGATATGGTTGGGGAGTGTCTACCTCATATAAATCAGGTTGCCTTGGAAACGCTCTAGTGAAAAGGTACAGATGTGACCTAAAGTAACGCTATGGAGGTTGTTTGGAGTGCTGATCACGAATCTGAGGTCCAACTGCCATGGCTCGGAAAACTCTGCTAGATTTCAAAAAAAGCTTCCCATTGGCTGGAAATTTCAGAGGAAATCGAGACCTTTCATGTCTTCTAAAATGCCACGATGGATTCGACTCAAAATTGCTGTGGTGGGTTATTTTCAGTGCCTGACACGAATCTGTGTCCCGTTTATCGATTTTCGGTAGATTTTGGTAGATTACGGTAGGTTGCGGCGGGTATACGGTAGTTCGGTCGAATTCTCAGATGTGGCTAAAATATCCATTGTGAAGGTTATTCGGTGTGCAGGGCACAAACTTGAGATTCACTTGGCACTCTTACCCTCTCGCGGAAACTCAGGTGAATATGACTTTGTTTAGAGGTGGACTAAGCAACACGCTCTCTTCGAATCTGAGAGCAAACTGCTGAGTCCATCCCTGAACAAGATTATATGCATTTCTTGAGCTTTGCGAGAGGGTAAGGGTACTATCGGGCAACTCTTACGAGTTTTTAGAATTTTTTTCTTTGGATTTCGGCTCATGTTTTTGATTGGGGTTTTTTAGGGGGTAGTCTTTCTGAATTTTCCAAAAGAGAACGACTAATGGACCTCAAATTCGTGCTCAGCACACCGAATAACCCAGGTCACCTAAACTATGTATCTCACCATGTAAGGCATGGACACCACATGGTATTAGATTTCCACTGTTCAGACCAAGGCTTTGTAATGAAGAGATAGGGCTTGATCGTAGAGACTTAGAGTTAGATACGAAACCCACAAATGCTTATCGAGCAGATGATGCTCCGTTTCTATGGACCACTCTGGCGGATAGGCTCCTCTTCCGACTCGTCCTGGGCGCGCGGCTGGCGTGCCCAGGACGAGTCGGAAGAGGAGCCTATCCACCAGTGTGGTTGGAGTTTTAAACTGAATTTGCAATATGGTGTTTTGTCTCAAGGTAAGAACTAGAGAATTCAGTATCAGCATGAATACAGGTTGTATTAGAGTGAGAGGCTATTGATACGGTGAGTGACTAGAACGAGTGGAAGGATAGACGTTTTCCAGGGCCCGGAGAACGTTTATTACAGCTTCTTTAGCGTCTTTTGTGAGAGAAGTGATGAAGAAAGAGCGGTCAAAAACAGGCAGGATGAAAGTGAAATCGCGTGGATCAAGGGGCCCACTGGATCACACCGCAGACATCGTGAAAGAGTTATCCATGGAAAGGAATAGTTCTCCAATAGTTTGACATTCTTCATTTCGAATGATTGTACCTTCCACATATGCGCATTAATATCGTCCTACTCTCAGAGGACTTTAGGTGTATCAAACGCAGAATAAATCTAATTGCCCAAGAAGTTTACAGGCTATAAAACGGCACAATTCAAATGGTTCCTACGCGTACTGGTGCGGAGCGGAGGTTAGAGACAGTGAGAGAGTGGAAGGCAGACGGAGGCTGAGGCATCGCGCGCGCCGCTCGCGCCTCGAATGATGTGAATTACGACGGTTTATAGAGAATAAAGCGCGCAACCACTTCGTGCGCTTCGAATTTTGAGTTTCCGAATCGCACCAATCACACAATACAGGCGTAGCTAGATATTTAAGGTTCTTGAACAATTCTCTCACCGCGAATAGAGGGTTGTATATAACTTTCTGCTATCCTACTAACTATATTCGGCTTGGTGTGTGTGACCATCTGTTATCCTATGTGGACTTACATGCGCAAAATCATTGAAAACTATTTTTCATTGTGAACATTGCATTAACCGTGGTCCAATTTTCCAGAGTCTCCTCCTCACCTCAAAATCACTTAAGCACCTCGTTATTGAGGAGGTGGATAAGGGAAACATTTGATATCTCCCACACTTTCTGGACTTGAATTCAAGCCAACATGAGAGAGTCCGATCTCCACGACTCACCGCAGTAGTTCATCAAGAAGGGAGGGACGTGTCACGTCTTCCTTTCCTCCTAGTCCAATCATTCGATAGTCGCCGCATGCCAGAATCGTACCGCGATCACAGCACAGCACACTGCATATATGTAGATAAAATTCACTAGAAGTCAGAGTTTGCGATAGAAAGTGCGCTAGATTCTCAGAAAATTAAATACATCCGCGGCTGGAAAATTTGCGCTGAAAATCCCGCAAAAGCATTAGGAAATGCGTTCTGTTTTGCACCAACCTTTGGTGGTCAAGACCACGACCTATACCAGCGACTCTAATCGAGGGTTGTACAAAAGTCGAGTAAGGGCACATACGCACGAATGATGCTGAAGACCCCAGGTAATGGCAGGCACCAACGCGTACCCTGGAACTAGGAAAGATGAGGGACAAACACAGAGGAAATGATCAGCACCGTTGCTGCAGGCTGGCACTGTGCATCCATTCCCTTCCCAAACGCCCTCACTTATCCTCAAATTAACGCCTTACAACAGCCTCTTGTTTGAAGCTGGGATCACAACGAAGATGATTGTTGAGTTTTTTTGTAACTGTGTCGAGTTGAAAGTGCTGTCAGTGATGGCGAGCCTCCAGTTTATGGACCTCCCACCCCCATCAATTGATGAGTCTTGATGAATATAGGGTTACTCAGAACGGGAAGACGGGTCCGCTATTGTCTATAGAATCGCCGGCGCCTTGGAGTGAGGTGAAGCCATTTCGAAACTTAAGTATGTAGGGATCCAACACGGAGGACCTCCGTGGAAAATTGAATCGTTCTGGGGAATTCCTCAGTCGCCGAATACCCAATAACAATGGTTAATGGTTTTTTACTCTATGCAGACGATGTCTTGTTGGCGACAGATAGCAAAGGCGATCTTGAGAAGCAAATGCAAGCTTGGAGTGATCGTTTGGCACAATTTGGCCTCCGTTTTAATGTTAGGAAAACCGAGTACTTGACTAACGATGCGAATGAGTCTGGGATCATCAAGATAGACGTTATTCAGCTACCCCAAACCGACATTTTCAAGTACCTCGGATCGACATTTTCGTCTGACGGCAGCCTCGATCGAGAAGTCACTGCTTGCGTGAACTCTGCGTGGTTAAAATGGCGTTTCACTACGGGCGTCATGTGTGACAAGAACATACCCGACCACCTCAAGTCAAAGGCTTACCGAAGTGTAATTCGACCAGTGGCGCTCTACGGAGCCGAGTGCTGGCCTGCAACGAAAGAGGCAGGAGCGCAACCTCTGCTAGGTGGAAACGAAGACATTGAGATGGACGGCTGGGCTGACGCGCTTAGATCGCGTGCGGAATGATGACATTCGAGAGCTATTCGGTGTCGCCCCGATAAACGACAAGCTGCGCGAACCTCGTCTAAGACAGTATGGCCACACTCTTCGAGCTAGCAGCGATTCCGTTTGTCTCGCTATCAATCTCGATGATCCAGAAAAACGGCTTAATCCTCACAGACGCCTCGGTCATCGGGACTCACGCGTAAAATAAAATGCGTGAGGTGCAGGCGCACACAACACACGCGCCTTTACGCGCAACTCGCTAAAATTCACCGACTCACCGTTTCTCGAATTTACGTTCGTTAGAGTCCGAATTCAGATCAGAAAGAGCTTTGCGGCCAGTTTTTCTTACAGAAGATCGTTTTAAATACGAAAACCAGTTGTCTTGTAAATACACTCAAGTAATACAACTGGAATAGTTCATTTTTTCATGTGGTACGGAATACACTTATCATATATTCACTTGTGATATATTCTTTACACTTTTAAAGTCATTTTTAATATTTTTTAATATTGATGATGACCAAAGTGGGATATATAGCCTTTAGAGGCACAAAGCTGAGAAACTCATGTGATCTGGTGGACAATAACACTGTGATAAGGAATTTGTGATACGAAACCGATATGCTGTCATTCGCGTTAGAGGGTTAAGAACATATGCTGGATCATTTACTTCCTTCCTCGTCTGTGTGAGCTTCCCCACAGCGCCTGGCGAGGTCAGAGTAATGATGGAACGTTTCCTGACATTCAGGGCAGACAACATTCAAGACTGCATCATTGACTTGATGATCATGCTGAACCCGTTGATGATAAAAAGTGGAATACGTTTCTCAGACGCTTTTTGTACCCCGTATTGATATAGTTGAACGCTGAACCGAAAATCCGTACAAGTCCAAAACGCTATCAGTCTGCAGAAGGTTCGGAAAATGGGCTTTCACCCAAACTTTGTTTAGGGGGGGGTGTGTTTCGGGCGCTAAACACTATTATAAGATCCTTTTCCGGATTTTCCTAAAAGTAATGCGCTTTTGGAGTATAGAATATGTACTAAAATCAGAAAAAACGCCTTGTGTAAGTGGAAAACGCTTTCACTCTGTGCAAAGTTCGGAAAACACGCTCTCACCTGAACTTTGATCAGGCGGTTATTCTGGTCGCTGGACACGATTATGAGGTCAGATTCCGAACTTTTTAAAGACTAAAGCGCGTTTCGTAACGTCCAGCAGGTGCGGAACTGGCGAAAAAGGGCTACACGAGTTCTTAACTGGTTCATACGTCTACTCAGGCAAACCATCGCTCCGAGCGGGACCGGCTCCTCCCAATTATGACGTCATCGCCCGGACAGCGGCCGAGGGGCCAACTGGCACCGCGGTCCCTGTCCGGTGCCAGTTCGCCCCTCGGTCGCTCTCCGGTCGCTCTCGGGGCCACAGCGGTGCCATCGCCAGAGATAGAGAGACGCGGGATTGGCTGTTCTTTGAGTGATAACGTGCGAGCCACGTTATCACTCAAGAACAACCAATCCTGCGGGTATAAAAAGGCAGCTCGCCTCGTGTAGACGGGTAGTTGGCCTTTCGAGGCCACTCTTGAGAAGGTGACCTCGGATCACTCTCAGGATGACAATTTTTGGCGGCCGAGGGGATCCTCCATGGCCCGCGGTGGGGAATGCTTCCTCATTGCGGATCATGCTGGGATGGTATCCTTGTTGCGGCCTGTGGCAGGATTAACCTCCTGACCCACAGGCTGTAACAGGTGCCTTATCCTCTTAACAGGCTTAATCCTCTCCAGAAGAGGCGGAAATAAAGAAAATTTAGCAATTAGGAAATTTTTGAAAATCGCCCGAACAGAGACCGCAGTGCCAGTTGGGACCGAAGATCGCTCCGAGCGATACTGCTGTGGCCCGGAGAGCGGCTGCTGTGGCCCGAGTAGATGGCTAATTTTCGCTCGGAGCAGAGAGGCAGCGCCGCTCGAGTAGCTCTCCGGTACCGCTCGGAGCGATGGTTTGCCTGAGTAAAGAAGGATGCTTTCACGCTCCACTTTTGATACCTTTTGGCTTTGTAACCGTGGAACTTGCAGTAATCAGAATGTTTCAGAGAGAGGGTTTTTGCAATTTCGTCATTTTTAAGGGGTTAAGAATCTGATGATTTGAAGAACACACTTCAAGACTCCCAAACAGCTTTGAACGTGACCGAATTCCTCTGATTACCTAGTAAAAATAAAGTCGAATTCTTACCGGAAGTTTGCCTTTTCAAGCGGAATTTTCGGCAAACGGCAAAAGCCAAAAGTGGCCGGCGAACGGCAAACGGCAATTGCCGCACTCCCCTGGTGAATAACCAAAACAGAGGGCCAGATTCAGACGATGGCATCCTGCTCCCCTGCCATCAACAATGGAGACTGGAAAATTAAGTGTTGAATACATAGAATACAAACGCGGCTACATTAGATAAGCAAAACGGTTGCAAAAAAAAAGGATTTCACGGATGGCAACGCGGATCGAGGTTCTGAGGAAAACTGGAAAAGACTCGTGGTGAGCTTGTTTAGGAACTTCCTGGAGAACTTGTCTGGTGCCTTAGAGTACCAGGTTAGTTTTGCGGTGGCCTACCGCACTCTTGTAATCTCCAAGTGCCGAGCGGTACACATTGCCAAGATTAAATAAAGTGGTGATACTAATTGCATTGCCACATCGCCGACCGCTTATGTTAAGTAGGTAAACTCTCGAGGGAATACTGAAAATCATTGTTCTTGTTATGAATTACATATATACACCGCTCGGTATTTCTCATTGAGTCCACATTCATACGAAAATCTGAAAGAAAACTCTGGGTGATCGTGATTGAAAAAGAATTATAGTCGATGTTTCAATTTTTTACGCCTTTTTACGATTAACGTTCCAGAAGTAGAACAGCTGTGAAGAGTGGAATGGTATGTGACGTCTGTTATCAATGAAAAGGGCCCAGTACGAAGACCTGAAAACTCAACAAACTGGCGCATTATGCCCGGAAACCCAAAGAAAACTTTTGTGCTGGAAAGAAGTGATGGGAACGGTAGCTAAGCAAACAGGGAAAATTAGCTTCGTAATGTAAAGAGAAGAGTTACGGTGAAAATCTCAATCCTATAAATACAGTACTTTTATTCAAAGGAGTTGTTTTGTCGTAGTCATATACGTATGTTAATGCACTGTCGTGTATTCATCGCATATTTAAGGCTTTATCCATGCTTTGAAAAAAATCAGTTTTTCTGTTTTTTTTTATTTGCGCGTAAAGGCGCGTGTGTTGTGCTCGCCTGCACCACCCGCATTTTACTTTACGCGTGAGTCCCGATGACCGAGGCGTCTGCGAGGACTAAGCCCAGAAAAACGGCTTAAGGGCTGTCAGAAGCAGCGCTGGTTTGGCACGCTGCACTCTGACATGAAATCTGCTGGTGTACACCCCGATCAGGCGCACGATCGAGCTAAAAGGCCCCAACGAACCAAAAAGGCGGACCCTGCTATGGAGCGGGACAAACGCTCCAGCTTCATGTCTGGTTGATCATCTCGGGAGCCCTATGTACAAGTGTGAACAGTGATGATAGGTGTGGCCGATTACCAATTCAGGAAAAGCAGAGCATTTAACGAATGCCTTTACCTAAACAGGATAGTAAGAATTAGCGCAGCTCGAAATGAAAGCTATTCATTTGAGACATTTTTCCCTAGCCTTCAGCCATCACTATGAGTGTTTTTGGCGGAGAATCAGCCGCGAAATGACTGCTTGCCGCGTAATAGTCGCCAAATAATGCTCGCCGCAAAATAGCCGACAAATAATGCTATCCAGGTAAGTATACGACGCATTCCCGAGGCATGATTCAGTTCAATTACCTAAGTTTGAGGCACTTGGACCTCGCTCAGCTTCTTGAGGCCCGCTGGCAACCCCGATTGGCGGCTCGGCGAGCCGGCGGCGGCTGCGTCTTGGTTGCCTTTGATTACTTTTCGTTATTTCTAGGTTATCTCTCGGTAATTTCTCGGCTTTTTCTCGGCCATTTCTGGTCCGTTTCCTGGGAAGCCGAGAAATAGGCGCCAAAAAGCCGAAAAATAGCCCACCAGGATCCGCTGTAGATCCTGGTGGGCTATTTCTCGGTCAAAGGTCTCATAGAAGCTGGTAATGAATACCTAAATCCTGTTCCTACGCCAATCGAGTGGACATCTTTTCCGCGGATTGTCTCAAGCTTTTGTGGAGTTGTCCTGAATTTGTTCGTTCCAAAGTCAGAATGAGTTCGCTTTCCGGAGTTTCAGAGTACCTTTCTTCGATATCGCCAAGGCCGAGTTCTCCATGAGTGTTGCTTCCCCATGCGAAAACTTCATTGTCGAAGCTGAGTATCATTGTGTGTGTGCAGCTCATTGCCACCTGCAGCACTTTGCTTCTTAATTGAATTAGGAACATAAGACGAAACAAATGCTATCGCTAAACAAACCTGTTTGATAGCTATCCGCTTGGGAAGTTCATCCATTGGTCGCAGTGTTATTGTTCCAGGGTCTAAAGAGTACAACGTCGAACTTGTGGCATGATGTGATGGGCGAGGAATCACTGGCGGAGCAGAAACCGGTGGACGAAGCATCTGTAAAGTACCTATGGTCGACTGAGCTTGAAAAAGGTTCATATAAACCTACCCGTAACGCTGCTGCGGCACGAGGACGAGCATCTGGATCGAGTTGCAGAAGTTCACGAACGAGAAGTTTGATCTCAGACGAATAAGGACCGCGAACAGGAGAGTACGTACACTAAACTCTCAACAATATGATTCCTTAGTTGAAGAGACAATAGCTGGACCAACCGTCATGATTTTGTTGACGAGAGCCGGCAGATTTTCACCTTCAAAGGCCTTTTGAAGGCAAACCATTTCGTACAAAATACAGCCCAAAGCCCACATGTCGCTCTTTTCATTGTATGGCTGACCGGAACACTGCAAATCCGTTTAGGACAGTATCATAGCTTCTTTGAGTGAAACCAAGTACATACCTCATCATCCTTCACCTCTTAAAGGCAGTGTTCACGATAATCTTCAATCTTGAGATTATTCGCTACATTGATTAAGTTGCCCCTGGGTAGAACCAAAAGGACATCGAAAATGTGAAAAACGCACCGGAAGTACACGAAATACTTAAAGGCAGTGGTCGCGCACAAATAAGCTCGTCCTTTTTTCCTCTCTAAACCCTTTTCTGGGTATAGAGTAGTAGAACCTATAGGAAAAAATCGCGAAAAAAACGCTGTTTTGGGCCAAATTTGAAGCCTGAACTTTCTTGTCTTTTGATGGTGGACGAGCATACCCACATCATCGGCATCGATGATCTCTATTATCAAGAGCATCAGCTGGCTCGAAATTGAATTTGAATCAATGAATCTTTGGATTTATGTACACATCTAGTCAAAAACATTGACTGAAGTGCTTGCATTCACAGTTCAACTGTTTTAATAGGTAAGTTTGCATTTATTTCTTCCTCTGAATGTCGATGATTTCGGACTGCTTGACATGAGACTGTGATCATTCTGTGCACGTGTGCACGAACTGGAATTTTAGGATCCTAATAACTCTAATTCTAGCCCGTTTTTCACCGCGCTAACTTCATAGTTTTTGAGCTGTTTTTGATCTAAACTGCTTTTCGTAGTTTTTTCGATAACGTTTTTCATCGTGACCACTGCCTTTAAGTATCACCCCGCCTCTTAAGTATCACAGGAAAAGTTTGTTGTGACAATGAAATCTTTTGTGGACCTGTCCTTTGCAATTCTCTACTCTCTATTGCTCCGTTCCTTCCTTAGGGCCCAAACTAATCCTGCTTTGCCTAAAATATTCTTCCATTTTCGATTGACCCAATTTCCCACCGGTAAAAACCATCGTGAACATGTTCATCCAACCGGACAACTAGTCCAGGCCAGAGAATAATGTCACTGAAATACAACGTTTTAGTGCGTTTCTCGCCGCTTCTTCGTGATTTTGGTAACCGTTGGTGGCCAACGCATTGTTTTATGTGAAAAACTCGGGGACGAAGATCATCGTGAACACTGCCTTTAACAAGTAAAGGTGAGCAACTTTATCACACAGAAAAATTTTTAATACTTGAGCAAAGCCCTGAAAAGGGAATCAAAGTGAACAGACATTTGCGCAAAACATTTTCAAAATGGTATGAAAGTCATTACCGCTTTTTCGCTCATTAGCTTCTTAACCCCCAAAGATGGACCAATGGTGAACGCTGTTTTTGGAATGTAAACAAAGTTCTGCGTCGACTGATATACTTTGTATACCGCATCTTCTCTTTTAGAAGTACATGTACTTCTATTTTCCAGCTATATCTCTTGGAATTCTCATACTGGAAATTTTAATGGCCAAACTATGATTTTCGCGATCATGGAAAGTTTAAGCGATGACTCAATCGGACTATTCGAGTCCGCTTGCAAACTCGTTAATATTATCGTCCTTTTCTAAGCCCTAACACTGTCCTAGATTCTGAATTTGTATCCCTAATCTCATTATGAAATTTACCACTAATAGAGGTGAACTTCAGAAAGAGGGTGTACTTCGAATTCGCAGCTCTCTTTTCTTGATGTACTTCTGTTTTTTGTACATGGTTGATTGAGGATTCGATGCTCCTGAGGTAAATTAAAGCACTGAAACGTGTTTGAGAAAACTTGTAGCTGAACTAAGCAAAAAAACTGCGAGAAAAAAGTGCAGAAACAAAACGCTACGAACTTGTTTCTCAACACATAAGTTCACTAGCACCTCAAATAGCGAGGTCGATTAAACCAATTTCATAAAATGTACCTTTGGGTGCTCTCGCTCTTGTTATGAAAACGAGAGACGCAGAGATACTGTGGGGCTTGGTTCCATCCACTTGCCTGGGTTTCAAACGAGTAATGGTAGGAACCCAGTGCATCAATCGACGCAGAAGTTTACAGAGACTCTGAAAACAACCTTCGCCGGGTTTTCTTTGTCCAAAGGTAGAAACGTAACTGGAGAAAGCTTGTCGATCTTCGAAATTCATTCCGTATGATTCCAAAGATAACATCGTGACTTCAAGACAGTTCAGAGAATTCCTATGCCTTCGGCAGATCATTATTAATTGGATATTGAGTCTCATCAAACAAAAAAACTACTAATGTTTCTCAGAATAATAACGAAGAATAAAAAATATTGAATGCAAAAAAGGGAGGGTAAGAAGACAAGAAGATACGTTCAGTTTTCAAATAACAGGTGCAGAGGGATCTTCAACCTATTTCTACTTGGGCATGGTGATCAAACTCCAGCTTTCGGAACGCTTTCTCCACCCCAGCGATCTTATAGACAGCAAACAATACTGCAGACGTAATATGTCAGAAGAAGTCCTTCCCAGTTTGATTTTTTGTCATAACTCGCTTCATGCCTTTAGTTCGTTCCTCTGATTGCGATAGTATTTTGGAATACGTATGAAAGCGAAAGTTTTAAGATTGTTTAACTCTCCCTGACGCAAAATATCGCCCAAAGTTGTGTTGTTTTGTCTATATTTCAGCTAAGAGTTGATTATAGAGTCCCCGCAACCAATTTAGTCTAATGAATGTGCGGGGCTGCGACGGTAGATCGGCCCGCGCGATCAAAACCACGATGGCCGGTGTTGCCGCCAAAGCCGCACGGCCAGCTGCAATGATCGTGCCATGTTCATTCACTATAATAAATCTGATTCGCAAACCATACAACTTGTTGGACGAGCATTGGGTTTGCTCTCCAATTTTCCGATGGCAGGTATATGTACCGTACTGAACCAACGTGGTATGGTGTGCGTATCAAACTTAGACTGGTGAATGGACCACGCGCGATGATTGCATCTGGCCATGCGGTGTTGGCGGCATCACCGGCCAACGAAATTTTGATCGCGCGCTGCGATCTACCGTCGTAGCTCCGTTCACGCGTCAAAATACATTGAATGCGAGGACTCGATATGTACCTGATAACACCTAAAGTATTGTTCAGGATCGTGATTCGCACAATAATTGAATCACTACGCGAACATTGAGAAAAACACAAAAAAAAACACAATCAGGGTAAAACAAACGGTGCAAAATACTCGAAGGTGGAGAGTGTTTGACAAAATCCGAAAAACACAAATGTGTTGACCTACGGCGACTGCATGGATGAAGAAGCGGGCCACTTATTGTTACGATACCGTCAATCGACGATGAGCCAAAAATAGCAGCCTCATCACATTTTGAGCGCGGTTGTGTAATAAAACAACTGTTAGGTCCTAAAGGGAATCCCCGCTTTTGAGGAAATCAGGAGGCGGTGGTACGTTGGGGTCAGCCACTTACATCGATAGACATAACCCGGACAGAATTCCATGTGCCACCGCGGTGCAAACCGGCTATTCATCGACTTCAACAATGACAGCTATGATTTTTGAAAGTCCTTTCAACTAATTCGAGGATTGTTGAATTTTGTAAATTCACACCTTTTGAGACATTCGAAGTTGGCAAAAGCGAGTAGACGTTTGCTCTCTTGACTTCGGTGAACATAAATTCCAATTGAGACCGCTCCACAATTTCCTGGCGCAACTTAAAATTTGCTGACTCACCGATCGGGCTTGTACTGCTCTGCCTACAACTGTTAATGTTTTTCCTCAACCCTCACTGTATTTTATTTCTCAATCTTCTTATAGTTGACTACTCTCAAGGAATCAGCAGTTGTGAAGGCTTTTATATACATATAAGTAAACATTTGCATCTGTGAGGTAAAGTGATCAAGGAAACGCACCATTTCGGGGCTGATGTAGTATGGTGTGCCGACAACAGTCTTGGCACCTTGAGCCAATGTCTCCGTCCCCATCACTTTGCTGATTCCGAAGTCCCCAATCTTCACAAATCCATCCTTCATCAAGAACACATTTGCAGTCTTCAAATCTCTGAACAAAACACATACCTGAGATGAGCAGAGTTTATTTTCAAGACCCTTAGATGCCACGGATTCATCAAGAGCTTCCCCTTGAATCGAAGCCCTCGTGTAGAAACGAAAATCCTGATTCACAGCCGAACGTTCCTTGACTCCTTGTTGTTGCGCTCCACTAATTGATCTTGGAAACCGGTAAGGCCGAACAGGGTATCTTTTCTTTTTTAAGACACTTTGTCAACATGTTTTTTGTTGTGTTCTCTGATTGAAACGAATCTTTACTTACTCAACAGTCGCTCCAGTTTTTAATCTGGAGCAACCCTGTCGCACAGCAACGACAGACTACACAGAAGCCACGTTACCCATAGGTTTGCATCAGAGGTGTGCGGTAACTTCTTTTCGGTGAATTTTCAACCGAAATATTTCAGCGATAATTTTTTCGGTAAATTCGGTATTCTCGATAAGATTTTATGAACCTCGATTCAGCTAGGCGTTCTATGCAATAAAACGAACCGAAAAATGTCTTCATATATTAGACTAAAACCAAGCAAAAAAACACTGGTATTATAGAAAAACTAGAATTTTAAAATGATGGAACGCGAAAGATTCGGCAATGAATGACCCTTTTTTCGTCGTAACATCCTTAAGACCCGCTACATTTTATCGAAGCCCACCGCTCCGTTGCTGGTGGTAATCGAAATCCAGAGTTGAAGTGCGCTCTCGTTGATCCAAGAAGTAATCAGGTTTACAGCTTCGGTCTATACATGATTTGCCTCATCCACCTCAATCCCACATACAATACCGCTCGTAGGATTCGGTCAGAAAGCGATCGAGGTCGGGTTTTCGCGTCTTTTTCGTCTTTTCTGTATACCTCTCTTCAAACTCAAATTTGAGCAAAGCTGGGAAGATATTCATGATCCTGGCGCCGAGGGATACCCATTGATTTATTTAGCCTTTGTGGTGGTTCATTTAGAACTAAAAATGTTTCGCTGTAAGACAGAATTGTGATTACGGTACCATGACGGATGGGGCGCTACCGTCTCCGTCTGCGTTTCCATATGTCTACCGTATCTAGAGAGCTAGTTGATTGCGACATTTTCAAGGTTTTCCACGAATTCCCGACAATGGCTATACCTTTGGATAGCCCTCGCCGCCAGGATCATGAATATCTTCCTTATTTCGCTCAAGGTTGACTTTAAAGCGAGTTATACAAAAAAGACGAAAAAGACGCAAAAACCCGACCTCGCTCGCTTTCTGACCAAATCCTACGAGCGGTATTGTAGCACTCGCTTTGTTCAAAGACCAGCTAGTATTCGTAGAGAAACTTTTTTTTTTGGTAAAAGAGTTCTTGAACGATCCAGGCACTGACAACACGTTTCAGTTTGTTCCCAAAGACATTTTTAGCAACTTTTCCTAATCTTGCCTGATTTTTTGTAGAATTGGGAGCAGAGACATATGTCTTCATGTATTACCGTAGCATGTCTTCAATATCGGACAGAGAAATCTTTTTTTTTCATTTGCACTGTACATATAATGAACAGCGTGGTGATCTTCATGGGTAAGACATGAGTCCATTCAAACTTCCAACCTTGTACGTTATCTCGCAATGCGATAGTGTGGTTGTCAGTTTGATTGATTTTGTTGGAAAAATTACTTAAAAAAGGCAATCTACCGACGGATCTGTGCTCCTTTAAGCGTATAATGGAACAGTACTTGATGGCGGGGGATGAATGATCTTGTATTGGTATCATATTTCATCTGATCATCACTCTGTACACCTACGTATTCTAGATTTTTTATATTGTCGTTACACTTGTCTCTGTGTGTTTTTATCTTTTACGATCTCTATGTACGCGTTTCTATTTTTATCGTTTACGATGCATTACGCAGGTTCACCTTGTAATAAACAATTACAACAACAATTACAACAATATTACGAAGTAATATCTCTGAAAAATCTTCAATATTTTTCCAATAGGACGGATTGATATTATAATCAGCAAGTAATCGACTTGTTTTGCACGCTACAAGTGACGCGCGACTCACTTTACGACGTCCTGATGACGTCATAAGATGCTCTATGTACTTTACACGACATCCTGATGACGTCATCAGATGCCGTGTGTACTTTACACGACATCCTGATGACATCATCAAATGTCCTATGTACCTTACATGACATCCTGATGACGTCATCAGATGCCCTGTGTACTTGGCACGACGTCCTGATGACGTCACCAGATGCCCTATGTTCTTGACACGACGTCCTGATGACGTCACCAGATGCCCTATGCACTTGGCAAACCTGATCACGACGTCCTGATAACGTTATCGGAAGCCCCATGTGCTTGGCACGACGTCCTGATGACATCATCAGATGCCCCATGCACTTTGATGACGTCATCAGAAAGTAACAAACTTGTTAGTCACTTTCCTTGTCCCTTCCCATCAAGAAGTACAGCCAACAACGTGTTCTAGCGATTTGATCTACCAACTGATAATATCGCTTGATATGATAAGCAGTAATAAGTGAAGCAGTTAATGTTTAACAGTGAGTAATAAACTTGTTAGTCACTTTCCTTGTACCTTCCCATCGAAAAGTACAGCCTACAACGTGTTTTAGCGATTTGATCTACCAACTGATAATATCACTTGATATGATAAGCAGTAATAAATGAAGCAGTTAATGTTAAACAGTAAGTAATAAACTTGTTAGTCACTTTCCTTGTCCCTTCCCATCGAAAAGTACAGCCTACAACGTGTTTTAGCGAATTGATCTACCAACTGGTAATATCACAAGATATGATAAGCAGTAATAAGTGAAGTAGTTAATGTTAAACAGTAAGTAATAAACTTGTTAGTCCTTTTCCTTGTACCTTCCCATCGAAAAGTACAGCCTACAACATGTTTTAGTGATTTGATCTACCAACTGATAATATCACTTGATATGATAAGCAGTAATAAGTGAAGCAGTTAATGTTAAACAGTAAGTAATAAACTTGTTAGTCACTTTCCTTGTACCTTCCCATCGAAAAGTACAGCCTACAACGTGTTTTAGCGATTTGATCTACCAACTGATAATATCACTTGATATGATAGGCAGTAATAAGTGAAATAGTTAATGTAAACAGTAAGTAACAAACTTGTTAGTCACTTTCCTTGTCCCTTCCCATCGAAAAGTACAGCCTACAACGTATTTTAGCGATTTGATCTACCAACTGATAATATCACTTGATATGATAAGCAGTAATAAATAAAGCAGTTAATGTTAAACAGTAAGTAATAAACTTGTTAGTCACTTTCCTTGTCCCTTCCCATCGAAAAGTACAGCCTACAACGTGTTTTAGCGAATTGATCTACCAACTGGTAATATCACATGATATGATAAGCAGTAATAAGTGAAGTAGTTAATGTTAAACAGTAAGTAATAAACTTGTTAGTCACTTTCCTTGTCCCTTCCCATCGAAAAGTACAGCCTACAACGTATTTTAGCGAATTGATCTACCAACTGATAATAACACTTGATATGATAAGCAGTAATAAGTGAAGTAGTTAATGTTAAACAGTAAGTAATAAACTTGTTAGTCCTTTTCCTTGTACCTTCCCATCGAAAAGTACAGCCTACAACATGTTTTAGTGATTTGATCTACCAACTGATAATATCACTTGATATGATAAGCAGTAATAAGTGAAGCAGTTAATGTTAAACAGTAAGTAATAAACTTGTTAGTCACTTTCCTTGTACCTTCCCATCGAAAAGTACAGCCTACAACGTGTTTTAGCGATTTGATCTACCAACTGATAATATCACTTGATATGATAGGCAGTAATAAGTGAAATAGTTAATGTAAACAGTAAGTAACAAACTTGTTAGTCACTTTCCTTGTCCCTTCCCATCGAAAAGTACAGCCTACAACGTATTTTAGCGGTTTGATCTACCAACTGATAATATCACTTGATATGATAAGCAGTAATAAATGAAGCAGTTAATGTTAAACAGTAAGTAATAAACTTGTTAGTCACTTTCCTTGTCCTTCCCATCGAAAAGTACAGCCTACAACGTGTTTTAGCGAATTGATCTACCAACTGGTAATATCACATGATATGATAAGCAGTAATAAGTGAAGTAGTTAATGTTAAACAGTAAGTAATAAACTTGTTAGTCACTTTCCTTGTCCCTTCCCATCGAAAAGTACAGCCTACAACGTATTTTAGCGAATTGATCTACCAACTGATAATATCACTTGATATGATAAGCAGTAATAAGTGAAATAGTAAATGTTAAACAGTAAGTAACAAACTTGTTAGTCACTTTCCTTGTCCCTTCCCATCGAAAAGTACAGCCTACAACGTGTTTTAGCGAATTGATCTACCAACTGGTAATATCACATGATATGATAAGCAGTAATAAGTGAAGTAGTTAATGTAAAACAGTAGGTAATAAACTTGTTAGTCACTTTCCTTGTCCCTTCCCTTCGAAAAGTACAGCCAACAACGTGTTCTAGCGATTTGATCTACCAACTGATAATATCGCTTGATATGATAAGCAGTAATAAGTGAGGCAGTTAATGTTTAACAGTGAGTAAGAAACTTGTTGATCACTTTCCTTGTACCTTCCCATCGAAAAGTACAGCCTACAACGTGTTTTAGCGATTTGATCTACCAACTGATAATATCGCTTGATATGATAAGCAGTAATAAGTGAAGCAGTTAATGTTAAACAGTAAGTAATAAACTTGTTAGTCACTTTCCTTGTACCTTCCCATCGAAAAGTACAGCCTACAACATGTTTTAGTGATTTGATCTACCAACTGATAATATCACTTGATATGATAAGCAGTAATAAGTGAAGCAGTTAATGTTAAACAGTAAGTAATAAACTTGTTAGTCACTTTCCTTGTACCTTCCCATCGAAAAGTACAGCCTACAACGTGTTTTAGCGATTCGATCTACCAACTGATAATATCACTTGATATGATAGGCAGTAATAAGTGAAATAGTTAATGTAAACAGTAAGTAACAAACTTGTTAGTCACTTTCCTTGTCCCTTCCCATCGAAAAGTTCAGCCTACAACGTATTTTAGCGATTTGATCTACCAACTGATAATATCACTTGATATGATAAGCAGTAATAAATGAAGCAGTTAATGTTAAACAGTAAGTAATAAACTTGTTAGTCACTTTCCTTGTCCCTTCCCATCGAAAAGTACAGCCTACAACGTGTTTTAGCGAATTGATCTACCAACTGGTAATATCACATGATATGATAAGCAGTAATAAGTGAAGTAGTTAATGTTAAACAGTAAGTAATAAACTTGTTAGTCACTTTCCTTGTCCCTTCCCATCGAAAAGTACAGCCTACAACGTATTTTAGCGAATTGATCTACCAACTGATAATATCACATGATATGATAAGCAGTAATAAGTGAAGTAGTTAATGTTAAACAGTAAGTAATAAACTTGTTAGTCACTTTCCTTGTCCCTTCCCATCGAAAAGTACAGCCTACAACGTATTTTAGCGAATTGATCTACCAACTGATAATATCACTTGATATGATAAGCAGTAATAAGTGAAATAGTAAATGTTAAACAGTAAGTAACAAACTTGTTAGTCACTTTCCTTGTCCCTTCCCATCGAAAAGTACAGCCTACAACGTGTTTTAGCGAATTGATCTACCAACTGGTAATATCACATGATATGATAAGCAGTAATAAGTGAAGTAGTTAATGTAAAACAGTAAGTAATAAACTTGTTAGTCACTTTCCTTGTCCCTTACCATCGAAAAGTACAGCCTACAACGTGATTTAGCGATTTGATCTACCAACTGATAATATCACTTGATATGATAAGCAGTAATTAGTAAAATAGTTAATGTTAAACAGTAAGTAACAAACTTGTTAGTCACTTTCCTTGTCCCTTCCCATCGAAAAGTACAGCCTACAACGTGTTTTAGCGAATTGATCTACCAACTGGTAATATCACATGATATGATAAGCAGTAATTAGTGAAGTAGTTAATGTAAAACAGTAAGTAATAAACTTGTTAGTCACTTTCCTTGTCCCTTCCCATCGAAAAGTACAGCCAACAACGTGTTCTAGCGATTTGATCTACCAACTGATAATATCGCTTGATATGATAAGCAGTAATAAGTGAGGCAGTTAATGTTTAACAGGCCTTGTACCTTCCCATCGAAAAGTACAGCCTACAACGTGTTTTAGCGATTTGATCTACCAACTGATAATATCACTTGATATGATAAGCAGTAATAAGTGAAGCAGTTAATGTTAAACAGTAAGTAATAAACTTGTTAGTCACTTTCCTTGTACCTTCCCATCGAAAAGTACAGCCTACAACATGTTTTAGTGATTTGATCTACCAACTGATAATATCACTTGATATGATAAGCAGTAATAAGTGAAGCAGTTAATGTTAAACAGTAAGTAATAAACTTGTTAGTCACTTTCCTTGTACCTTCCCATCGAAAAGTACAGCCTACAACGTGTTTTAGCGATTCGATCTACCAACTGATAATATCACTTGATATGATAGGCAGTAATAAGTGAAATAGTTAATGTAAACAGTAAGTAACAAACTTGTTAGTCACTTTCCTTGTCCCTTCCCATCGAAAAGTTCAGCCTACAATGTATTTTAGCGATTTGATCTACCAACTGATAATATCACTTGATATGATAAGCAGTAATAAATGAAGCAGTTAATGTTAAACAGTAAGTAATAAACTTGTTAGTCACTTTCCTTGTCCCTTCCCATCGAAAAGTACAGCCTACAACGTGTTTTAGCGAATTGATCTACCAACTGGTAATATCACATGATATGATAAGCAGTAATAAGTGAAGTAGTTAATGTTAAACAGTAAGTAATAAACTTGTTAGTCACTTTCCTTGTCCCTTCCCATCGAAAAGTACAGCCTACAACGTATTTTAGCGAATTGATCTACCAACTGATAATATCACTTGATATGATAAGCAGTAATTAGTAAAATAGTTAATGTTAAACAGTAAGTAACAAACTTGTTAGTCACTTTCCTTGTCCCTTCCCATCGAAAAGTACAGCCTACAACGTGTTTTAGCGATTTGATCTACCAACTGGTAATATCACATGATATGATAAGCAGTAATAAGTGAAGTAGTTAATGTAAAACAGTAAGTAATAAACTTGTTAGTCACTTTCCTTGTCCCTTCCCATCGAAAAGTACAGCCAACAACGTGTTCTAGCGATTTGATCTACCAACTGATAATATCGCTTGATATGATAAGCAGTAATAAGTGAAGCAGTTAATGTTTAACAGTGAGTAAGAAACTTGTTAGTCACTTTCCTTGTACCTTCCCATCGAAAAGTACAGCCTACAACGTGTTTTAGCGATTTGATCTACCAACTGATAATATCACTTGATATGATAAGCAGTAATAAGTGAAGCAGTTAATGTTAAACAGTAAGTAATAAACTTGTTAGTCACTTTCCTTGTACCTTCCCATCGAAAAGTACAGCCTACAACATGTTTTAGTGATTTGATCTACCAACTGATAATATCACTTGATATGATAAGCAGTAATAAGTGAAGCAGTTAATGTTAAACAGTAAGTAATAAACTTGTTAGTCACTTTCCTTGTACCTTCCCATCGAAAAGTACAGCCTACAACGTGTTTTAGCGATTCGATCTACCAACTGATAATATCACTTGATATGATAGGCAGTAATAAGTGAAATAGTTAATGTAAACAGTAAGTAACAAACTTGTTAGTCACTTTCCTTGTCCCTTCCCATCGAAAAGTTCAGCCTACAACGTATTTTAGCGATTTGATCTACCAACTGATAATATCACTTGATATGATAAGCAGTAATAAATGAAGCAGTTAATGTTAAACAGTAAGTAATAAACTTGTTAGTCACTTTCCTTGTCCCTTCCCATCGAAAAGTACAGCCTACAACGTGTTTTAGCGAATTGATCTACCAATTGGTAATATCACATGATATGATAAGCAGTAATAAGTGAAGTAGTTAATGTTAAACAGTAAGTAATAAACTTGTTAGTCACTTTCCTTGTCCCTTCCCATCGAAAAGTACAGCCTACAACGTATTTTAGCGAATTGATCTACCAACTGATAATATCACTTGATATGATAAGCAGTAATAAGTGAAGCAGTTAATGTTAAACAGTAAGTAATAAACTTGTTAGTCACTTTCCTTGTACCTTCCCATCGAAAAGTACAGCCTACAACATGTTTTAGTGATTTGATCTACCAACTGATAATATCACTTGATATGATAAGCAGTAATAAGTGAAGCAGTTAATGTTAAACAGTAAGTAATAAACTTGTTAGTCACTTTCCTTGTACCTTCCCATCGAAAAGTACAGCCTACAACGTGTTTTAGCGATTCGATCTACCAACTGATAATATCACTTGATATGATAGGCAGTAATAAGTGAAATAGTTAATGTAAACAGTAAGTAACAAACTTGTTAGTCACTTTCCTTGTCCCTTCCCATCGAAAAGTTCAGCCTACAACGTATTTTAGCGATTTGATCTACCAACTGATAATATCACTTGATATGATAAGCAGTAATAAATGAAGCAGTTAATGTTAAACAGTAAGTAATAAACTTGTTAGTCACTTTCCTTGTCCCTTCCCATCGAAAAGTACAGCCTACAACGTGTTTTAGCGAATTGATCTACCAATTGGTAATATCACATGATATGATAAGCAGTAATAAGTGAAGTAGTTAATGTTAAACAGTAAGTAATAAACTTGTTAGTCACTTTCCTTGTCCCTTCCCATCGAAAAGTACAGCCTACAACGTATTTTAGCGAATTGATCTACCAACTGATAATATCACTTGATATGATAAGCAGTAATAAGTGAAATAGTTAATGTTAAACAGTAAGTAACAAACTTGTTAGTCACTTTCCTTAACCCTTCCCATCGAAAAGTACAGCCTACAACGTGTTTTAGCGAATTGATCTACCAACTGGTAATATCACATGATATGATAAGCAGTAATAAGTGAAGTAGTTAATGTAAAACAGTAAGTAATAAACTTGTTAGTCACTTTCCTTGTCCCTTCCCATCGAAAAGTACAGCCTACAACGTGTTTTAGCGATTTGATCTACCAACTGATAATATCACTTGATATGATAAGCAGTAATTAGTAAAATAGTTAATGTTAAACAGTAAGTAACAAACTTGTTAGTCACTTTCCTTGTCCCTTCCCATCGAAAAGTACAGCCTACAACGTGTTTTAGCGATTTGATCTACCAACTGGTAATATCACATGATATGATAAGCAGTAATAAGTGAAGTAGTTAATGTAAAACAGTAAGTAATAAACTTGTTAGTCACTTTCCTTGTCCCTTCCCATCGAAAAGTACAGCCTACAACGTGTTTTAGCGATTTGATCTACCAACTGATAATATCACTTGATATGATAAGCAGTAATTAGTAAAATAGTTAATGTTAAACAGTAAGTAACAAACTTGTTAGTCACTTTCCTTGTCCCTTCCCATCGAAAAGTACAGCCTACAACGTGTTTTAGCGATTTGATCTACCAACTGGTAATATCACATGATATGATAAGCAGTAATAAGTGCAGTAGTTAATGTAAAACAGTAAGTAATAAACTTGTTAGTCACTTTCCTTGTCCCTTCCCATCGAAAAGTTCAGCCTACAACGTATTTTAGCGATTTGATCTACCAACTGATAATATCACTTGATATGATAAGCAGTAATAAATGAAGCAGTTAATGTTAAACAGTAAGTAATAAACTTGTTAGTCACTTTCCTTGTCCCTTCCCATCGAAAAGTACAGCCTACAACGTGTTTTAGCGAATTGATCTACCAACTGGTAATATCACATGATATGATAAGCAGTAATAAGTGAAGTAGTTAATGTTAAACAGTAAGTAATAAACTTGTTAGTCACTTTCCTTGTCCCTTCCCATCGAAAAGTACAGCCTACAACGTATTTTAGCGAATTGATCTACCAACTGATAATATCACTTGATATGATAAGCAGTAATTAGTAAAATAGTTAATGTTAAACAGTAAGTAACAAACTTGTTAGTCACTTTCCTTGTCCCTTCCCATCTAAAAGTACAGCCTACAACGTGTTTTAGCGAATTGATCTACCAACTGGTAATATCACATGATATGATAAGCAGTAATAAGTGAAGTAGTTAATGTAAAACAGTAAGTAATAAACTTGTTAGTCACTTTCCTTGTCCCTTCCCATCGAAAAGTACAGCCAACAACGTGTTCTAGCGATTTGATCTACCAACTGATAATATCGCTTGATATGATAAGCAGTAATAAGTGAAGCAGTTAATGTTTAACAGTGAGTAAGAAACTTGTTAGTCACTTTCCTTGTACCTTCCCATCGAAAAGTGCAGCCTACAACGTGTTTTAGCGATTTGATCTACCAACTGATAATATCACTTGATATGATAGGCAGTAATAAGTGAAATAGTTAATGTAAACAGTAAGTAACAAACTTGTTAGTCACTTTCCTTGTCCCTTCCCATCGAAAAGTTCAGCCTACAACGTATTTTAGCGATTTGATCTACCAACTGATAATATCACTTGACATGATAAGCAGTAATAAATGAAGCAGTTAATGTTAAACAGTAAGTAATAAACTTGTTAGTCACTTTCCCTGTCCCTTCCCATCGAAAAGTACAGCCTACAACGTGTTTTAGCGAATTGATCTACCAACTGGTAATATCACATGATATGATAAGCAGTAATAAGTGAAGTAGTTAATGTTAAACAGTAAGTAATAAACTTGTTAGTCACTTTCCTTGTCCCTTCCCATCGAAAAGTACAGCCTACAACGTATTTTAGCGAATTGATCTACCAACTGATAATATCACTTGATATGATAAGCAGTAATAAGTGAAATAGTTAATGTTAAACAGTAAGTAACAAACTTGTTAGTCACTTTCCTTGTCCCTTCCCATCGAAAAGTACAGCCTACAACGTGTTTTAGCGAATTGATCTACCAACTGGTAATATCACATGATATGATAAGCAGTAATAAGTGAAGTAGTTAATGTAAAACAGTAAGCAATAAACTTGTTAGTCACTTTCCTTGTCCCTTCCCATCGAAAAGTACAGCCTACAACGTGTTTTAGCGATTTGATCTACCAACTGATAATATCACTTGATATGATAAGCAGTAATTAGTAAAACAGTTAATGTTAAACAGTAAGTAACAAACTTGTTAGTCACTTTCCTTGTCCCTTCCCATCGAAAAGTACAGCCTACAACGTGTTTTAGCGATTTGATCTACCAACTGATAATATCACTTGATATGATAAGCAGTAATTAGTAAAATAGTTAATGTTAAACAGTAAGTAACAAACTTGTTAGTCACTTTCCTTGTCCCTTCCCATCGAAAAGTACAGCCTACAACGTGTTTTAGCGATTTGATCTACCAACTGGTAATATCACATGATATGATAAGCAGTAATAAGTGAAGTAGTTAATGTAAAACAGTAAGTAATAAACTTGTTAGTCACTTTCCTTGTCCCTTCCCATCGAAAAGTACAGCCTACAACGTGTTTTAGCGATTTGATCTACCAACTGATAATATCACATGATATGATAAGCAGTGATAAGTCAAGTATTTGATGTAAACAGTAAGTAATAATCTTGTTAGTCACTTTCCTTGTCCCTTTCCATCGAAAAGTTCAGCCTACAACGTGTTTTAGCGATTTGATCTACCAACTGATAATATCACACAATATGATAAGCAGTAATAAGTGAAGTAGATAATGTTAAACAGTAAGTACTCATTGTTTACCTACTCACCAGCCTGCTTATCTATCCACATACCAACTTACCTGCCTGCTCAACTGATCGCCTGCGACCATTGGCAGTGACCACTACTAAGGGTGCGTAACGCACGAGGAAGCAGGAAGCGCGAAGCAGGAACGAGTAACACGCACAACAAGAATTTTCGATAAGGACTCGCCGATCTAACTTTGTTAGTTTCGAACCGATTTGGCTCAAATTTTGTCGGCATGTGCCTCCTGGACCCTCTCACCTATATCCCGATGGAAATCTCTGGAGAATTTGTTTAACAGGTTTTATTAACCACTTTACAAAATTTTAAGTGATCACAAGTCCCGGGCAAAACCAAACCTCTCCAGCCGCTTCGCGGCTGCAGCGATTACCTACATTCGGCGACAAGGGCTACCGACGCAGCGTGAAGGGCGACGAGGGGCACTGCAGAGCGTTCTGGTGTTGCAACCGCCTGCGTCACTGCCAGCGAGTGGCAACCAACACGGCGACGATAATGTTAGGAGACAGTTACCGTCATTCTCGGAGACAAATTCCTGTCCGCATTTGCGGGCAACGGCTCTGCAGACCACTTATACCAACAGTGCTTTTTTGAGACATCGTACGCTTCACCACGCCTGTGAAGCTGTCCCAAGAATGAAGGCGAGCCCACTACACAGGAACATCTTGAGCACTGCAGAAAGAAAGATCAGAAAGACAATAGTGATCAAAAGAATCTAAAAAAAGAACCAAGGACTCGAGAGCTCAGAAATAGAAGAGCACATTCATTTTCGCCTGTATCGACGCAGGAATCGCTCGAATACTCGAAATGACCGTCGAAAATCAGATGAGTCGTCGGACAATGGCGCGGATAGAAACGCTATTTCGGACCAGGCGAAAAGGCCACAGCACACCGAAAAAATTTCCTACTCATCGCTCCGACGTCGACGAGAAGTATGAGTGGGCCAAAAGTGAGCACAATAAGCTCCAAAAACGAAATCATTTCTGAATTTCTGAAGATTTTGCGCTGTGCGTGAGCTATAGATAACGGACCGCAGACACGATCGATATCAGAGGATGGCACTTATCCGCGCCGCTCAGCTGCGAAAGTATACACGGCGCCAAAGCAACGTGGAGTGCGGTGTATCGGTAAAAAAAGTTCGCAGAAATAAGCCGGTAAATTCGCTAAATCGGCAAATCAGCTAACGGTAAATGTTCACCCTGGTTGAGATTATACTTTTCGCCACGCGCAACCGCGACAGTCCATGTCAGAAATATCGATTTTTCATCGATACAGGTGATGACTGCGCCAAGTCGTTCGTAGTATGAACCAAGCGTTTAGCTCCACCGTTGCCAAGCGAATTAGCTCGTTCGGGTCTGAATGTTTATGCAAATGTTTCCGCACACATTTGGATGTCTCATGAGCATTCCGAGTATCGGTTTTGTGTTCACTAGTGACCCTTCAGGTCACTAGCCCGTGGCAGCCACGCTATTTGAAGGCGCGTGCCCCCTGGCAGTAGTACAGTTGCGCATTTCGAAAAACGAGCAGACAAACAAACATGGCGCCGAAAGCATTTCTACCTCTTCAATACTTCTAATTCTTCAATCAGGCTGCGGTGGCACGCAATGACGACAAGTATACTTTGCACACCCGTACCTTTCGCCGCTGCCCTCTGGCGCCGATCATATCTCGCTTACACCCAAAATGGCTACCATTTCATATTTCTTAGCAGAGAGCGAGCTTTGTGAAACGAAAATCCAACTTCGTCACCCGGCTTCGCCGACCCCTTTCTCTCTACGTAGTATTCGTTCGGCTCCGCCGAACGATGAGCCGGCTTCGCCGACCCCACTCTCTCTTACGTAGTATTCGTTCGGCTTCGCCGAACGATGAGCCGGCTTCGCCGACCCCCCTCTCTACATAGTATTCGTTCAGCTCCGCCGAACGATGGGACGGCTTCGCCGACACTCCTCCGTTTAGAACTCTCTACGTAGTATTCGTTCGGCTCCGCCGAACGATGGGCCGGCTTCGCCGACCCCCTTCTCTCTACGTAGTATTCGTTCGGCTCCGCCGAACGATGGGCCGGCTTCGCCGACCCCCTCTTTCTACGTAGTATTCGTTCGGCTTCGCCGAACGATGGGCCGGCTTCGCCGACCCCCCTCTCTCTACATAGTATTCGTTCGGCTTCGCCGGCCCCCCTCCGCTTAGCAATCTCAGCGTAGTATTCGTTCGGCTTCGCCGACCCCCCTCTTTCCACGTAGTATTCGTTCGGCTTCGCCGAACGTTGGGACGGCTTCGCCGGCCACCCTCCGCTTAGCAATCTCTACGTAGTATTCGTTCGGCTACGCCGAACGATGGGCTGGCTTCGCCGGCCTTTCTCTGTCTA
Organism: Aplectana chamaeleonis; assembly: GCA_029168955.1. Taxonomy (NCBI): domain Eukaryota; kingdom Metazoa; phylum Nematoda; class Chromadorea; order Rhabditida; family Cosmocercidae; genus Aplectana; species Aplectana chamaeleonis. The sequence goes on along the minus strand of JAPDOI010000713.1, from coordinate 243,156 downwards.
CCTAGTATTTGTTCGGCTACGCCGAACGATGGACCGGCTTCGCCGACCCCCCTCTTCCCACGTAGTATTCGTTCGGCTTCGCCGAACGTTGGGACGGCTTCGCCGGCCACCCTCCGCTTAGCAATCTCTACGTAGTATTCGTTCGGCTACGCCGAACGATGGGCCGGCTTCGCCGGCCTTACTCCCTCTACCTAGTACTCGTTCGGCTCCGCCGGACGATGAGACGGCTTCGCCGACCCCCCTCCGCTTAGCAATCTCTATGTAGTGTTCGTTCGGCTCCGCCGAACGATGGGCCGGCTTCGCCGACCCCCCTCCTTCCACGTAGTATTCGTTCGGGCCGAACGATGGGCCGGCTTCGCCGACCCCCCTCTTTCTACGTAGTATTCGTTCGGCTCCGCCGAACGATGGGCCGGCTTCGCCGACCCCACTCTCTCTACATAGTATTCGTTCGGCTCCGCCGAACGATGATCGGCTTCGCCGGCCACGCTCCGTTTGGAACTCTCTACCTAGTATTCGTTCGGCTCCGCCGAACGATGAGCCGGCTTCGCCGACCCCTTCTCTCTACGTAGTATTCGTTCGGCTTCGCCGGCCTTCCTCCCTCTACCTAGTATTCGTTCGGCTCCGCCGAACGATGGGCCGGCTTCGCCGATCCCCCTCTCTCTACGTAGTATTTGTTCGGCTTCGCCGAACGACGGGCCGGCTTCGCCGACCCCACTCTCTCTACGAAGTAATTGTTCGGCTCTGCCGAACGATGGTCCAGCTTCGCCGACCCTCTCTCTACACAGTATTCGTTCGGCTCCGCCGAACGATGGAGCCAGCAGGCGACCCCTCTACGTAGTATTCGTTCGGCTACGCCGAACGATGGAGCGGGCTTCGCCGGCCTTCCTCTCTACGTAGTATTCGTTCGGCTTCGCCGAACGATGGGCCAACTTCGCCGGCCACGCTCCGTTTGGAACTCTCTACGTAGTATTCGTTCGGCTACGCCGAACGATGGAGCCAGCTTCGCCGACCCCTTCTCTCTACGTAGTATTCGTTCGGCTTCGCCGAACGATGGGACGGCTTCGCCGGCCTTCCTCCCTCTACCTAGTATTCGTTCGGCTCCGCCAAACGATGGGCCGGCTTCGCCGACCCCACTCTCTCTACGTAGTAATCGTTCGGCTCCGCCGAACGATGGGCCGGCTTCGCCCGCCTTCCTCTGTCTACCTAGTATTTGGTCGGCCCCGCCGGACGATAGGAACAACTTCGCCGGCCCCCCTCCGCTTAGCAATCTCTACGTAGTGTTCGTTCGGCTCCGCCGAACGATGGGCCGACTTCGCCGACCCCCCTCCTTCCACGTAGTATTCGTTCGGCTTCGCCGAACGTTGGGACGGCTTCGCCGGCCACCCTCCGCTTAGCAATCTCTACGTAGTATTCGTTCGGCTACGCCGAACGATGGGCCGGCTTCGCCGACCACCCTCTCTCTACGTAGTATTCGTTCGGCTCCGCCGGGCGATGGGCCGGCTTCGCCGACCCCCCTCTTTCTACGTAGTATTCGTTCGGCTCCGCCGAACGATGGGCCGGCTTCGCCGACCCCACTCTCTCTACGTAGTGTTCGTTCGGCTTCGCCGAACGATGAATCCGGCTTCGGCGACCCCCTCTCTACATAGTATTCGTTTCGGCTACGCCGAACATGGAGCCAGCTTCGCCGGCCTTCCTCTATCTACCTAGTATTCGTTCGGCTCCGCCGAACGATGAGAACTTCGCCGACCCTCCGCTTGGAACTCTCTACGTAGTATTCGTTCGGCTACGCCGAACGCAGACCCTTCGCCGACCCCTTCTCTCACGTAGTATTCGTGTTCGGCTCCGCCGAACGATGGGCCGGCTTCGCCGACCTTCCTCGCTCTACGTAGTATTCGTTCGGCTTCGCCGAACGATGGGACTTCGCCGGCCACGCTCCGCTCAGCAACTCTCTGCGTAGTATTCGTTCGGCTACGCCGAACGATGCGGGCTTCGCCGACCCTCTCTCTACGTAGTATTCGTTCGGCTCCGCCGAACGATTAGAACTTCGCCGACCCTCCTTAGCAATCTCTACGTAGTGTTCGTTCCTGGCTCCGCCGAATGATGAGCCGCTTCGCCGACCTCCCTCCTTCCACGTAGTATTCGTTCGGCTTCGCCGAACGTTGGGACCAACTTCGCCGGCCACCCTCCGCTCAGCAATCTCTACGTAGTATTCGTTCGGCTACGCCGAACGATGCCAGCTTCGCCGACCCTCTCTCTACGTAGTATTCGTTCGGCTCCGCCGAACGATGAGCCGGCTTCGCCGACCCTCTCTCTACATAGTATTCGTTCGGCTCCGCCGAACGATGGGCCAACTTCGCCGACCCCCTCTTTCTACGTAGTATTCGTTCGGCTCCGCCGAACGATGGGCCGGCTTCGCCGACCCCCCTCTCTCTACATAGTATTCGTTCGGCTCCGCCGAACGATGGGCCGGCTTAGGCGACCCCCCTCTCTACGTAGTATTCGTTCGGCTTCGCCGAACGATGGGCCGGCTTAGGCGACCCCCCCTCTCTACATAGTATTCGTTCGGCTTCGCCGAACGATGGGCCGGCTTCGCCGGCCACGCTCCGTTTGGAACTCTCTACGTAGTATTCGTTCGGCTACGCCGAACGATGGGCCGGCTTCGCCGACCCCCTTCTCTCTACGTAGTATTCGTTCGGCTCCGCCGAACGATGGGCCGGCTTCGCCGACCCCACTCTCTCTACGTAGTATTCGTTCGGCTACGCCGAACGATGGGCCGGCTTCGCCGACCCCCCTCTTTCTACGTAGTATTCGTTCGGCTTCGCCGAACGATGGGCCGGCTTCGCCGACCCCACTCTCTCTACGTAGTATTCGTTCGGCTCCGCCGAACGATGGTCCGGCTTCGCCGACCCCCCTCTCTCTACATAGTATTCGTTCGGCTCCGCCGAACGATGGGCCGGCTTAGGCGACCCCCCTCTCTACGTAGTATTCGTTCGGCTTCGCCGAACGATGGGCCGGCAGGCGACCCCTCTCTCTACATAGTATTCGTTCGGCTTCGCCGAACGATTAGGGCTTCGCCGGCCACGCTCCGTTTGGAACTCTCTACGTAGTATTCGTTCGGCTACGCCGAACGATGCATGCTGGCTTCGCCGACCCCTCTTTCTACAGAGCATTCGTTCGGCTACGCCGAACGATGGGCCGGCTTCGCCGCCCCCCCTCTTTCTACGTAGTATTCGTTCGGCTTCGCCGAACGATGGGCCGGCTTCGCCGACCCCACTCTCTCTACGTAGTATTCGTTCGGCTTTGCCAAACGCTGGGCCGGCTTCGCCGGCCACCCTCCGCTTAGCACTCTCTACGTAGTATTCGTTCGGCTTCGCCGAACGTTGGGCCGGCTTCGCCGGCCTTCCTCCCTCTACCTAGTATTCGTTCGGCTTCGCCGAACGATGGGCCGGCTTCGCCGACCCCCCTCCCTCTACCTAGTATTCGTTCGGCTTCGCCGAACGATGGGCCGACTTCGTCGGCCACCCTCCGCTTAGCAATCTCTACGTAGTATTCGTTCGGCTCCGCCGAACGATGGGCCGGCTTCGCCGACCTTCCTCCCTCTACCTAGTATTCGTTCGGCTTCGCCGACCCCCCTCTCTCTACATAGTATTCGTTCGGCTCCGCCGAACGATGGGCCGGCGTCGCCGACCCCCCTCTTTCTACCTAGTATTCGTTCGGCTCCGCCATACAATGGGCCGGCTTCGCCGACCCCCCTCTCTCTACGTAGTACTCGTTCGGCTTCGCCGAACGATGGGCCGGCTTCGCCGGCCACCCTCCGCTTAGCAATCTCTACGTAGTACTCGTTCGGCTTCGCTGAACGATCAGCCAGCTTCGCCTGCCACTCCGTGTAGTGCTCGTGTGGCTTCGCAAAGCGATGGGCTTCGCCGGCCACTCTGTGTGTAGTATTCGTTTTGCTTCGCAAAACGATAGGCCACCATTCATATAGTATACCTTTGGCTTCGCCGCCCCCTATAAAGCTCTGCGGGAGGTGGGAGATGCCCAACTTCAACGGCAGGCGATACTGATTGTGAGTTGAACTTTTAAAATATTAATAATCGTAATGTGAGTCCTCCGAATTGGTCTGAATGGAAAATTGCTTGTTCTAGTGGTTCCCTTCCCAAAAAACAGTGAATGTTGGTGAAATGGGTTGCTATCGCATCGAGGGGGGACCGTTGCACTTGGCCACGCCCATTTTTCTGGGCTACAGCTCGATTTGAGCATTAACCCAGGGTATCCCGGTTCTATCCTAGCGGGGGGCACTATGGCTAGATGCACTTGGCATCGCCCATTTTACCGTGCTGCACTGAATTTGAGCACCTTTCCGGGGATTCCCTCCCCTGCCAAAATCAGGAGTCGTTGCGGCACGAGAAAATGGGAGTGGCTAAGTGCTTTACTACAGTGCCCCCCCCACTAAAATAGCCCGGTTTTCCTCTCCCTTACAAAATCGGGAGAGTGGCTGCGGAGCGCCGCCGAGATGTCGTACGTTCACGCCGTGGCAGTGTGGAGGAAAGAAGATCACCTCTATGCAAACCGACGTCACCCCCTCCACGAAGAGGGTTTTTGTCATGGGAGAGGTGCTGGTCGGCCGCAGCTCTCCTGAGGATTTTATTACAAAGGGCAGGCGTCGAGAGGAATCCTGGTCCAGCGCAGAAGTACCTATGCGCCACGTGTGGCAATGATGTTAACTGGAGACATACCAGCGTCCAGTGCTTCGGATGCCAAAGGTGGGTGCATCTCTCCTGTTCGGGTCTCAGCTCTGTGAAGCATCATAACTCTGCTTTTCGCTGTGTTTTATGCTCTTCACCTACCAACTCTGATTCCTCTTCCTCAAATCGCCCCCTTTCCATTGTACATATCAATCTCAACGGCCTTCGTGCCAAACTTTCTGAGCTCTCTCTCTTCGCACGTACTTACCATCCAGACGTGATCATGGTTCGAGGAACCAAGCTCTCTCCATCCCCTACCTATCCTCATCCCAATATCCCAGGCTATACTGCCTTCCATGCTCCAAGGTCAGCTCTTGGCGGAGGAGTTTCAACCTTTGTTTTATCTTCTCTTCCCTCCCACCTCATACCCACGGATGGTACTCTCGAGTACCTTCCAATCCATCTCCCTCTTAAAACACCTCTTTCTCTCTTCAACATATATATTCCACCTACTACCTCATGCCCCTCTTTTTACAATCCTATTCCACTTCTCAAGCAGCTGAACGACTGCTCCCTCTCATCCTCAGTTGTCTTCGCGGGCGATTTTAATGCTCACACCTTTTGCTCGTCTCTCGATTCTGACGCTAGAGGAAATGACGTCGAAGAGTGGGCAGAGGAGTGTGACTTGGTCATCTTAAACGATGATCAGCCCACCCGTCTCCCTACCAACGGCCGATCTTCCAGCCCAGACATTTCTCTAGTCTCGTCCAACCTCTCTAACTTTTGCTCATGGTCCACCACAATCGCTTTGCCAAGTGACCATGTCCCCGTCTTTATCCATATCGATCTCTCCAACTCTCTCGCTCCCTGTTCTGGTGTTCGTCAACGTTCTTATCTTAAATTAGGCCGAGCAGGCTGGAGCCTGTTCAGTGAAGTTGTGCTTCGCCTGTCGGCAAATTACCCGTGGAATGGCGACGTGCACCAGAAAGAGTGCCATTTATCTGACGCGATCCGCAGAGCCAAGAAAGCGGCTATTCCTGTCGGCCGCGTCAAGACTTTCTATCCAAATGTCACAAGGGAGATCCTCGATAAGATCAGGACAAGAGATGCCAGGGTCAACCATCTGGACCCCATCGCTGCTGAACTTGACGATGAGATCAGAAAGGATTTAGACACAAGAAAGAAGAGTGGGAAAAGTTCACCGGGCAATTGGACTTCAAGACGGACAGTGCAGCTACTTGGAAGGTATTACGGAAGCTCTCGGGTGAGAGCTTGCCTGCTACCGTCTCCACAATCGAATTAGAAAACGGTGTATTCAAATCAGGAAAAGAAGCCGCTTATGCGCTCGGGAGAAGTTTTTCATCACCAGTGCAAAGCGTTGTCCGCAGAATAGAGTGACTGTACGAGAGCTGTGCCGCCTCCCGCTTATGAGCACGGCCGAAGCGTTCACTACGACGCATGTAAGGAAAGTTATAAAGAATATGCGGAATTCAAAAGCGGTCGGTCCAGACGGGATATGTCCTGCTGTCTTGAAGAAGATACCGAATGAAATCCTTCCGCTTCTCACTGATTTGGTAAATGCCTCGTTCAGATCGTGCACCGTCCCACAGAACTGAAAGACAGCTAACGTTGTGCCGCTGCCCAAGCCGGGGAAACCTCAGGCTTCTGTCAAGGGATACAGACCTATTAGCTTGCTGTCCACGTTCGCGAAGGTAGCAGAAAAACTGATCGTAAAGGACTTGGCGGAGCACAATGAGAAGCAAGTGATTCAGCATGGATTCAGAAAGCTGCATTCCACCACGACAGCTCTGCTGGAAATTACAAGCTTTGCCATCGATGGGTTCAATGCCCAGAAGCTACAGAGAACTGTGGCTGTTGCCTTAGATCTCACCAAGGCATTCGACACAGTAAACCATGGAGTTCTGTCAAGCAACTTACTCGAATCATCAATACCGCCGTAGCAGAAACGCTGGATATCGGCATTCATCAAGGGCAGACGAGCCAGAGTTATGTTCCAGAACCATGTCTCCAATAGTATTCCTTTTGCAGCTGGAGTTCCGCAGGGCGGCGTTTTATTGCCTGCCCTTTTCAGTCTGTACCTCGAAGACATGCCCGCTCCCCCCCCCCCAGGATATCAAGGTGGTCGCCTATGCCGATTATATGATAATAATGTGTCGGGATCGGGATATACATGTGGCCGCCTCGAAGATCAATGAGTACCTGGTCACACTGAAAAGCTTTTTCTACCGCAAAATGCTAAAGATCTATGCATCCAAATCGTCGGTATCCGTACTCACAACGGATCCTTCGGAGCACAGCGCTCACCCGCATGTCGAGTGGGACGGAGATCGATTACCTGCTGCTCGGTTTCCCAAACTGCTCGGTCTGGTGCTCGATCCATCGCTCAAGTTTCATAAGAACACCGAGCAGAAGCAGGCCGTCGTCAAAGTGAAGCTTAATGTGCTCAGAGTCCTGAGTGGTACATCTTGGGGCAGTAGCAAAGAAACTATTATCACCACATACAAGGCAATACTTCAGCCCGCTCTGGAGTACGCTGCACCGGTGTGGCAGCACTTGGTATCAGAAACCTCCTGGACCAAGATGCAGCGTATACAGAATGATGCACATCGTATAGCTACCGGATGTGCAAGAAGTTCCCCAGTCGAGCACTTGCATGCGGAGACACGATTATACCAGTAAAAGAACACTGTCAGCTCCAGGCCCAACAATTTTTCATCCATATCATAAAGCAACCCAACCACCCCTCATGGAGAGTGCTGAACCCCGTCAGGGAGAGACGCATCAGAAAGCCATTCGCCGATGCTCCACGCAAAGTCAATCTGCAAAGATGGCACGATTCACAGCAAGAACGACTCCGTCTGTTGATCGAGGAGCACACACAGTTCGTACGGTGTCATCTGGAAAAGGCGGCGGTAAATCCCATCCTGGGAGTGGTGCCGCCCCGGGTCTGCACATCCGAGTCTCAACTCGGAAGGAGGGCCAGATGCACCCTGGCATCGCTGCGCTGTGGTCACTCTACTATGCTTATGGCATATGTTAGCAAGATTGACAGCAGCAAATCGGACGTTTCCCCAGACTGTGGATGCCACGGCCACGATACGGCACATTTGTTTGATTGTCCGGAGAGACCAACCACGCTGACCACAATGGACCTATGGACGAATCCATTATTGGTCGCCCAGTTCCTCAACCTATGCAGTACCCTCGACGTGGCTGCAAAGAAGAAGAAGGCTGCGGGGCGAAAAAATGGGCGTGGCCAAGCGCGATGGCCAAGTGCCCCCCCACCACGCTGCGATAGCACACCTGTTTTATTTTTCCCTGTTGTTTCTCCCCCGTTCCGCCACTCCCTCCCAGTTAATTATTTCACGATGCTATCGCAGCGGGGGGGGGGAAACTTGGCCACCGCACTTCGTCACACCCATTTTCCGCGCCGCAAAGACTCCTGATTTCGGAGGGGGGAGGAAAACCCCGGGTTAGCGCTCAAATTGCGCGGCGGCATGAAAAAGTGGGCGTGGCTAAGTGGGATGGCGGCCAAGTGCCTTCCCCCCTCGCTTCGAGAGCACCAGACGGTGGCCAAGTGCCCCCCCCGCTGCGATGGAACCTTAAAGGCAATGTTCACGATGATTTTCGTTCCCGAGTTTTCCACCCAAAACAATTCGTTGGCCACAAGTGTCACCAAAGTTACGAAGAAGGGCGAGAAACGCACAAATTCATCTTACTTCGGTGATATTATTCTCTGGCCTAGACTATTTGTTCGGTTGGATGAACATGTTCATGGTGATTGTCACCGGAGAAAAATGGGACTAATCGAAAATGGATGAATATTTTGGGTGAGACAGTATTAAGGCGTCGGCAGAGTGGAAAATCTGCGAGCGAGCGAGTTTGCGAGAAATGATGAAGGGTGGGGAGCACTACGCGGTTTGACCGCGCACGCGACCGCACCGCATAGGCTGCGACGGAGGGGGGGGCGCAGAGAGTCTTGCCCGTCGCGGAAATCGCAATTTCGCGGCGAAGCTCGCTGCGAAATTGCGAGACGATTGCGATTTTCAAGCGATTTTGCGAGTTGCTGCCAATTTCCGCGCTCCATTGCTAATACATGTGCTCCATTACCATCCTCTATTTAAATGTCCACTATTTCGAAACCTTTCTCTCTCCCTTGTTCTCAGTCCTTCTTTCTGCTATATTTTCAGAGTGCTAAACTATTTTGGGGGTTGGCGCTCAGGATTAAAGGAGAAATGGATAATACAGATCTCAGAAATCGATCTAGATAACTTCATGATTTTTTTTCAGGAAATTACGAATGATAACGCTATCAAATATCTGATAACGAATGAGTTTTTCATTTTCATGGATTAATCTTTTCACTTCTATTGGTAAATCCTGAGTGCCCCACGCCAATTAGTTTTGCACCTACTTTCAGCTCCAGTTTCTTTTCTGGGGTGCGTTCCAAGATTTTATACCAACCATAGTAATTAATAATTGTATATGAAGCCTCATGAAATGGATATAGATGAATTTCAGTCTATCTGGATTTCAGTCTATCATTTGGTGAATATTCCGTTAAAAAGCATTTCAGTGGAGCTCAATTGTTCATCAGATCTCATTTCATTGTCTTGCGTTTGATTTTCACACACATTTTCCTCCCATCCTGCGAAATAACGACACGAAAATAGATGATTGACTTCCGCGCTCAAATCGATCAACATTCGCGCTCTAATCCAAATCACATTCTGCGGGGATGCCTGCGACTCCGCCGCAGAATTTTCAAGGCCACGCCCACATTCGCTCGCTCGCTCGCAGACTTTCCACTATGCCGAAGCCTATAGTTAGGGCCCGAAGGAAAGAACGGATTAACACAAAATTGAGAATCGCAAAAGACGGCTTCACAAAAGATTTCATTGCCACAACAAACATTTCAACTGAGAGTAAAGAAGCGGGTGAGAGTAAAGGATATCATGCCCTTCTGGTGCGTTTTTTTTTCAGCTTCTTCGTCATTTCAGTCCTACTCGGGGGCCAAACAATCGATTCAGCGATTAACCTCAAAATCGAAGGTTATCGTGAACACTGCCTTCAAAGTAAAACAACAATAAAAACACAATAACAAAAAACAAACGAACGATAACGAAAAAAACCCAAGAAAATTCAAAGAAAAAACGAAAAATTTGAAAGACAACTCAGGATGAGTCATCAGCTGGTTAAAGGCCGGCATGCAGGGTTTCCACACGGGACCCGCTTTCATTTTCCGGAACCAGCAGGAAAGTGTATACTCAGAACGTCGTAGGGCCGTGTGCCCGGGAATTTCCGACCAAGGGCGAGCGGCGGGGCCATGTTTTGCGAGAGGAGAATCATCAGGCGCGAGGCGGGGGCGCCACCAAATTTCGTTAGCTCGGTCCTGCAGGGAAAATTCAAAACAGAGGAAAACATGTTCGCTCAGGCAAATCGTATTACACGTTGAACGCTAGAATCAAACCCGTGCCACATACGGAGCACAATTTTATGATAAGTTCACAGCAGGCAGCCTCGAGTAAGTACTTACATCATCGCGCACTTCGCGCGGTGGCAGTAAGGTAAGTTCCCCAGTCTATCGAATAGACTTGAATGGGACACCCACCATGGGGTTTCGAAAATTTTGGAGAAAGGTAGAGCACCCGCCCAGGGTGTGGGAGGGGTGGTTCCCGGAGATTATTATACAAGGAATCATTTAAACGATGACATCGCGGAGATTTTCTATCCGTGCCCCGCGCCCTTTTGCTTGGATGTCCGGGCTTCGCGCCCATTATGAGTCATGGGGCTGGGGCGGGGACCTGTTGGGCGCCAGGCGCGGAGGGGGGCCCCGCCTCGCTGAGTGGTGGGTACGGGGACGCGGCCCTCCGACGTTCTGAGTATTATGTGTATAGGATTGGTGGAGTCAACCTAGGAAGAATAATATACAAGAAACATCCCTACTGGAGGCCAGGGAAACAGGAACGATAGACTCCTTTTTTGATTTCTCGGGGCCAGCATTTAAGCGGTATAACAACAGAACACCAACCTTTTTCCCCTTCGAAGTTTTCCTAATGAGAAAAACGAATCATAAGTGGCAAAAGCTTCTTTCCTTCCTGGTTTGGCTGGAGGTATCTTAAAGGCAGTGGTCACGATGGAAAAGGTTATTGAAAATACCACAAAAATCGGATTAGATCGAAAACAGCTAAAAAACTAGGGAGGTGGAGCAGTGAAAAACAGGCTAAACTTGGAGTTTCTAGGGCCCAAAGATGCCAGTTGGTGCACACGCGCACAGCGCCGCCCGAAAAGATCGCAATCTCATGCCGAGCAGTCAAAAATCATCGACATTCAGAGGAAGAAATAAATGCAAATTTATCGAATAAAAACAGTTGAACAAGGAAAGTAAGCACTTTAGTCAATGTTTTTGACTAGATGAGTACATAAATATATTGAAATTCAATTTCAAGCCATCTGATGTTCTTGATACTAGAGATCATCGATGCCGATGATGTGGGGTGGGCTCGTCCCCCATCAAAAGACAGGAACGTTCAGGCTCGGAATTCGGCCCGAAATAGCGGTTTTTTGCAATTTTTTCTTATAGGTCCTACTGCTCTAAATCCAGAGAAGGGTTTAGAGAGGGAAAGAAGACAAGCATGTTTTATCGCGACCACTGCCTTTAAAGGAAGGGTTCTCGATGAGATCTGTTGTTGTGCTATCCCCATGGAACTGTAGGTCTGGTCATCACAATAAGGAAAATAAGTAGAAAACTGGAGAAAATCCGTTTAGGAACCATTTATTGCTTGGAGTCCTTCCGCCCCCAATTATCGAGATTTTGTAAAAGCCTGCTTTGTCAACTTTTATTTTGCTTCTAAAGTATTTTCAGAGCATTCTTGGAGACTACTGGCTACTTTAACAGCAAAATAAATGGCGGACAAGCAAGACACCGGTAGTTAGCCGTTATACTTTGTTTTTGAGCGTTTTTCCCCCAATTTTCGGGTTTTTTCACTTATTTTTACTTTTGTGATGTACAAATCTACATTGCCATGTAGAGAGCTCAAAACTCTTTTTTATCGCGAACCCAGCCTTAAATATGTATCGTCAATCACTGGTTGAGAGATCGCCACGTCGAACACACGTGGCATGCATGCAAGCGTGGAGGTGACGATACTATCATTACCTTCTCACTTGCGTGCGTGCCACGTGTGTTCGACGCGGCGATCTCTCGACCAGTGATCGATCATATATCAGCAACAAGTGGTAGGCGTGGAGTTCTACCAACCGATTCTGGTTATCATGCAGCTCAGTCTTTCGACACTCGTTGGCTTGTTCTTTTCACGAACTAAGTAGCGAATTTCGCCCTCTTTGAGAGCACCTTCACAGCAGTTACGCATAAAATACTTTCCGCGAATTTTTCTTGCCTGTTCAGATGCTCGAATCAACTTTTTCTCTATAGACGAACATGTCCCACCTATGGAGTACACTGTTGTCATGCAGATAGGCGACTGCTGAAAGCATCTGAATCATCAGATCAGTCACGGTATCCTCCGGAATGAACGTCTGACATTTGACAAGGTATTGCGCCAAGGTTCTGAAATAAACCAGTTTTGAGATAACTCGCCTTAAACGATTGCCCTCTCCTTACCCTCCGTCCGCGTATTCCATTTCTATCATAAGGATACCATCCTCTTCGAACGAGTCGTAGTAGCTGATGATGTTTGGATGCTCGATTCGCGACAGAAGATGAACCTTAAACCCAAAAAATATTGATGAAAAATACTCAGTGAGCGGCTTCGTATTATAAAATGCAACATTCAGCGGCAGATCTTAACATGATTTGATCGAATTCTGCCACCCACGACTTGCTTTGATCTTATGAAGTCTGATAAAAGTCATTATAGGTATGCATGTTAAAGGCAGCATACACGCTCGTAAACGTAATTGAGATAACCACGGAATTAGAATGGTATGGCACCCAACACAACGTTCACGCATTTTGAAGCGACAAAAACGACCCACAATGACGCTACACGAGTGAGAAATTGGCCCCGCCCCTGTATTTGCCCACCCCCTGTATTTGCGTCCTCCTCCAAAACAGGGGTGCTGGGCCATTTCCACCGTCGTCGATGTGTGTGGTTCACCTATTGTACCTATTTAACCACCCACAAACGTTGTCGACGGTGGGAATGGCACAGTACCCCTGTTTTGGAAGAGGACGCAAATACAGGGGGCGGGCAGATACAGGGGCGGGGCCAACTTCTCACTCGTGTAGCGTCATTGTGGGTCGTTTTCGACGCTTCAAAATGCGTGAACGTTGTGTTCGGTGCCATACCATTCTAATTCCGTGGTTATCTCAATTACGTTTACGAGCGTGTATGCTGCCTTTAAGCCTAGCTGGATATCATGCTTGTGAATCAGGAGTTTCGCCCATACGGCCGGGGTGCCTGTCGATCGTACGTTGCCTCAAATAAGTTTTTACCCAGGTTAAGCAGCTGACTGTAGTTGTAACTATGTACATGGTCTACTTGCGCAAAATCGAGGTCTTAGCACAGGTTGAAAGTCTTTCTAGGGATCACCTTTACCTTCCCGCGAGGTTTACTAAAATCGCTCTCCGATAGTTTTTTATTTGAGACAGAATAGAGATAATCCTCCCTCGAAATTTCCTAAGTACTTCCCTACTCAGACATTGGTGGGAAAGCTCCCGAGTAGAATAGACCTGCTTCTGTCGGTATAACTACATTGGGGGGAGAACGGTGAGAGCGAACCCCTCCGAAGGGGATCACTCACCTTTCTCCCCACAATGAAGTAAAAGGGACGCCAAAACTGGAACGGGAGGCCAACAGTTCTCCTGTGCCCGTATTCACGAAACACTGGGAGCCTTCCAGGAAGGTCCAAAGTCCACCTGCTGTTGGACGAGTTTACGATCTAGGTACCCGGCAGGTAGACAGGAAGGCTACCTCCTACCTGGCGGGTAGACAGGAAGGTTCTTAGCCACCTAGCGGGTGGACGGAGAGAATGGTGGCTACCTGCTCAACGATCTTGCGTTTCAGAACGTGATCAACATGTTACTGGCAGGCGGCGCGCGCTTTGCCCGTCCACCCGCGCAGTCGAGGTCGGGCATGCTGTGCCCGCCGGAATGCACTGATAGCGGGGTTGAGACACAGCAGATTTCTACCCGGCGGTCTCCTCTTCGTCTCTGCAGGTGGCTTCCCATGCCTGTCTCTGCTTTGACAGGTGGCGAAGAGGAGGCCGCCACTATTGAAATCTCGACAGAGGAGCCACAAAAGTGGTGGCCATACGGCGGGTACGTGAAGGTTACGCCTCCTTCCTGCGCCCGCCGTTTCATGAATACGGCCTTTTATAAGGGCCAAACTCTTCGTTCCACAGCGACATACGTGCTAACGTGCTCCAATCGTATGGCCCTGATTAATGTAGAACATGGCTTTCCGCGCCAATCCGTCGTGCGCGACGGTCTCGCCGCTTTGCGGCGGGAGAACTGCTGTACACCCGGGGAGAACAAGAGAATTTTAAACACGATTGTTACCTTGGCCTCAACCACGAGCATGATGAACGTGAAAACAAAGCCGCAGCATATACGGTAATGCTAATGGTATATGTACTTTTGCGACACTCGGTCGCGTCGCTCTGCACAGCAACAGCGACCGCATGTCGCCGTGCTCTGGCCCCTCTAATCTGTCGCTGTCGCAGTGCGCTGCACAGCGCTACAAGGATACGCGACAACTGCTCCTTCGACGGCATTTGTCATTGCTCCTATGCTGATCCCCTCACGATTTGTGCTAAATGTCATGACTGTCGCTCATCACAGCGACAGAGTTTACCATTAACCTGAGGTATATCTGTGCGGATTTCAGAGAAGATAATAGGGTTCTCTCTAATCTGTCGACAGAGGTGATGATTGTTGGCTCTAGTACAGCTCTCTATTAACAGAAACTGTTGAAAACAGCTAGTTTTGACGAGCTGGGGTGGTAGAAAATGGGGTGTTAAACGCGATTAAACCGCCACCTCCAGGCCGCCAGCATACCGCAACATAAATGCAGTAGAGCCGCCAAATTAACGCGAACAAACCGCCACCTCCTGGCCGGCTACAAACCGCGACATAGGTGCCACGGTACATATGTTGCCGGTTTAACGAAAGCTGCCCTCTGCTTACACATACATTATGTGGGACCTTCGTCCGCATAAGTACTTTCTACACTTGGACACGAACGACGTTTACGGTGGAAAGACGAGGGATCGGAAAGATTATACAAGTAATGCTATTTATTTTATTCGTTAGGAAGAGCATTAAAAGGGAACTTCGTAATATTTCGCTTGTTCGAAACACGATCAGAACACAATTTTTCAAATTTTCCTGGGAAATCCTAATTCTTGTAATTTTTAATGAGCTCCGTGAGTTTTCAGGACCACTCTCGAAAAGACATGTTAGGTTAATCATTAGCCTCAATCAATCAAACGCGTGTGATCTGACAAAAGTTTGCATTTGTGGTAACTTTGTTAACGTTATTTTTAGAAATTTTTTCAAACAGAATTTTTTTGAAAAAGAAAAAAATTCTCAAAGGAAATTTTGAGCGAGCGAAAATTTTGAAATTTCTGGATGAATTATTCACAAGGTGTTCTTGGGAAGGTAACGCTAGGTGCGAAAAAGACATTCCGAAACTCGTCGAGTAATGCATAAATTCAAGGAATGTCCTGCATTCAACTGAAATGGATAGTTAAAAACTTAAAAGAATGATGATAAACTAGATAGTCTATTCTTGTTCTTGAAAAAGAATTCAAATCGTTCTCAAAAAAGAATTCAAGTGTTGTTTTGGAAGCGTGCAACTGAAGTCTGGCGTCCGAGATTGGGGTAATGGTGTGGTTTCGGTCATTGATGCAGTTGAATTTGTGAAGTGTTTGCCGTCTTCTCAAAATGAAACTAATCCCCCGCCCGCAGTTAGTGCTGAAAATATATAGAAACATAGTTACACACTCATATGCGCATCATGCAAGGAAAAAATTTTGTGCACATATTTCAAGGTAAGAATTTGAAACACTTCGAGTGGCTCTACCAATGCACCAAAGCAAGTGCATCGCGGGCCCTCAAAAAAAATAAGAGGCTACTATGGCACTGATCTGGCAATGAAAGAGGAGTATTCGAATCTCGCGGGAAAAGGAGAACAAATACAGTTGGTTTTAAGAAACAAGTTCGCATTTCTTTCCCACGAAACTCGCCCGATACTCCCCGAATAATGCTGATTAAACATTACTAAAGCATCAAATCACTTGAAAATCAGTGGCTTGGAAATTTTTCACTTTTTTGCACTGAAAAAGTTGTGGAAACCTGTTTGAAACGCCAGCAAGCAAATAATTTTCTACATAGTCCTCATAGCCTGTGCTATGCAATGAATTATGAAAATGAAACTAACCTGATAATAGCGAAGCGAATGAATTTCGGAAGAAAATAAGCAAAAGCGGGAGAAGTGTCGACGCTCGCCAAAAAATTAACAGCTGATTGGGAGGGATTGATTAGTGCCACCAAAGAAGACGGCCAACGTGTTTTAGCAATGATCCCTGCTTTGTTTTTGATCCCTCATCGCCCGTTTCCCTGGCGGAAGCCGTTACAAGGCTATCACTTGAAACACTTTTCAGTTTTAAAGATAGGCTGACGTCCTGAGTCTGAATGACTAACAGTGCTATGTAATTCCCTTAACCCTCTGCATTGATTAAACTCGTACTTGCCCTCAGTATAGATGGTCAAAATTGTTCCTAGTGTATCTTGCTAACCGCATCCAAAAACTCCTCGGGAGGAGTTTTTCGTTAACCGCCAGTTCCTCTCGCATTTCAGCACTATTTCCGCGCTGTCTGCGAGAGAATGTTAAACGCGAACTTACCGCGAGGATGCCACATGTCGGAATTTTATAGAAAAAACAGACATGAAAACGTTTTGAAATCGCTATTTTTCGTAACAAAGGTTACAGTTGTCGCTTTTTCGAGGCGTTTTCATCGAAAGTGTAACAAATGCCTACCATTGAGCGATGTTAGGGTGAAACTAGAGCGAATTCTCTCCCAACTATTAGGAGTCCTGCTCAGATTCTGTTGTGGTTAAACTCGCGTTTAACGCGAACTTAACGCCTGTTGGTTCGCGTTTAAAACCCCAAATTACTACCACCCCTGTGGTTTTTGATCAGTTGAAGGCACTGGTCGCGATGAAATATGCTTGTCTTCTTTTTCTCTCTAAACGCTTTTCTGGGTTTAAGGTAGTAGGAAATATGAGAAAGAACTGCGGAGAAACCGCCTTTTCGAGCTGAATTTCATGACTAAACTTTCTTGTCTTTTGATGGTGGACGAGCCCACTCCACATAATTGCCATCGGTGATCTTTAATATCAAGAAGATCAGCTGGCTTAAAATTGAATTTCAATCAATGAAATTTCTATTTTTATCACGTGGGTGTTAATCTGCGTCAATAAAGAAGAAGAAGACTGGCCTGCTCGAATATTTGTGTACTCAACTAGTCAAAAACAGTGACTAAAGTGCTTGCTTTCATTGTTCAACTGTTTTATTAGGTAAATTTGCATTCATTTCTTCCTCTGAGTGTTGATGATTTTGACTGCTCTGCATGAGACTGCGATCTTTTCGGGCCGAGTTGTGCATGTGTGCTCGAATTTACAACTTATGTAGGATCTTAACAGCTCTATTTTAAGCTCGTTTCTTGCCGGGTAACCTTCGCGGTCTTGTAGTTGTTTGCGGATCAAGCTGATTTTTAATGTTCTTTCCACAGCTCTTCTGATCGCGACCACTTCCCTTAAAGAACAATGAGCATTGGGAAATGGGGAGGAGCGGCACTCGGGTGGGCAAGGGTTGTCCTCATGCCGGGAGGTCCCCTTCGCCTCCCCTTGTTTCGGGGGAAATCCCACTGTTACATCGTTCTTTGATACTTCCTCACCAATGTCTAAGAAGGTTTTTGTATGAATCGGTCACCAATGAGGGGTTGATTTGAAAGTTAGAAACCGTGCCGCAGGATTTAACCGTTAAAACGTACTAGGTAGTACAAAATTATTTGTTTAACAGGGTGCGTGTATGAGACTACACTGAACGTTTTTGCTTAGGCTCTTGTGTTTTGAAATAGGGGCAACTTACCTCATTTAGGGCTAGTTGTCGCTGAGAGCTATCTAGATCGTACATATTTATCTCTTTGATGATGACAAGCGAGGAGTCCTCCTTCCGTCGATACAAAACCGCAGAACCGAACGCACCTACAAGAGAAAATTAAAAAGTGTGGAAAAGAAAGCCAAACATTTGTATCAAAATCAGTGGTTTAGAGATTTGTGAGAAGCTCTACAACCAAACGTTCCCACAATAGCACATCAGAACAAGCTAAAATGCTGCCCCGACTTCCCGTTAGATCATAGTAGGTTTTATTACTCCTGCTGGTATGTAGAGTCTTTCGGAGTGAGTCTGTCCGCCCACGTGCTCGGCGTGCGTGTCGTGCGACAGCCGCCGCGAAGGCTTTTTTTCGGACGACCCTCCTCATGGGTGCAAATAGCTACAGATGGCTGGGATATTATCGCTAATAGTCTTTTCTTCCTGCTAATAGATTCAAAGATAATGATTTCGGAACTGCATTCCGGTCAGGGGTGTGCGGCAAAGGAATTTAAAATTTCGGTAAACGGCAACGGCAACGGCAAACCCCAAAAATGACCGGCAAACGGCAAAACGGCAAACGGCAAAATCTGTTTTGTGCTATGATACACCAGCATTTGCTTAGTCGTGTAGTAGTCCATGCAATATCTGCCAGTTACTGTGTGCCTAGCGTTTCATTGGTCTACAGGAAGAAAAAATCCCGCATATCAAAAGCTACTAGAAAGCCTTAGGTGACCAGAGAAGGCCAGTAGCGCTGTTCTGTATGTGTTCTGTATAAGAGTCACTATCAAGTTCTATCAAGTTCAACAGGGCCGTTAGCTTAGCCCTCGACGGAGATAATTCTGCCAGTTCCTCTTCACTGATTGGAGTTTCCGACAAACCAATGCTAGAGATCCAAAGGATGGGCGTCTTCTTGAGCAGTGCAAAGTGTGATAGACCCGCAATAGATTTTCTCAGAAAGGAGCTTGCGGCCAGCGCGGCCCAGCCTAGTCGATCCGGGTACGTGCAGCAAACCGTAAGCAAGCTTGGTGCGGTGGTAGTGTATGCCTGCCTAAAAACTGTGGCCGATATCGGTGTCGCATCGTCGCCTTTAAAGGCACAGTATAAGCTCAGGGGCGAAATCTGATATTTCCACATAACTGTGAAGTAAGCCCACCCTATATAGCACCTGCCAAGTGCCAGCTCTCAATTCCTCCGAATAAGCGAGATATGAAAGGAATCCACCTGGGACGCCCACATCAGGAATTCACTTTGACACTGCCCTTTTGCGAGAATTCGAGCTCAGTAGTGGCGAGATGATCTATGGTTTCCCATCAAAAGTCCCGTTCTTCCTTTCACTCTGAGCCTCTCTCTCCTAACTCAGGTCCGCTCGCATACATCGCTTTCAAATGACATAAGTTACAAGCCTCGGACAACTCATCCACCATGCTTCCGTAGCTCAATTTCTGAGGGGCCATAACTCCGTTTCCAGAGGGTTTTGTTTTACTATAGAGACATCATTGAAATCAACGTGGGACCGTTTTTAAGATAGGCGGTAAAACAGAAAAACGGTTCCGAGGTTGGACTGTGCTTTTAAGGATTTCTCATTTTTTCATCTGTACACGATTTCTTAACAAACTCAGCTCTGCCAGGGAAGGAACCCTTCTCCGCCAACGCGTAGCCAAATGCCTCACACTAAAACCAGAGATGCCCACGGTTTCGGAGGCATCTAGTCTAATTTTGACACGAGAATTTACGTAAATTACGGAAAGTTTAGCCTCAGTTGGTGAAATTTCAGCTACAGCGCCCGCATATTCTACGTAAATTCTCGCTACAGCACCCGCATATTCTACGCTTATTCTCGTTGCAGCACACGGTCGATCGAAACACCCAGTCTTGATCTGTACTAGAAAGACGATCCCTGCTGCAATCGAGCGCATCGCCGTTTCTTCCCCACGGCCTGCAGCATCCCAGCGGCCAAAATTGTCTCTAGCAAGGTCTTTCAGAGAGCGACACTGGGTCACCCTCCACGACCACCCACAGAGTGTCAAGTTATTCGTGGGTTGACTGGGCCAGGACTGATAGAACGGCATCTCTGCGTTCCGCGTAGCCAACGCGGGTTAAGATTGCATTTCAACACAGCCTGCCGCTAAATCCGTAGATTCCCGCTACAAAATTATAGCGAGAATATACGGGTTTAGCGTCAGAGAGAACAATGGTTCGAACGACACAAGAATATGCGGGTTTTAGCTATCGTAGCTAAAACCCTTAAATTCTCGCTACATGGAATGGGGCGGAGTTTCAGGCCGCGCCCTCGTAGGCATCTAGCTACGCATTGACGGAGTACATTCTGCTAATGATCTCGAAATCGGAAATATTATTGAACACCGTTCTGAACATTGTTCAATAAAAAAGAATCCGAACGACTTTGCAGAATTGATCAACTTCCTGTCCCGAAAATTACCATTAGCCCACCAACTGACGATAAGCGTGGGTGTTAACCTGCGTCAATAAAGAAGAAGAAGAAGAAGCGGATCGATTTACACGAGTTTTTAACTGGTTCATATGTTTAAAAAGGCTGCTTTTACGCTACAACTTTGATACCACGTGGATTTGTAACATTGGAACTTGCAAAAATGGTATGCTTCCATTAAATGGTATTTTCTGTACTTTTGTCATTCCTAAGGGGTTAAGAATTCGATTATTGAAAAAAGACATTTGAAGGCTCCCAAACAGCTTAGAACTTCAATGAATTCCTCTGATTACCCAGCCAAAATATTTTCATTGGTACAATTGTACATTAAATGAGCTGGAACTAGTACCTGGAACTAGTCAAAATAGTTATTTGTTGCAGCTTCGCATCGCTGAGCAACACAGAAACTGCAGTTAGTGGTTAACCATGTTGTTTTGACGATTTTTTGCCGAAAATTTGCCGTTTTGAGAGAAAATTTCGGCAAACGGCAACGACAACGGCAAACCCCAGAAATGGCCGGCAAACGGCAATCGGCAAACTGCAATCGCCGCACACCCCTGATTCCGGTCCGCCGTTGCAGTCCGCCGCTGCTGCACAACGCACCTCGATGAGAATCATGCTGGGACCGCGTGGTTCCGGCAGGATTAATCGCTGTCCCAGCACGATACTCATCGAGGCGTGCGCTGCAAAATTGGTTGTGCGCAACTGAGGGCCGGAATCTCATTGCGATAAAAAAAAGCAAATAGGTCACTATTGTCCCGCATTCGATATTTTCGCAATAAAAAACCGCACAAAACCTAATATAAGAATGGAGTCAAGCTTTTAATGAACACCACGGAAGGAAAAAGTGACGCCATCAGCAAACGTATGGAGGAGTTTTACCGCCTTTAAATCTTTTCATAATACCTCAAGAAACCCAGACAAAAAGCAACAGGTATGTATGGCCTTTCATCTAATATCTAACAGTCCACAATGAACAAAAGAGCTATCTAACAGTCCACAATGAACAGAAGAGCTGGTTTGTTCTATTCCAAATGGGATTAAGTTGTGACCTGATAGAGCTAAACAGTCCTAAACAAATGTTGTAACCGGTTTTGAACAGCATTACCTGCATATAATTCTATGAAAAGGGATATACAACGGTCGAGGCTGATTAATACCACCAGTCAGCTATTTGCATCGAGAGTTGCTCGACGAGGGGCAGGCAGTCTCATTTGGACAAACTTTACGTAGAAATGCTGGGGCTCTGATGCCAGCCTGATGAAGTCACAGCGACAGCAAAGATCGTCTTCACTATTGCCCGCTTCACTCACTGCAGTAGCTGGAGTGACAAACTCAAAGAACTTTCAGACTGGTTAGACCCACTTGCTCTTTATGCTGTTACGAGGAAACATAGTGAAAGTGTTACCTTTTCCGACAGTTTTAATCCGCTCATAGCGAGAAGAGGCAGATTTGACGCGTTCTCCAGCAGCCGAGTCGTCACTTCTAGCCCTCATCCTCGACGAATCCAAGTACAGGTCGACGATACGTCTATAAAAGCAAGTGTTAGGGAGACCAAAATGAAGTGTTAGTGTTCTCTCCTTATAGTGAAAAGCATATCCTGTTTCTCTGCTGATGTTCAAAAATCATTGGCGAGGACTATTATTGATAAGCCGAGAGTGAGTATCATCTCTATGGAAACAGTAGTGGAAAAGGGTAGGTAGGGAGCGGAATCAAGAAGCTCTCGATCCCTTAGTGTCCGCGCAATGGCCATAAGCAGTAACTACATAATACTATTGGAGTCGAATGCGTGGTGCATCCCGGAAAGGATTGCCAAGAAATGTATCCTTTTCTAGTTACTATAAAAGAGAATACTGGCGAGAACAACCCCTCTCGAAAATCATATTTTTTCGCTGCAAGGAGGAATTTTCGCATCTGTCTTCACACTATCACTGCATCAGACTAAACCACTTCTAACTAGAAAGCTTGTGGGTTATGAAATTGCAAAAACGATGGCAAAACTCGTTTTCTCAAGCACATTGCAGGGCTTTTTTTAGGTTTGGGTGTATAGGAATAGAGTTGAATTTTGTTTTACACGACTAGGAACACTCCGCTGCCATTACTGCGCTGTAGTATCAATTTTCTCGAGCCAAAACCACACTCTGTTCAAAAGCAAAACTTCTTTGCGTTCATCGTGAGCTTGTGCGCGCGTCCGCTTCTCTCCTAAAACTCCCACACCCACTCTCGCTGTATGTTATGGGCGGACTGGTCCGAAGAATTGGCTTTCTGCCCACTTCTTAGTCTTCTCGCAGTTCTATCTTCCTCAATTGAGCTACACTGCCTTGAGAGAGTGTTCACGCTGCATATCTTGATAGATTTCCGTCTAAAAATAAGGCAGTTTAGAGGCTCATTGATGCGCCAATAACGAATAAATTCGATGCAAACGGTCCTGAGATGCAATCCCAAGGAAATCCAATAAAAACTGTTCTCACTGGGCTTACCTTACATCTCCCGAAGGCTTTCATAAAACCATGTCTCGATAGTTGTAGGTATGGGGCACAGCATTGATAAAATTCCTTTAATGCCTCAGAGATTTACAGAAGATTTCCAAAAGTGGGCATTTTCATAGCTTTGCGTAGATAAAAGGGGTTCACAGATGGCATTTTCCAGAATGTTCAAAAAATTGTCTGGGACTGGGCTGAAAGCTTTCTACATAGGGATTGTTCTGATTACGAATCTGAGGCCCAATTGTCAATATTTCAAAATGTCCGTCTGATTTGGTCTGAAGCTTGAGAATGTGCTTGAGAATTGCTGTCCAAACGCGACTTTTGACGATTTCGAGAATGCTGCATACGATGGAATCGTTTTAAAACTCCTACACAGGGGCGATTTGGGCTGCGTAACACAAATCTGTGGTTGGTTTATCGCTTTTCCTTGGAGTAGGGTATGTAACGGTGGGCATACGGTAGCTCGGTCAAAGTCTCAGATTTGACTCCAAATTTCTCTGTGGGTGTTGTTTGGGACGCTGAACACGAAATTCAGGTTCATCTTCCGATTTTTTAAAGTTCTAAGGTAGGTGACGCCTGCTAAAAGGCATTGTCCCTACCGTAACCTATTCTGGCGACAAATGAAGCCCATATTCGGGGTCAGCGCCTTAAATAACCCCCAGTTAAAAGTTTTGAGCCGAATCAGATGATTGTTTTCTGAACATCCGGAAAATTCCCTGATGTACCATTACCTTTTTGTGAAGCAATGAAAATGCCATTTTTTGAAATCCCCACAGCTATTTAGAGAAATTCAAGCACGGGTAATTGATTTACTGTCACAGACCAACAGCAACGACAACATGGTTTTTCAAATCGCCGTGGAGTAGATAAAGCAGTCAGAGTTGAAAACCTGGACGTATGGATGGATGCATGGTTTACCCATGAACGCTCAAGTTGCAACCGTTGCTGAGCCTCGGCACATCCGATGTGTATCTAACTTTGTTGTGCGGCCGCACGGCATTGCATTTCATTCAAGACGCGGAATTAATAGTCTCGAGATTCACTTTAATAGGAAAAACAGCAGTCTTTTCTGTTTTCCCTTGTTTTTCGCAGTTTTTTTTTTCAACACTGTTGAATAAGACAACCTCTTTTTCATACTAATTTTCTCTTGAGACCTACGGAACTTCGTTTATTTTGCTAACTGCGGTTGGACTTATGTGAAAAGCACGGAAAATAAAGAAATGTAATAGTGAAACTCGTCATGTGACGAAGCAGTGCAAGAAGCATGTGAATGTGAATAAACGAGATCTCGTCTTGTCAGCCGTAAAACGAACGTAGTCATTGACAGTAATTCCCCTTCTTTTCACGAAAGGCTACAATTCTCCATGGGGATTCGCTAATGAGGACGCAGCACTCCCTCACTGACTTTGCCAGATTCAGAGAATTCACACTTATACAACTAATATCCAACAGCGATGAGCTGTGCAGAGTAGACAGATAGTTCCTGTACTTTAGAACAATCAACGTACCTGTTGTGAGGCGGAATGTCACTTGAGACGAATTGAGGAATGAAACGTACCGCCACCTGAAATTTGAGAACGAAAGAGTCAGAATAATTATCACGCACCCCTAGCAAAGCATAGAACAACGATTTGTAATTAGAAAAACAACTACTTTCCTTTTACACCGAAATGGAAAAAGCACCACAATTACGGACAATACGCTAGCGCGAGGAAACTGTTCGAAGCTCGACTCCATATCTATGTACTCTAGAAAGCGCGATATTTTAGAGCCGTGTAATTTGCTTAGTCGTGCTAATCTATCTTTCGCATTGCAGTATCCACTTCAGGGTCTTCCGCTTAAAGGCAGTGTTCACGATAAAAAAGGTGTTTCAGTTTCCACTAGAAATGGGTAGTCGAGGGGCACACTGTAACGTTGACGTCGAAAGAACGCATGAAAATGAGCCAGGAAAAGCTCCAAAAGAGCCCGAAGTTGCCACTTTGAGCGCAAGGCAAACCCCAAAAGCGCAGCACACGCCCACCGACGTGAACAAATGAATGCTCGAGATCGTGAGATGAGCGATGATTTCCAATCATTAGCCCTGTTCTTCCCTTCATTCTCAGCTTCTCTCTTTACTCAGGTCAGCTCGCATTGATCGGCTGCAAAAGACGGAAGTTACAAGCCTCGAACAACTCGTCCACCATGTTTCCTTAGCTCAAATTTTTAGGGACCATAACTCCATTCCCAGAAGGTCTTGTACGATTTCAGAGACATCAATGGAATCAGTATGGGGCCGTTTTCAAGATAGACGGGGAAACAGAAAAACGATTTTTATCGTGAACACTGCCTTTAAAATGACGAAGCCATCGCGTCACTGTGAATCAATCCCAGGGTTGAGCCCCTGGAGTGTCTGAAAGACGATATTTTGGCTATCAACTATGTTCCTTTCTTTTATGTGCCGTAGAAATTCACTGGCGCATACTTCTGGAATAGCTTGTCTATTTTTCAATACTCGCAAGACTACTAATTGTTTTCCTGACAGGATGTTCAAGGTAATCAACTTGGGCGTTCATTCTTACTCAAAGTCCATTCTCGCCTGGAAGAGCTGTGGGGCACGACTAGTCAGCGTGGATTTCGTTTCACGCCTGTGCCAGAGCTGCAGTCAACGAGCCCCATTCTGATGAGTACAGTTACGGAGCATCGGGGGCGAAAGATATTTTAGCTTTGGGGCGCGTTTTCCCACCCGTACCATTCGCGCGATCACTATCGCGCAGTTTTTGTCGCTTAGAAGATGGACGGCATAAGCACTGCACTCTTCAAAGAATGCATGCTGTTGAAGGAAATAGCAATTCAGAGGGAATAAGTCTACTGGACGCAAAGGTAAATGATTTTGCCTACTGTCAATTGTGTGCATAAATGTTGTGAAGAAAATCCCTTCAATCATGAACACTTCGAATGAAATATGGTTGGAAACCTCTCATTTACAAAGTTATCGAAGTTACCATGTCATTTGAGACAAACCAGCTCTCACTGCCAACCCCGTGGGTGGTGTGGCATTTTGGATTAGGTTGGAATACGTATGTTAGAGGTTTGAAGATAAATTACGCACCACGACAAAATTTCGTCCACGCGGAGTAGCAATCCCTCCGAGAAATTAGGGGAATGTTTGACATCCATATTCGACCATCCAAGCAGCGAGGAAATTTTCACGTCGGGGTGATTTTTTTCGACGCTCCTCTCCAGTATGTTCAATTGAGCCGAGAACTTAATCATTTTTGCTCGTTAGAATTCAGCAAAAGTAGCTCTAAACATTTCTCTGAAGCTTCTATTTACGTAATTTTGTAGTATGATTATAAAGATTGTGATGGCTCACTTTAAATTTATTACATGCGCGTGAACACGTGAAAAAAAAATTGAAAAAACAATAAATCATAACCAAAGAAACTACAAAGAAACTTATTAATCCTAGAACCAATAAACGGTTCCTGTTGCAGATACCGGTCAACCAGCCTTTTGAAGTTACCGACACGCTCGAAAGATTACATGAGAGAGTAAAAGGTGATGCGATGACAAAATTTGGTGTTGTCTGCACAGTTGCGCTTGCGAAGTGCTGGATTCAATGTTAGGTTCGCATTTGTGAAAGTGTTTCCCCGATTTCGGGCACGTGCAGATCGCGGCTGGCCCATCAAAACCTGCGCTGACCTTAAAGGGACAGGAGGAAAATGCGCTCCAACGCCAAAATATCTTTCTCCCCCCGATGCTCCGTCACTGTACTCCATTCTGATATTTTCAAGAAAATCTATTCACTCATTATATCGGTGGGCGGGAAAGACTAAAATCCATTCGGATGAGTTGAGGGCGAGACATCTTTGACCTAGAAGCCAGGGAAATTGTTTTTTGCTAGACACGATAGAAGGCTTTGACTAAAACGCACTCAGAGCTTTTTTGTCGTACGACGTCGCTCAAAGTGAGGAAATGCGGCGCGCACCAGGCCTGTGATGGAGTGATTGACGATATCGATCCCCCTAACACCACGCCGCACTGCGATGTATCGGGTGGTGGCCATCGTGTATCAACACCCCTGAGGAGGCGGGAGAAACGTGGGAGGAGCGAGGTTCCTGATTGGACGCAACAGCCGGAGGCCAGGCCTAGCCCGTGTTGCGTCCAATCAGGAACCTCGCTCCTCCCCCGTTTCTCCCGCCTCGTCAGGGGTGTTGATACACGATGGCCACCACCCCGATGTATCAACAGAGAAATTTCGCGCTTACGTAGAACGCCGCAGTGCGACGTCGGTTACCCAATGTCGAAACGTACCGGGCGAAGACTCTGGCAAACTGTGGAAGGACCTTCAGAGCCACACAGTTTCGTTTTGCAAGTACAATTGACACCCAAAGAGAAGCAATTTACCCATGTGTACACAGAAATACGCCTTTTTTAGCCGAGGACTTGTGCGTTTCCATGGCATGGATCAGGCAGGGTTCGCGATAAAAACTATTGTTCAAAAGAATGCAGGTCTGGCCCTGACAAAAGCAAAAATATGTGAAAACCTGAAAAAAAAAACAAGTTAGGGCAGCTAATTGGTGGGTGTCCGCCCGTCCCCATCTAACGAAATTTTAATAAATGCTTGTCTTCCGTAAGCAATATGGCTGCTAAAGTAGTTAATAGTCTCTTCGAGCGTTCAGCAAACACTTCAATAGCAAAACAAATCCCAGAATAATCAATAGTTTTCTCAATAAGTCCGTTAGTGGTTCCGAGTGTGTAACATTTCCCTAATGCGGAAGACCGAAACATCAAAGATTTTTGAATTTCAGGAACTGAAAATATTTCAGCACAATCTTCGTCCAGGTAGATCAATTGGAGCGCTGAACACGAAGATAAGGTTCGCTTTCAATTTTCAGGTAACCGCTGTAGGTTACGGTAGGAAAAGTACAATTCATCTACGGCAACCTACCATAATATTACAAAAAGCAGAAAATCGATCACTTATTCATGTTCGAGAAAACCTTAACAGGCAGCAGCGACGGTTTATTCATACGTTTTCCATCACACTGTTTTGCCAGTGGAAGTGTTCTACGAGTTTCATCATGTTTCAAGGCACCAACCTCCCGCGTAACGGTCGCTGCTGCCTGTTGGGGAGGCCCCTTCATGTTTAGTACCCCAAAAACCCCTAGACAAAGTTTCGCTGAGAATGTTCAGATTTCAGACATTCAAAGAATTGTATTTTTTGTGATTTAAATTTATCCATGTGAATTAGGGCAATTAACGCAATCTTTCAAAACTCCTGTTAATGTTTGCATGTGTTCCAAGTTAATCGAGCCACCGACGTGGATGGTCGTGCTGTGCTGCCCAAAGCTGAAGTAATTTCTCCAGTTTTTCGAGGTAAGGCCGAAGATGGGTTCACAAAATTGTTCGCACTCTGCCCATGGGTGGCAAGAAGCTTACGAAGCTTGTTACGCTCTCCCATTCCGTAAGACGAGAAGTTTCGGGTTTTAGCACTAAAAACCCGCAGATTCTTGCGTCGCCGCTGAATCCGAAATTTCTCGCCATAACTGTAGCGGGGAAATCTGTATTTAGCTAGTACTTAAGTACTGCCTGAGTTGAACTGCAATCTCAACCCGCAGGGAGGACAATTCGCTCTTCAATGGTCTGGTCATGTCACGGAGGAGTACTCGACATTCTGCAGCTGGCCGTGGAGGGTAATCCTAAGTCGCCCTCTGAAAGACCTTTCATTGCGGGGAAGCTGCAGTCCGTGAGAGAAACGACAATGCGGTTGGTCACAGCTGGGATCGCCGTTATAGTACTGATCAGGACAGGTTGGATCGATCAAGGCAAGAATCTTTCCCTACACTGCGACGCATAAGTATAGCAGCACCTTCGAAATAGGCGTATCATATGTTGGATAGGAGTTTTGGATATTGGGCAGAGTTTCTATGTTTTATGAAATGACGAAAACGATGGATCAAGTGATATGGCCAGAAATTACCCATTTCACCTTTAGTTATAGAAAAAATCTGTATTTTGCGCGACGCATAAGTAAGTACAGCAACACTTAAGCAACATGGAAATATCTCACGATGATCGCCAGAGTGAACCATTTTCACAAGTATTTTTATGAAACTGGTTCAATGTGATGCTATTCGTTCATTTTTCCAGTAGACTCTACCTGCCTTCTGAGGGGAAAACTCACGTTCACTCCTTCCATAATGCTTTACTTGGATTCCGGTGGATTTCCAGCCAGTTAGAAAGACCAGCTGGATGAAGTTCCAAGTTTCTGCTTGATCCTGAATCGCTCAACGTTTGTGGTTGCCCAGACGTCTCATAGAGCTTGGGTGGCCAGACATTACACGACGAGTTCCCAGTGACATGGCATCGGCCTCGACGAATCACCACGAATTGTCACTGAGTGTCTCGGCAAATAACATTCCCTTTTAGATCAATCGTGCATAAGGTCACCTTCTTCAGCTATAGCAGGTTTGATATCTCTTAAAGGCAGTGTCCACGATGAAAACCATACATTATTTTTTTTATGTTTTTGCATAGCTTGGGCTTCTTAGTGAAATAAAACGTCGAAAGAGCTGCTTAAAAATCTTCATTTCAAAAGAAAAATCAGTCTGAATACACTGTTTAAGTGAATTTGAATTTCGCGCCCAAATCGTTTTTGAAGTTTTTCTGCATTTGTTGGCATTTTCACCGTCATTTTGAAAGTTTTTCTGCATGCAGGGCTTGTGCCGCAACTGTTTCTCATGTTGTTTGACGGCCACATCAACATTCTATGAAAAAGTGGTAGATGAGCGACCCAGAAGTGGCAGATGATCGACCCCACAGTAGTTTTCTGGTGGCCCTAACTTTTGAGGGGCGCGTTTTCGGAGCCTCAAGTTTTGTGGGTGCAGTCAGCTAGCCCGGATTGTTTGATTGTAAACATAAAATTGAAAGTGATTTTCATCGCGCACGACGCCTTTGAGAAAACGTGTTTTAGTCGAAGAAGATGGCCTTATGCACGATCAGACAAGCGGCGACTTTGTTGAGTAGAGCACTAAAGTTTCCCAAGTTCGTGCTCATGTTTGACCGCGCACGTTGGAGTCTAGTGACCTTATGAAAATGTTATGGGCTAAGACATTGTTTCATTTCAGAGCCCACAATGTTGTCGCAGTGGTTGATCTGATAGGGAGTGTTAATTGCCGAGAATTTCAGCAACAATTAGCAAGAAGTCGTCGGGGCAGACACAATGTCCCTGGGAACTCGTCGTGTAATGTCTTGCTCCCCAAGCTCCATGAGACGTCTAGGCAACCACAGACGTTGAGCGATTCAGGATCCATCAGAAACTTGGAACTACATCCTAGCTAGCTGGAAATCCATCGAAATCGCGCAAAATACAGATTTTTTCTATAACTAAGGTAAAAATGGGTAAGTTCTGGTCATATCACTTGATCCATCGTATTCGTCGTAGCAGAAAACAGAGAAACTCTCCCCAATATCAAAAACCCCTATCCAACATATGATATATACGCCTGTTTCAAAGGTGTTGCTATACTTATGAGTCGCAGCGTATTTCCCGCATTCGAAGCGAGAAATTTCGTAGTTTACACGGGTGATGTAGCGAAATTTTCACAAGTTGGAGCTAAAACTCAAGAGTTTACGAAAATTTCAGCAACAAAGTTGGACTAGATGCTTCAGAACCCTGGGCATCTTCGGGTTTCGTGCTGAGCATCTCGCGACCCATTGGCAAAGTAGCTGATGGAGCGGTGCAAGTCAATTTCAAGGCACTCGACTTCAACAAATGCAACAGAAAACCATGATACTCCAAATACAGAAGATTCGCTTAATGACTACTCGAGTTTCTGGTCGATATCTCGCCAAATATTGAACTGAACTTTAGTACCTTTCCCGATAAACGGAGGCTCAACTAGGATATCATGAGCAGCTAATCTCGTCGTTAGAGAGAGATTCAGGAAAAGCCGAGAAATCTCGGAAGGGTTGACCTTGTGTACTTGAAGTATCATGGCTTGTGATGCCATCCTTGGAAGTCGGTTGCTTTCATATCTATTCGTATGCACTCCGTTGGCTACTAGAAATGAATGCAAACCCGTCTTCCCCTTGTCCTACACCCTGGAGGACTGTCCACCTGAATCGTCTGACCAAGACATTGTCTAAATAAACACATATGTACTGTATGTGTTTTTCTTCAAAATGACAGAGAATGAAAGTTTTCATTTTCGCGGAGAT
Organism: Aplectana chamaeleonis; assembly: GCA_029168955.1. NCBI lineage: Eukaryota > Metazoa > Nematoda > Chromadorea > Rhabditida > Cosmocercidae > Aplectana > Aplectana chamaeleonis. Next base: position 212,189 of record JAPDOI010000713.1, on the reverse strand, counting down.
GAATGGTGCCACAAGGTATGTCATGCCCTAAAGCTTATGCCGCAAGGCAACCCTTAGCGCGAGCATCGTTAATGACATCTTTAAGGGGGTTACTGGTATAATTATGATGCGCAATGTATGAGAGGACCGCCTGAAGGTCTCGAATAATAATGTTTCCCCCAAACGTTGCGACTTTGAAGGCAGAGTCGAAGCTCTTAGGTAAAACTCGATATTATGGCTCTTACGCTGTGTGTAACAACTAGTGATCGTTTGTCGTTAGTCGTTCAACCGGCCAGAACCATCGTTAGTCGTTAATCGTTAGAAATCTAGGCTTCGAAAATAAGGACTGTTGAGGCAGAAAAAAAGCACTTATAAACAGAAAAAGAAGTAAGGCATGAAGAGATATATATTTTCCGAAATATTCATGGCGATTAAACAACCAAAAAATTCGACGCCAGAGAACCTCGTTTAAACTGCAAACCAACACAATCATATTCAAATATGTGGATGGAAGCCTAATACTCGAGGGCGTGCGTTTATCAATTTTTGTCCTTTTTTTCAGTGAGAAAAGAAGCAATGTGGGAAACCAATGAAATTTTGAGCTCTTCGAATTTTTCAAGGCAGAATTTGCCGTTCTGTGCTGTATGATGTTGTACGAGATCTACCCCATGGTGACAACACTAAGAACAGCACCAAATTCGCATTTATTGTACTTTGCTCACCGTCGCGAGCCAAGCGTGCGCGTGGCTTGGAGCTTGTTCCCATAACCAGGGAAAGGTCGGGAGAAATTAGCACCCAAATGAAAATTTAACCCAGGGAGAGGTCCCAGCACCGCTTTAAAGGCAGTGTTCACGATAATCTTCGATTTTGAGATTAGTCGCTAAATCGATTGTTTGGCCTCCGAGTAGAACCGAAATGACGAAGAAACCGAGAAAAACGCACCAGGAGAACACGAAATTCTTTCCTCTCACCCCGCTTCTGTACTCTCAGTTGAACTTTTCGTTGTGACAATCAAGTCTTTTGTGAACCCGTCTTTTGCAATTTTCTACTTTGTGTTGCTCCAATGTTTCCTTTGGGCTCTAACTAATACTATTTTGACCGAAATATACTTCCATTTTCGATTAGTCCCATTTTTTACCGGTGAAAACCACCGTGAACATGTTCATCCAACTGGACAACTAGTCCAGGCCAGAAAATAATGTCACTGAAATAGGACGATTTGGTGCGTTTATCGCCGTTTCTTCGTAATTTTGGTAACACTTGGTAGCCATTGTTTTGAGTTAAAAACTTTGGAACGAAAATCATCGTGAACACTGCCTTTAAGAAATCCCATATCTTGAATTTATAACTGAGAATTGGAGGACGGCGCCCTTTACAGTCCAATCATCGGATACAGTTCCCGTCTGTGCGCAGCTGTGGCCTGCAAGCACCGCTTCATATCATCACCTCTGATAAGGTCCTCTGTGAAAATATCCGCTGGAGCCGCACAGTGTCGGAACCGGTTCAATGGGCCAACAATAAATCGCGCGGCCGACACGAAGTCGCATAAATACTGCGCCCAACATTAGGCAACGTTCGGTTGGGAACATAATGTGGGGGTTCCAGAATCGCGAAGCAGTGTCAGTAGAAATAATGAATACTGAAGGGTATGGCTATTTTGTATCACCCACCTCGAACAACCGAACACAACCAACAACCACTATGTATCACTCCTGATGTAATCCTTTGGTTGGAGAGCGATGTGAAGGACTATTGATTCTTTAACGATTTCTGGGATTGCTAACGAAAATTTTATTATTTCGTTAGTCGTTAAAAAGTGGTTAAAAACGTAACACCCAAAGAGCTCGTTAGTCATCAAATTCGTTAGTCGTTAGTCGTAATTACGCACATCCGTGGTAACAGGCCCGTTAAAGGCAGTGTCAACGATGAAAATCGTTTTTCTGTTTTTCAGCTTTTTCTTGAAAACGGTCCTCTGCTGATTCTAACGATGTCTCTGAAATCGTACACGACCTTCTGGGAACGGAGTTATGGTCCCTCAAATATTGAGCTAGGGAAGCATGATGGGCGAGTTTTCCGAGGCTTGTAACTCCCGTCTTTTGCCACCGATGTATGCGAGCTGACCTGAGTCAAGAGAGAAGTCGAGAATCAAGGAAGGAACGGGGCCAGTAATCGGAAATCATCGCTCATCTCACAATTTCAAGCTTTCATTCGTTCACGTCGGTGGGCGGGCAATGCGCTTTTGGGATTTGCCTTGCTCTCAAAGCGGCAACTTCGGGCTCTTTTGGGGCTCTTTCTGGCTCGTAATCATGCGTTCTTTCGACGTTAACGTTATAGAGTGTCCCTCCATTACCGATTCCTAGAGGAATTTCAAACACTTTTTTCATCGTGAACACTGCCTTTAAAGGCAGTGGTCGCGCTCGAATATGCTCGTCTTCCTTTCCTCTCTAAACCCTTTTCTGGGTATATATTAGTAGAACGTATTAGAAAAAATCGCGAAAAAAACGCTGTTCTGGGCCAAATTTGAAGCCTGAACTTTCTTGTCTTTTGATAGTGGACGAGCATACCCCACATCATCGGCATCGATGATCTCTAATATCAAGAGCATCAGCTGGCTTGAAATTGAATTTCAATGAATGAACCTCCGGAATTATGTACACATCTAGTCGAAAACAATGACTGAAGTGCTTGCTTTCATTCTTCAACTGTTTGATTAGGTAAATTTGCATTTATTTCTTCCTCTGAGTGTCGATGATTCTCGACTGCTTGGCATGAGACTGTGACCTTCTGTGCACGTGTGCACGAACTGGAAAATTAGGGTCTTAATAACTTTAATTCCAGCCCGTTTTTCACCGCGCTACCTTCATAGTTTTTGAGCTGTTTTTGATCTAAGCTGATTTTTGTAGTTTTTTCGATAACGTTTTCATCGTGACCACTGCCTTTAAAGGCAGCAGACACGCTCGAAAAAGTTGCTGAGATAACTACGCTACTTGGGTCATATGGCCCCTGGTAGAACGCTCACTCCGTTGGAAGCGTCAAAAACGAATGAAAATAACTAAATTTGAGTCAAAAATTTTCGTCACCCATGCCCATGAGCGTTCAACCCCGCCCCTCTATATACGAATACGGTCACTTCGGCTGGTTTTTAAAGCTTCCAAAGAGGTGAGCGTTCTAGTACAGGCTGTTAGAGTCTATTGGCTTTGCTATTCCAACCGTTTGTCGTTAAGACAGTGCGTCGCATAAGTATACGAACACCCTCAAAATTCATAGTTGGGCAATTCGAACGAAGTTTCAAGCATCAGCATCGGTCTCTATGTTTTTCGCTATGCCGAAAACGGTAGGTCACATTGTAGGAAGGCAAATCGTACAGTTTTTCCTTTTTTCACATACAGAAATTCATTTTTTAGCCGTCGCATAAGTATACGAACACTTAAGAGAAACGAAATTTTTGTACAAGAGACATACGAAAAAAACCTGTTTCAAGCGGGATAGTAAAGAATGTAGTTGTATGCGTAAATTATCATCATACAACGCGACCCACATCTCTCTTCCGAAAAACAGGCACAGGCCCGGGCTCTCTATGCCGCCGGTCATGAAGTCCGACAGATCTCTCGGCAAATTGGACGTTCACCAAGCTGCATCTCTTCGTTTCTACGGAATCCGGACTCCTACGGAATGCGTGTTCGCTCTGGGAAGCCTCGGAAGCTCACTGGACCCGACGAACGACGCATCGCCAGAAGAGTCTCCAACACAATGGTGTCTAGCGCGACCGTCCGCTCCAAACTCTCGCTGAATGTGTCAAAGGATACCATCCTCCGTTCGATCCATCGCAACGAAAACATCGAAGGAACCGTAATGAAAAAGGCTCCGCGCTTGGAAGAACGCCACAAGTCGGCCAGGCTCCAGTTCGCCCGTTCAAACTTGGGTACAAATTGGAGGAAGGTGAGCTGAATCGCGTGCTATCCAATTTCATGGAAAATTTTCGAACCCGTTGCTTCAGGTTGTCTTCTCGGACAAGAAAAAGTTTAATTTGAATGATCCGGATGGTTCGAGGCACTACTGGCGGGATCTTCGGAAGGAGCCGGCTTTCTTCAGCCTCAGGAACTTTGGCGGAGGAAACGTGATGGTTTGGGCAGCCTTCACAGCAACTGGGAAGGTCGGATTCGCATTCGTATCGAATCGTATGGATTCACTTGAGTACCAGGAAGTGTTGGCTTCGCATCTTCTTCCGTATTTTCGTCGTCGGAGATGTCAGGGCTTCCGTTATGTCCAAGATAATGCCACTATACACGTCGGCCGATCTACTCTGGAGTGGCTCCGGTGCAACAACGTCGATACTCTGCCTTGGCCAGCGATTAGCCCGTATCTGAATCCTATCGAGAACCTTTGGGGAATCATTGTTCGCAAGATCTACAAGGATGGGAGGCAATACGGAACTGTGGAGTCACTCAAGGAGGCCATCTTGAACGCATGGAACGAAATTGACCAAGGGACCCTCCAGAACCTCAGTGATAGCATGACAGATAGACTGTTCGAACGTATTTCGCGTAAAGGTGGTGTAACATCATACTGAAGACTTTTCCCATATGTATTGTTTTGAATTTTACGATAAATTTATGAATTTCCCAAGTGTTCGTATACTTATGCGACGGCTAAAAAATCAATTTCTGTATGTGAAAAAGGAAAAACTGTACGATTTGCCTTCCTACAATGTGACCTACCGTTTTCGGCATAGCGGAAAACATAGAAACCGGTGCCCATGCTTGAAACGTCGTTCGAATGGCCTAACGATGAAATTTCAGGGTGTTCGTATACTTATGCGACGCACTGTATTAGCTATTTCAACTCTTCCGATTTTACCCCATAACAAGAACGGCCGTTATTCCTGTATCTGCATGCAGTTTTCGTCGGGTTTTTCGTTAGTTACCCATACTACTAGCTTCAAACCTTCGATTTATGACAACGCGGAATCTCAACTCTTCAAAATAGGCGAGAAAATCCGAGCGCCCATTTTCTCCGCCCCTACCCCCCCCCCTCTCAAATCAGAGCCCATTCCCTGCGCCCACTCCGAGATGTTCGGTTCAAATAGAGACGGGACACCTCATGGATTTTGATCAGAATATATGTTCTTTCATTTTTTTTATCATTCAATCTTCATAGTGTGATCCACTGCGGTTCGATGGCTGCAAAAAGAACGAGGAAAACAGGCCCGAGATAACTCGTCCACAATTTTCTCTTAATTTGATTTCACAATCCTTGAAGGTACTTTTCACGATGAACGAGCTGCCACTTCCTTGGCAAGAAACTATGATTTGGGTCTTTATAAGAAGAGTAAGAACGGAAATACGATGAAAAACGGCCAGGAAGTTCGTGAAAAACTCGTGGACCAGTCAACCCATTGAATCACCCCGCACACGTCATATAACAGCTGTTCTGAGTTCGTTTCACCAAAAGAACAGGCACCGGATTTTGAATATTCTTTATCGCGAAAGGTTCTAACATCCCGGCATGTACATTTACCCCGCTCATGTTTAAAGAGATTTTGGTGCAAGATACATAATACAGAGCCTTTTACATGAGAATTTTGAAGCGCAAAACCATTTCCCCGACGTCAGGTTGGATTCGTTGTCTCGCGAAACACACAAACAGGCATAACCAAACTTTTCAGATTTCTTCAAAAAATTCTCTGGTATTTGAGTTTTCTGTGGGGAAATTCCCCTATTACGTCTACATAGTGGACTTACAGTTTACCGCAATGTTAAAAGAACATGTTGCGGTTGCGATCACACACTAAAACTACGGTGGTAAACCTGGCTCTCTGCCCGATTTCATTATCGATCGAAAGCCCAGCTGATTTCCTGGGGGAGTCACCGTTTTTCTTTTTTGTTTGCTTCTGCTTCATTTTTGTTCCTGGCTCCTATAATATTACAAAAAGGGGCTTCTCTTATTGTTAGTTCGCGAGAGAAATTTGCCTTTTTTCGAATTCAAAACAGAATTTCGAAACAAAAGACACCTCGAAGCCCCAACAAACGGCTGATTCCCCTCACGCATTAAGGACTCAGACATATAGAGGACTGCAGGCGCGGGCCAAGAAACAGCGAGCCAGAAGAGTTGACGCGCCTCATTGGATCGTTGCGCGCGGCTCGCTGGTTTGGCGCAGAACGCTGGCAGCCGAGCACGTTTTCTGGGCCATCCGCGCCCGTGGAATCGTCTAGGCGCGGGCGATTCTGCAACTTCCCGCGCAAATCTTCTCAACTTCCCTCGCTCGCTCAGGCACTTGCCCGCGCCAATTGTTTCACAGATCCGCGCACGTTTTCTCATTGGAGCGCGTTTGCAGTGGATGATACAATTCGTCGATTTTCCCCAACCATTTGCTATTTTTAACACAATTGATAGACGGAAAAGTATAGCTCGTGCATAAATATTTATTACTAACTATATTGAATACAAATTTATCTAACATGATTAATACCCTCCGACATGATGCTCTCAATTTCAATAGAAGCAGCAAGAAAAGTATAATATTGGTGATAATAATACACCCCGAAAGCTAGGAATAATAAACCCTAAAATTGAATTGAATGTGAGCAGCATCAGAACCTGTCAGCATAGCGAAATCGTAGTGAATTGCCAGAGATTCAAACCAAGAATAAGGGTTCAACATTAGACAAACAAGCATAAACAAAGCTCGAAAAGCAGCTAATCAACAATATACATTCTACTAACAACTCTCCAGAGTTGGCCATCCACATTTATCATAAAGGGGTTCCCTCGCAAGGCTAGCATTTCCCGTTCCAACCTGAACGGCAAGACTAGCTATTGACTGGCAGGATGATGTATCCCGGAAAGCAGCTAGAGAAAAAAATCAAGTCCCAAACTGACCTGCAGAATAAAGTGTCGATGAGCTTTTCTCCAAGCTTTTTTCGTGAGAAGGCCACAGCAGATAGAATAGAATTGAAAAATATTAGCTTTAGTCCGCGGGAGATCTTCGATTCTCAAGTACAGTGGTGTCATCTGGCTCCTAAAAAGCGGATCATTAATGACAGGTCACAAGGCATTTAATTCGTTTCGATAACATTTACCTAGACAGTCTTTTCGGCACGAAACCATCGATCGAGAGCGAAACCAGCACACGTATTCTATGATTTCGGAACTCTTCGTAAGTCTCCAATTTACTGATAAAACCATGGAAATGTGCTGTCTCAATTCTGTCATTGCCTTGACTTCTCTGAAGTAGTCCTCTTAAATCCAGGCATGATGAATTATTGTAATGCATTGCTGAACATACAGCCTATCTTGAAAAAGTAAGCCGGGTGGATAGTCGCGCGGCTCGGTTGGAGCGGATCGTAAGTGCTCAGGCAATTCACATCCTACAGGACTGTTTCATTTAGCTTATGAGTTACTTTACACCGACACGCATCGCGGTAGGGACACCGACGCGCGTCGTGGCCAGCACACCCACACGCGCCGCGGCTGGTTGTCCAGCTTCCGCTGGAGTCACCTCCGGATATGCAGGACCTCCAGATGCTGGGCAGGGCCAAAGTATTGCGAATTCGGGTAACTGAACCAGCTGCTCTCTCATCATTCGCAGCATGCCTGAAAAATGTGTCGTATACTAATAAAACTCACCTGTGATCTACCTTCATCGCGCGGTGCGGTCGCCCACCCGACTTACTTTTTCCAAGCTAGACTGTATTTACTGATACTGAGAACCAACCCAAGATCTCCCTCCCCATTCAAAAATCGGAAGAGTATGCGGCGCGGAATAATGGGCGTGGCAAAGTGCGATGGCCCTCCGAAAACGAACTTTTGGCGACTTTCTCAGACCCCCCTCCCAGAAGCGTTAATGGGTCAAATTTTCGGCGATTATTATAGTGAAGGCTCTCCAAATGTTGAATATAAGATACATATATAGGTTTGGACGTGTATCCAGAAATTGTGAATGATTTCGGGTATGAAGCTAAGGTATGTGGTGGAAGAGAAAAGGGGAGAAGATGAAGTGATTGACAGAGACCCAGAATACGAGATGTATTGAAGAAATAAACTTGTTTTCAAATTAATATGAGTTCGTAAGTTTATTTCGCAAGTCCAAGAAGAACGGATCACTTCACATTTGATTTTTTCGGGAATGCATTTCAATTTGATACGAACAAACACATACAAATGCAAATTATACTCTATATGCACAAACAACACTGATCTGACGATCTCTCATGCGAATCCGGGAAAACAAGCCGATTCACCAACCAAAAGATACAGCAAAAGCGGTCAAATTTGCGGTTAGGGTAATGCACGACTAGCCAGAAAATTTTCGCCTAAAACCAAAAAAAAACATGACATGTGACAAAAGTTAACCTTCCTATTACCGGCTTCACGACGCGACGCGAGATAATACAGAAAGAACCGGCAAGAAACTAAAACGAACAAAAAAAAAAGAAAGGCAAGGTTCGAAAAAAAAATTCTAGAAATTGGCGTCGAGTAGTTTGCTTGCCTGCCACACTCGCACCTCTCTATTTCACGGCATAACCAAGCAGCGAGCCGCGCATCATTTTCTGGTCATTTGCTGTTCCTTTGCGGCCGTGTTTGTTGCTCGCGGCTCTCTCCATACAGTTGTTGCGAAATTTTTGGCCGCGGCTGACTTACATTTAATACTCAGCCTCGAAATTTCGCCCGCGGCTTGCCAAAACAGCCGACTTGGGCCGCGCCTGCAGTCCTCTATATGTCTGAGGATAGCGCCTATTCACAATATTTAAACAGTCAGAAACAAAAATAATGCCGAAACAACCACGAAAAAAAGAAAAAGTGTAACTCACTCAGAGAATCAGCTGTGCTGTCGATCCATAATGAAATCTGGCAGAGCCAGGTTTTCCACAGTAGTTTTAGTGCGTGACCACAACCGCACATTGTCCTTTTAGCATTGCGGTAAACTGTACCAACTCAAAAACATCGGAAAATAATTATACAGTTCTTCATTTATCGTGAACATTTAAGAGGCCATAGCTCCGTTCGTAGTGGGTTCTGAGCGATTCAGGAGACATCATTGTGATCAGCACGTAATTCTCTCAAATGTAAGCAGAAAAACTTAGAAAGTATTCTGAAGTTTGACTGTGCTTTTAATGTCGTTCAGCTACCCGTCTTCATTTCTTTTCAGTGCAGCATTTAGTGCTCAGCCTTGTGTTCTCCACGAAAAAAAAACAAGATAATCACATTAAGCTTTTTTGAAATTAATTTTGTGCAAGATTATTCTATCTATCGCTTTCCATCTTCATTGGAGCTACACTCGAGTTATGTTAATCGAAGTCAATCGACAGACACAATCGAACATTCTAAATAAAAACACTGTTGTGGAATGAATAATGCTTGACAACGGTTCAGGTGAAAACAGACGAGGATATTTTCGCATCGCGAGGCGAAGCGCGTTGCATAGTGACTGAGAAAAACAATCAGAAGTTACTACTGAAGAACGGGGAGAAGGCGATCCAGCTCCCGAACGACAGACGACGTCTCGACGTCAAGAATCACGCACATCATTCGAAATTAAACCTTCAGCCTTGTTGCCAAGCATCAGCTCCCTTTTCATGTGGAGTTTCAGCTTCTCCCAGCTTAGCTGGCAAAAATGTGAGAATCATAGCTGAAGAAATACATACTTACGAGCGACTCTGAGAAGTCGAAAACTAAGCCAGTGTCCAGCTGGCTTCTTGAGTCGCTTATAGTGATAACGATAGAAAAACTGCTGTCAAGGGAAGGGTGTGTGTCCTTGTTGTTTTCAATCACAAAAGTTATGTAATCCCAGTTTGTTGAAAGACTGCCAATAAAACCGAATCTCCTTGATAAGCGTCCGCTCACACCGAGCACTAAAACTCAGGTGTGTGAAAAATTCCATTTAACCAATGGAGAGCTAGTTGAGAGTAAATACGAACCAAACAGCTACCTGGAGAGGTTGCCCATTGTGTTCACAATAAGCATGATTAGAAGCATCGTTTACGAATATGTACGCACTTCAGTTTCTAGCTTTAAAGGCACTGTTCGCGATAAAAATCGCTTTTCTGTTTTTTTTTCCTATCTTGAAACCGGTCCCAATTCTGATTCCAATGATGCTTCTGGAATCGTCCAAGACCTTCTGGGAATGGAGTTATGGTCCCTCAAAAATTGAGCTAGGGAAAATGGTGGACGAGTCGTCCGAGGCTTGTAACTTCCGTCTTATGCAGCCGATGTATGCGAGCTGAAAAGAGTAAAGAGAGAATTCGAGAATGAAGGAAAGAACGGGGCTTTTGATCGGAAACCATCGCTCAACTCACGATTTCGAGAGTTCCTTTTTTCACGTCGAGGGGCGGGAAGAGGCGGGACTTGCCCACAGCGGCGGGGTTTGCCCACTTTTCTAAGCAGTTTTGCGGCTCCTGTGCAGCCATTCGTCCCGTTGTTTCGACGCTGTTCTGCTTCTGAGAGCCACGAGAAGCGTTTGTCATGGAAAATTCGAGGATGAAGTTTATCGCGAACAGTGCCTTTAATTAAGGTATTCCTGACTGTTAGAGTGTTGCCCGAATATTCGTTTATTCGAATAATATCCGAATATTCGAATATTCGAATATTCAGCTTGAATAATTTGAATATTCGACAAGATCGCACTCCATTTTGCCCTGATTTTACATTTCAAACATCTTAGCGTAGTGACTACTAATTTCTCACCATTCTTCAGTACCTCATAAATATAAAGTTACTATGCTTATCTGGGTCGAATTCCGGTCCGCAATTGCGTCACGACACGCTTTGCGGCCGCACGCGCTCGAGTCAATTGAGTTTCCAGCTCCAAAGCCTACACGATATGGCTTTTTTATACAGTTTTCTTCAATTTTGTTTAGTTTCCAGTTTCTAAAACCCCCTAGAGTCAACAGATCCGCAGCTGCAGCGCTGAAAACTCTTCCGACTCGAAAGCGCGCGGCCGCAAAGTGTGTCGAGACGCAATTGCGGACCGGAGTGTGACCCAGATAAGCACAGTATAGCAGGTATTTCCAATATATTAAATCGCTCGTAGGATTTTGTCGAAACGCTAGAAATGCCCATTTCACCTCTAGTTATAGAGAAAAGTCTAAATCTCGAGCGGCTCATAAGTATAGCAACACTTGAGCAACATGGAAATTTCTCACGATGATGGCCAGAATGAGCCATTTTCATGTGTATTTCCATGAAACTGGTTCGAGGTGATGCTATTTGTCTACTTTCCCGGTAAACTTCACCTGAATTCTAACGCAAAAGCCCAAGTTCTCTCCTTCCATAATGCTCGACGTGGAATTTGATGGTTTCCAGCCACCTAGGACGACTAGCTGGATGTAGTCTCAAATTCGTGCCAGATCCTGAGCCACTCAACGTCTGTTGTCGCCCAGACGTCTGATGGAACTGGGAAGCGAGATATTACACAGCGAGTTCCTAGTGACATGGTGTCGGTCTCAACGACTAACTACGAATTGTCGCTGAGTTTTTTCGGATTGTCGCTGAGATTCCGGAGTAGGGCACGGCTAAGCAGCACTATGAAGTTCGCCATCGCATAAACCGCGCATAACTCAACTGAACTCAACTAAGCTAAACCAAACTAGACCGAAGCAGACCAACAATTTGGCGGCAATTAAGCGGGTATTTCGCGGCTATTTCACGGCGAGCATTATTTGGCGACTATTTCGCTGCCAGCATTATTTAGCGGCTATTTCGCGACTATTACTCGGGAAAAAGGCATTTTGCGTCTGTTTCGCGGCTATTTCTCGGCCAAAACTCAGAGTACACGCTCGTAAACGTGGTTGATATAACTACGGGAATATAATGGTATGGCTCAGAACACAACGCCTACGCATTTTGAAGCGTCAAAAACGGCCCACAAAGACGCTACACGACTGAGAAGTTGGCCCCGCGCCTGCATCTATCCGCCCTTGTATTTGCGTCCTCCTTCAAAAAAAGGGGTGCTGGGCCATTTCCATTATCGGCGACGCTTGTGGGTGGTACAATGAGTACAATAAGTGAGCCATACACATCGACGATGGTGGGAATGGCCCAGCACGCCTGTTTGGGGGAGGACGCAAATACAGGGGCGGGCTGATACAGGTGCGGCGCCGACTCCTCAGTCGTGTAGCGTCACTTTTGGTCGTTTTTGACGCTTCAGAATGCGTAGGCGTTGTGTTCTGAGCCATGCCATTCAACTTCCGTAGTTAGTATCTCAACCACGTTTACGAGCGTGTATGCTGAATTTAAGTGACAAGAGTGCAGCCGGTTCAATTACCCAGGTATGCGGTACATTGGCCTCGCCCAGCATCTGGAAGCCCTGCCCATCCCGTGACAGCCTCAGTGGAGGTTGGGCGACCCAGCCGCGACGCGTGGGTGTACCGACCACGCTGCGTGTCGGTGTGTCGACCGCGACGCGTGTCGACGCGCCGACCGCTACGCGTGTCGGTGCAAAGTAGTTCCTAAGCCACATAAAAGTCTTGCAGGATGTGAACCGCTGCTAAATAGGCCGCTAAACGCGACAGGTAAAAATGCCAACAGCCCGACAACAGGCGGACGTCGCTGGGCAACGGGCAGTTCTCAGGCTTACAATGCGAGCGATTTGAGTTGTCAAGAGGGTGCAGTTTCGAGATGACAACTTCTCAACCTGTTGTCGATGCCCCAGTTTGCCCGAATGGATTGGATGGAATAGTACGCAATAGTGTTGCCCAAATATTCGTTTAATCGAATAATATTCGAATATTCGAATAATTCGAATATTCGAATATTCAAAGAAGTGGATTATTCGGGTTATTCGAATAATCGAATATTCAAAGAAGTGAAATATTCGTTTATTCGAATAATCGAATATTCGAAGAAGTGGATTATTCGAATTATTCGTTTATTCGAATATTCAAAAAAAATTATTCGTTCCAACACTCTACTGACTGTGCGCACAAACTCGCACCAATACGCCGCTCACTAGCACGAATTGATAAGCATTTTTGACACTAATCTATTGGGCGATGAATGGAAAATATTGAGTTCTCAGACCTCTGTCTTATGGGAGAGAGCTAACCGTTAAAGGCAGCAGACACGCTCAAAAAAGTTGTTGAGATAACTACATTAGTGGGTTCTTGAGGGCCCTAGAAGAGCCCTCACGAAGTTGGAAGAGTTGAAAACGAGTTAAAATGACCGTATTAGAGCCGTATTGAGTCACAAAATTATCCTTTCTCCGCCCACCGATACGGGCTCCGCCCTTCAATACAAATGTTCAAGGCTCGATTACGGTCATTTCGGCTCATTTTTTACGCTTCTAAGGTCGTAAGGGTTCCAGAAAGGGCCGTAAGAGTACATTAGCGTCGTTATCCCAACAAATTTGTCGCTAGCTCCGCTGTTTCAGCCAATGCGGTAAAGCTCGTCCACATCTGGGCCAATATAGAACGAACCGTTATATCTTCATTTCAGTCGATTTTCTTCCGATTTTTTCGTTATCTCTGAATATCAACAACTTTAGACCTTCGATTCATTCCATAAAATTGATATCATTTTTGAGCGTGTATGCTGCCTTTAATGGTTGTTTTCACGATAAAAATCGCTTCTTAATCTTCAATTTTAATGCACAGGCAAGTCCACGACGCAGAGGATAAATGTGGGGAAGCTCCATGAAGTCGTCAATTTTCTAAAAAAAACTCGAAAATTCCTTGCACATTTGATTTCCGCCACTGTAAGCCTACCTAGGAGAAATTGGTGCAACAGAAATCCTAACGTCGCAGTAGGATTGGCGCTTTGGATTTCTCTAGCAGCCGTCTTCCTTTTCTGTTTCTCCAATCAAAAACTCACTTAAAAAAAAGGAGGTACGAATGTGCATGTTAGGAGGTCAGGATCGCCCGAGAGAAAGAGTTTTCAACACATTGTTTTCTTGCACGGACAATTTTTCCGAGATGTGGGCGGACTGATGCGATAAGTCCAGATCCACGCAATTTCCACTCACTTTTTAGTCGTTATAGAATTCCTTTCTTCCTAGGGGGGACCCGAAGCCCCCGGTCGCAGCGAGCAATAACGTTTTCGGACGGCTTCATGAAACTACGGAAACCTCCCAGGAGAGTTCAAAGTCCGCTTGTCGCACGTAGCGGTTGGTTCTGAAAACCTTTCCGGGAGGCTCCCCTAACTTCATGATTACGGCCACAGATGCAAAACTTTTTGCCCAAATCCTGATCAGTAGTTTCGCAAGATAGGCTTCAGCTAGCCCGACAAAAATTGAAAATTTTTCGTTCCTCTCCCAAGTCTTTTGAGTCAGAGAACAAATTATGAGAGCCGCGCGATGTAAAATCTGTTACTGGAGGCTGACCACAAAGTGTTGGAGCAGGAGCCTCACTCTCTTCATTTCCAACCTATGCTCCTCTTGAGTCATCGCTAACAATCCTTGTTTTTTTCTCTAGATTTTTCTCTAACAATTTTCATCTCTAGGTTACACTCACCACCCACCTCGGAACCGCGCCAATTCTCGAGCTAGAGGAGAGAGCTGCAGAAGTTTCCGAGCTGGAGAGGTCAACCAATGCTACACTGTCCTAATGAGTGGAGGCCGGGGGAAGACGGTCTACCGTTTGGCGAAGACAAATGAATGCTAGACATAGTTGAGAGAGGACGGCCGGAAATACCAGCCTAACGTTCGGCAAAACCAAGCGAGTGCTACACATAGTTGAGGGAGGGAGGCTATGAGAAGCCAGCTCACTGTTTGGCTAAGTCAACCAATGCTACACTGTCCTAATGAATGGAGGCCGGGGGAAGATGGTCTACCGTTTGGCGAAGACAAATTAATGCTACACATAGTTAAGAGGGGGAGGCCGGAAAAACCAGCCTAACGTTCGGCAAAACCAAGCGAGTGCTATACTTAGTTGAGGGAGGGAGGCCGGGAGAAGCCAGCTCATTGTTTGGCTAAGTCAACCAATGCTACACTGTCCTAATGAGTGGAGGCCGGGGGAAGACGGTCTACCGTTTGGCGAAGACAAATGAATGCTAGACATAGTTGAGAGAGGACGGCCGGAAATACCAGCCTAACGTTCGGCAAAACCAAGCGAGTGCTACACATAGTTGAGGGAGGGAGGCCGGGAGAAACCAGCTCATTGTTTGGCCAAGTCAACTTACGCTACACTGTCCTAATGAATGGAGGCCGGGGGGAGACGGTCTACCGTTTGGCGAAGACAAATGAATGCTACACATAGTTGAGAGAGGACGGCCGGAAAAACTAGCCTAACGTTCGGCAAAACCAAGTGAGTGCTACACATAGTTGAGGGAGGGAGGCCGGGAGAAGCCAGTTCATTGTTTGGCCAAGTCAACTTACGCTACACTGTCCTAATGAATGGAGGCCGGGGGGAGACGGTCTACCGTTTAGCGAAGACAAATGAATGCTACACATAGTTGAGAGAGGACGGCCGGAAAAACTAGCCTAACGTTCGGCAAAACCAAGTGAGTGCTACACATAGTTGAGGGAGGGAGGCCGGGAGAAGCCAGCTCATTGTTTGGCCAAGTCAACTTACGCTACACTGTCCTAATGAATGGAGGCCGGGGGGAGACGGTCTACCGTTTGGCGAAGACAAATGAATGCTACACGTAGTTGAGAGAGGACGGCCGGAAAAACTAGTCTAACTTTCGGCAAAACCAAGCGAGTGCTACACATAGTTGAGGGAGGGAGGCCGGGAGAAGCCAGCTCATTGTTTGGCCAAGTCAACTAACGCTACACTGTCCTAATGAATGGAGGCCGGGGGAAGACGGTCTACCGTTTGGCGAAGACAAATGAATGCTAGACGTAGTTGAGAGAGGACGGGCGGAAATACCAGCCTAACGTTCGGCAAAACCAAGCGAGTGCTACACATAGTTGAGGGAGGGAGGCCGGGAGAAACCAGCTCATTGTTTGGCCAAGTCAACTTACGCTACACTGTCCTAATGAATGGAGGCCGGGGGGAGACGGTCTACCGTTTGGCGAAGACAAATGAATGCTACACATAGTTGAGAGAGGAGGGCCGGAAAAACTAGCCTAACGGTCGGGAAAACCAAGTGAGTGCTACAGATAGTAGAGGGAGGAGGCCGGGAGAAGCCAGTTCATTGTTTGGCCAAGTCAACTTACGCTACACTGTCCTAATGAATGGAGGCCGGGGGGAGACGGTCTACCGTTTAGCGAAGACAAATGAATGCTACACATAGTTGAGAGAGGACGGCCGGAAAAACTAGCCTAACGTTCGGCAAAACCAAGTGAGTGCTACACATAGTTGAGGGAGGGAGGCCGGGAGAAGCCAGCTCATTGTTTGGCCAAGTCAACTTACGCTACACTGTCCTAATGAATGGAGGCCGGGGGGAGACGGTCTACCGTTTGGCGAAGACAAATGAATGCTACACATAGTTGAGAGAGGACGGCCGGAAAAACTAGTCTAACTTTCGGCAAAACCAAGCGAGTGCTACACATAGTTGAGGGAGGGAGGCCGGGAGAAGCCAGCTCATTGTTTGGCCGAGTCAACTAACGCTACACTGTCCTAATGAATGGAGGCCGGGGGAAGACGGTCTACCGTTTGGCGAAGACAAATGAATGCTACACATAGTTGAGAGAGGACGGCCGGAGATACCAGCATAACGTTCGGCAAAACCAAGCAAATGCTACACATAGTTGAGGGAGGGAGGCCGGGAGAAGCCAGCTAACCGTTCAGCCAAGTCATCGAACGCTACACTTTCTTAATGAATGGAGGGCGGGGAAAGACGGTTTACCGTTTGGCGAAGACAATTGAATGCTACACATAGTTGAGAGAGGACGGCCGGAAATACCAGCCTAACGTTCGGCAAAACCAAGCGAGTGCTACACATAGTTGAGGGAGGGAGGCTATGAGAAGCCAGCTCACTGTTTGGCTAAGTCAACCAATGCTACACTGTCCTAATGAATGGAGGCCGGGGGAAGATGGTCTACCGTTTGGCGAAGACAAATTAATGCTACACATAGTTAAGAGGGGGAGGCCGGAAAAACCAGCCTAACGTTCGGCAAAACCAAGCGA
The DNA here is from genome assembly GCA_029168955.1 of Aplectana chamaeleonis. Lineage (NCBI taxonomy): Eukaryota > Metazoa > Nematoda > Chromadorea > Rhabditida > Cosmocercidae > Aplectana > Aplectana chamaeleonis. The sequence continues at coordinate 195,207 of JAPDOI010000713.1, read as the reverse complement.
GTGCTATACTTAGTTGAGGGAGGGAGGCCGGGAGAAGCCAGCTCATTGTTTGGCTAAGTCAACCAATGCTACACTGTCCTAATGAGTGGAGGCCGGGAGAAGACGGTCTACCGTTTGGCGAAGACAAATGAATGCTAGACATAGTTGAGAGAGGACGGCCGGAAATACCAGCCTAACGTTCGGCAAAACCAAGCGAGTGCTACACATAGTTGAGGGAGGGAGGCCGGGAGAAGCCAGCTCATTGTTTGGCCAAGTCAACTAATGCTACACTGTCCTAATGAATGGAGGCCGGGGGAAGACGGTCTACCGTTTGGCGAAGACAATTGAATGCTACACATAGTTGAGAGAGGACGGCCGGAAAAACTAGCCTAACGTTCGGCAAAACCAAGCGAGTGCTACACATAGTTGAGGGAGGGAGGCCGGGAGAAGCCAGCTAACCGTTCAGCCAAGTCAACGAATGCTACACTGTCCTAATGAATGGAAGCCGGGGGGAGACGGTCTATCGTTTGGCGAAGACAAATGAATGCTACACATAGTTGAGAGAGGACGGCCGGAAATACCAGCCTAACGTTCGGCAAAACCAAGCGAGTGCTACACATAGTTGAGGGAGGGAGGCCGGGAGAAGCCAGCTCATTGTTTGGCCAAGTCAACGAATGCTACACTGTCCTAATGAATGGAGGCCGGGGGAAGACGGTCTACCGTTTGGCGAAGAAAAAATGAATGCTACACATAGTTGAGAGAGGACGGCCGGAAAACCAGCATAACGTTCGGCAAAACCAAGCGAGTGCTACACATAGTTGAGGAGGGAGGCCGGGAGAAGCCAGCTCATTGTTTGGCCAAGTCAACCAATGCTACACTGTCCTAATGAATGGAGGCCGGGGAAGATGGTCTACCGTTTGGCGAAGACAAATGAATGCTACACATAGTTAAGAGAGGAGGCCGGAAAAACCAGCCTAACGTTCGGCAAAACCAAGCGAGTGCTACACATAGTTGAGGGAGGAGGCCGGGAGAAGCCAGCTCATTGTTTGGCCAAGTCAACCAATGCTACACTGTCCTAATGAATGGAGGCCGGGAAGACGGTCTACAGTTTGGCGAAGACAAATGAATGGTACACATAGTTGAGAGAGGACGGCCGGAAAAACCAGCCTAACGTTCGGCAAAACCAAGCGAGTGCTACACATAGTTGAGGGAGGGAGGCCGGGAGAAGCCAGCTCATTGTTTGGCCAAGTCAACCAATGCTACACTGTCCTAATGAATGGAGGCCGGGGGAAGATGGTCTGTCGTTTGGGGAAGACAAATGAATGCTACACATAGTTAAGAGGGGACGGCCGGAAAAACCAGCCTAACGTTCAGCAAAACCAAGCGAGTGCTACACATAGTTGAGGGAGGGAGGCCGGGAGAAGCCAGCTCATTGTTTGGCCAAGTCAACCAATGCTACACTGTCTTAATGAATGGAGGGCGGGGAAAGACGGTTTACCGTTTGGCGAAGACAATTGAATGCTACACATAGTTGAGAGAGGACGGCCGGAAAAACTAGCCTAACGTTCGGCAAAACCAAGCGAGTGCTACACATAGTTGAGGGAGGGAGGCCGGGAGAAGCCAGCTCATTGTTTGGCCAAGTCAACCAATGCTACACTGTCCTAATGAATGCAGGCCGGGGAAGATGGTCTACCGTTTGGCGAAGACAAGTGAATGGTACACATAGTTGAGAGAGGACGGCCGGAAAAACTAGCCTAACGTTCGGCAAAACCAAGCGAGTGCTACACATAGTTGAGGTAGGGAGGCCGGGAGAAGCCAGCTCATTGTTTGGCCAAGTCAACTAATGCTACACTGCCCTAATGAATGGAGGCCGGGGGAAGACGGTCTACAGTTTGGCGAAGACAAATGAATGGTACACATAGTTGAGAGAGGACGGCCGGAAAAACTAGCCTAACGTTCGGCAAAACCAAGCGAGTGCTACACATAGTTGAGGGAGGGAGGCCGGGAGAAGCCAGCTCATTGTTTGGCCAAGTCAACCAATGCTACACTGTCCTAATGAATGGAGGCCGGGGAAGACGGTGTACAGTTTTGCGAAGACAAATGAATGGTACACATAGTTGAGAGAGGACGGCCGGAAAAACTAGCCTAACGTTCGGCAAAACCAAGCGAGTGCTACACATAGTTGAGGGAGGGAGGCCGGGAGAAGCCAGCTCATTGTTTGGCCAAGTCAACCAATGCTACACTGTCCTAATGAATGGAGGCCGGGGGAAGACGGTCTACAGTTTGGCGAAGACAAATGAATGGTACACATAGTTGAGAGAGGACGGCCGGAAAAACTAGCCTAACGTTCGGCAAAACCAAGCGAGTGCTACACATAGTTGAGGGAGGGAGGCCGGGAGAAGCCAGCTCATTGTTTGGCCAAGTCAACTAATGCTACACTGCCCTAATGAATGGAGGCCGGGGGAAGACGGTCTACAGTTTGGCGAAGACAAATGAATGGTACACATAGTTGAGAGAGGACGGCCGGAAAAACTAGCCTAACGTTCGGCAAAACCAAGCGAGTGCTACACATAGTTGAGGGAGGGAGGCCGGGAGAAGCCAGCTCATTGTTTGGCCAAGTCAACCAATGCTACACTGTCCTAATGAATGGAGGCCGGGGGAAGACGGTCTACAGTTTGGCGAAGACAAATGAATGGTACACATAGTTGAGAGAGGACGGCCGGAAAAACTAGCCTAACGTTCGGCAAAACCAAGCGAGTGCTACACATAGTTGAGGGAGGGAGGCCGGGAGAAGCCAGCTCATTGTTTGGCCAAGTCAACCAATGCTACACTGTCCTAATGAATGGAGGCCGGGGGAAGATGGTCTGTCGTTTGGCGAAGACAAATGAATGCTACACATAGTTGAGAGAGGACGGCCGGAAAAACTAGCCTAACGTTCGGCAAAACCAAGCGAGTGCTACACATAGTTGAGGGAGGGAGGCCGGGAGAAGCCAGCTCATTGTTTGGCCAAGTTAACCAAGGCTACACTGTCCTAATGAATGGAGGCCGGGGAAGATGGTCTGTCGTTTGGCGAAGACAAATGAATGCTACACATAGTTGAGAGAGGACGGCCGGAAAAACCAGCCTAACGTTCGGCAAAACCAAGCGAGTGCTACACATAGTTGAGGGAGGGAGGCCGGGAGAAGCCAGCTCATTGTTTGGCCAAGTCAACCAATGCTACACTGTCCTAATGAATTGAGGCCGGGGGAAGACGGTCTACCGTTTGGCCAAGACAAATGAATGCTACACATAGTTGAGAGAGGACGGCCGAAAAAACCAGCCTAACATTCGGCAAAACCAAGCGAGTGCTACACATAGTTGAGGAAGGGAGGCCGGGAGAAGCCAGCTCATTGTTTGGCCAAGTCAACCAATGCTACACTGTCCTAATGAATGGAGGCCGGGGAAGATGGTCTGTCGTTTGGCGAAGACAAATGAATGCTACACATAGTTGAGAGAGGACGGCCGGTAAAAACCGGCCTAACGTTCGGCAAAACCAAGCGAGTGCTACACATAGTTGAGGGAGGGAGGCCGGGAGAAGCCAGCTCATTGTTTGGCCAAGTCAACCAATGCTACACTGTCCTAATGAATGGAGGCCGGGAAAGACGGTCTGGCGTTAGGCGAAGACAAATGAATGCTACACATAGTTGAGAGAGGACGGCCGGAAAAACCAGCCTAACGTTCGGCAAAACCAAGCGAGTGCTACACATAGTTGAGGGAGGGAGGCCGGGAGAAGCCAGCTCATTGTTTGGCCAAGTCAACCAATGCTACACTGTCCTAATGAATGGAGGCCGGGGGAAGATGGTCTGTCGTTTGGCGAAGACAAATGAATGCTACACATAGTTGAGAGAGGACGGCCGGAAAAACCAGCCTAACGTTCGGCAAAACCAAGCGAGTGCTACACATAGTTGAGGGAGGGAGGCCGGGAGAAGCCAGCTCATTGTTTGGCCAAGTCAACCAATGCTACACTGTCCTAATGAATGGAGGCCGGGGTGAGATGTTCTGTCGTTTGGCGAAGACAAATGAATGCTACACATAGTTGAGAGAGGACGGCCGGAAAAACCAGCCTAAAGTTCGGCAAAACCAAGCGAGTGCTACACATTGTTGAGGGAGGGAGGCCGGGAGAAGCCAGCTCATTGTTTGGCCAAGTCAACCAATGCTACACTGTCCTAATGAATGGAGGCCGGGGAAGATGGTCTGTCGTTTGGCGAAGACAAATGAATGCTACACATAGTTGAGAGAGGACGGCCGGAAAACTAGCCTAACGTTCGGCAAAACCAAGCGAGTGCTACACATAGTTGAGGGAGGGAGGCCGGGAGAAGCCAGCTCATTGTTTGGCCAAGTCAACCAATGCTACACTGTCCTAATGAATGGAGGCCGGGGGAAGATGGTCTGTCGTTTGGCGAAGACAAATGAATGGTACACATAGTTGAAAGAGGACGGCCGGAAAAAACTAGCCTAACGTTCGGCAAAACCAAGCGAGTGCTACACATAGTTGAGGGAGGGAGGCCGGGAGAAGCCAGCTCATTGTTTGGCCAAATCAACCAATGCTACACTGTCCTAATGAATGGAGGCCGGGGGAAGATGGTCTGTCGTTTGGCGAAGACAAATGAATGCTACACATAGTTGAGAGAGGACGGCCGGAAAAACCAGCCTAACGTTCGGCAAAACCAAGCGAGTGCTACACATAGTTGAGGGAGGGAGGCCGGGAGAAGCCAGCTCATTGTTTGGCCAAGTCAACTAATGCTACACTGCCCTAATGAATGGAGGCCGGGGGAAGACGGTCTACAGTTTGGCGAAGACAAATGAATGGTACACATAGTTGAGAGAGGACGGCCGGAAAAACCAGCCTAACGTTCGGCAAAACCAAGCGAGTGCTACACATAGTTGAGGGAGGGAGGCCGGGAGAAGCCAGCTCATTGTTTGGCCAAGTCAACCAATGCTACACTGTCCTAATGAATGGAGGCCGAGGGAAAATGGTCTGTCGTTTGGCGAAGACAAATGAATGCTACACATAGTTGAGAGAGGACGGCCGGAAAAACCAGCCTAACGTTCGGCAAAACCAAGCGAGTGCTACACATAGTTGAGGGAGGGAGGCCGGGAGAAGCCAGCTCGTTGTTTGGCCAAGTCAACCAATGCTACACTGTCCTAATGAATGGAGGCCAGGGGAAGACGGTCTACAGTTTGGCGAAGACAAACGAATGCTACACATAATTTAGAGAGGACGGCCGGAAAAACCAGCCTAAAGTTCGGCAAAACCAAGCGAGTGCTACACATAGTTGAGGGAGGGAGGCCGGGAGAAGCCAGCTCATTGTTTGGCCAAGTCAACCAATGCTACACTGTCCTAATGAATGGAGGCCGGGGAAGATGGTCTGTCGTTTGGCGAAGACAAATGAATGCTACACATAGTTGAAAGAGGAAGGCCGAAAACCCCAGCCTAACGTTCGGCAAAACCAAGCGAGTGCTACACATAGTTGAGGGAGGGAGGCCGGGAGAAGCCAGCTCATTGTTTGGCCAAGTCAACCAATGCTACACTGTCCTAATCAATGGAGGCCGGGGAAGACGGTGTCCAGTTTTGCGAAGACAAATGACTGCTACACATAGTTGAGAGAGGACGGCCGGAAAAACCAGCCTAACGTTCGGCAAAACCAAGCGAGTGCTACACATAGTTGAGAGAGGGAGGCCGGGAGAAGCCAGCTCATTGTTTGGCCAAGTCAACCAATGCTACACTGTCCTAATGAATGGAGGCCGGGGGAAGATGGTCTGTCGTTTGGCGAAGACAAACGAATGCTACACATAGTTGAGAGAGGACGGCCGGAAAAACCAGCCTAACGTGCGGCAAAACCAAGCGAGTGCTACACATAGTTGAGGGAGGGAGGCAGGGAGAAGCCAGCTTGTTGTTTGGCCAAGTCGACCAATGCTACACTGTCCTAATGAATGGAGGCCGGGGAAGATGGTCTGTCGTTTGGCGAAGACAAATGAATGCTACACATAGTTGAGAGAGGACGGCCGGAAAAACCAGCCTAACGTTCGGCAAAACCAAGCGAGTGCTACACATAGTTGAGAGAGGGAGGCCGGGAGAAGCCAGCTCGTTGTTTGGCCAAGTCAACCAATGCTACACTGTCCTAATGAATGGAGGCCGGAGGAAGATGGTCTGTCGTTTGGCGAAGACAAATGAATGCTACACATAGTTAAGAGAGGGAAGCCGGAAAACCAGCCTAAAGTTCGGCAAAACCAAGCGAGTGCTACACATAGGTGAGGGAGGGAGGCCGGGAGAAGCCAGCTCATTGTTTGGCCAAGTCAACCAATGCTACACTGTCCTAATGAATGGAGGCCGAGGGAAAATGGTCTGTCGTTTGGCGAAGACAAATGACTGCTACACATAGTTGAGAGAGGACGGCCGGAAAAACCAGCCTAACGTTCGGCAAAACCAAGCGAGTGCTACACATAGTTGAGGGAGGGAGGCCGGGAGAAGCCAGCTTGTTGTTTGGCCAAGTCGACCAATGCTACACTGTCCTAATGAATGGAGGCCGAGGGAAAGTGGTCTGTCGTTTGGCGAAGACAAATGAATGCTACACATAGTTGAGAGGAAGGCCGGAAAACCAGCCTAACGTTCGGCAAAACCAAGCGAGTGCTACACATAGTTGAGGGAGGGAGGCCGGGAGAAGCCAGCTTGTTGTTTGGCCAAGTCGACCAATGCTACACTGTCCTAATGAATGGAGGCCGAGGGAAAGTGGTCTGTCGTTTGGCGAAGACAAATGAATGCTACACATAGTTGAGAGAGGACGGCCGGAAAAACCAGTCTAACGTTCGGCAAAACCAAGCGAGTGCTACACATAGTTGAGGGAGGGAGGCCGTGAGAAGACAGCTCGTTGTTTGGCCAAGTCAACCAATGCTACACTGTCCTAATGAATGGAGGCCGAGGGAAAATGGTCTGTCGTTCGGCGAAGACAAATGAATGGTACACATAGTTAGAGATGAAGGCCGGAAAACCAGCCTAACGTTCGGCAAAACCAAGCGAGTGCTACACATAGTTGAGGGAGGGAGGCCGGGAGAAGCCAGCTCATTGTTTGGCCAAGTCAACCAATGCTACACTGTCCTAATGAATGGAGGCCGGGGAAGATGGTCTGTCGTTTGGCGAAGACAAATGAATGCTACACATAGTTAAGAGAGGGAGGCCGGAAAAACCAGCCTAACGTTCGGCAAAACCAAGCGAGTGCTACACATAGTTGAGGGAGGGAGGCCGGGAGAAGCCAGCTCATTGTTTGGCCAAGTCAACCAATGCTACACTGTCCTAATGAATGGAGGCCGGGGGAAGATGGTCTGTCGTTTGGCGAAGACAAATGAATGCTACACATAGTTGAGAGAGGACGGCCGGAAAAACCAGCCTAACGTTCGGCAAAACCAAGCGAGTGCTACACATAGTTGAGGGAGGGAGGCCGGGAGAAGCCAGCTCATTGTTTGGCCAAGTCAACCAATGCTACACTGTCCTAATGAATGGAGGCCGGGGAAGATGGTCTGTCGTTTGGCGAAGACAAATGAATGCTACACATAGTTGAGAGAGGACGGCCGGAAAACCAGCCTAACGTTCGGCAAAACCAAGCGAGTGCTACACATAGTTGAGGGAGGGAGGCCGGGAGAAGCCAGCTCATTGTTTGGCCAAGTCAACCAATGCTACACTGTCCTAATGAATGGAGGCCGGGGAAGATGGTCTGTCGTTTGGCGAAGACAAATGAATGCTACACATAGTTGAGAGAGGACGGCCGGAAAACCAGCCTAACGTTCGGCAAAACCAAGCGAGTGCTACACATAGTTGAGGGAGGGAGGCCGGGAGAAGCCAGCTCATTGTTTGGCCAAGTCAACCAATGCTACACTGTCCTAATGAATGGAGGCCGGGGAAGATGGTCTGTCGTTTGGCGAAGACAAATGAATGCTACACATAGTTAGAGAGGGAGGCCGGAAAACCAGCCTAACGTTCGGCAAAACCAAGCGAGTGCTACACATAGTTGAGGGAGGGAGGCCGGGAGAAGCCAGCTCATTGTTTGGCCAAGTCAACCAATGCTACACTGTCCTAATGAATGGAGGCCGGGGAAGATGGTCTGTCGTTTGGCGAAGACAAATGAATGCTACACATAGTTGAGAGAGGACGGCCGGAAAACCAGCCAACCGTTCGGCAAAAACAAGCGAGTGCTACACATAGTTGAGGGAGGGAGGCCGGGAGAAGCCAGCTCATTGTTTGGCCATGCCAACTAATGCTACACTGTCCTAACGAATGGAGGCCGGGGGAAGGCGGTCTGTCGTTTGGCGAAGACAAATGAATGCTACACATAGTTGAGAGAGGACGGCCGGAAAAACCAGCCTACCGTTCGGCAAAATCAAGCGAGTCCTACACATAGTTGAGGGAGGGAGGCCGGGAGAAGCCAGCTAACCGTTTAGCCAAGTCAACCAATGCTACACTGTCCTAATGAATGGAGGCCAGGGGAAGACGGTCTACAGTTTGGCGAAGACAAACGAATGCTACACATAATTTAGAGAGGACGGCCGGAAAAACCAGCCTAAAGTTCGGCAAAACCAAGCGAGTGCTACACATAGTTGAGGGAGGGAGGCCGGGAGAAGCCAGCTCATTGTTTGGCCAAGTCAACCAATGCTACACTGTCCTAATGAATGGAGGCCGGGGGAAGATGGTCTGTCGTTTGGCGAAGACAAATGAATGCTACACATAGTTGAGAGAGGACGGCCGGAAACACCAGCCTAACGTTCGGCAAAACCAAGCGAGTGCTACACATAGTTGAGGGAGGGAGGCCGGGAGAAGCCAGCTCATTGTTTGGCCAAGTCAACCAATGCTACACTGTCCTAATGAATGGAGGCCGGGGAAGACGGTCTACCGTTTGGCGAAGACAAATGAATGCTACAGATAGTTAAGAGAGGGAGGCCGGAAAAACCAGCCTAACGTTCGGCAAAACCAAGCGAGTGCTACACATAGTTGAGGGAGGGAGGCCGGGAGAAGCCAGCTCATTGTTTGGCCAAGTCAACCAGTGCTACACTGTCCTAATGAATGGAGGCCGGGGGAAGATGGTCTGTCGTTTGGCGAAGACAAATGAATGCTACACATAGTTAAGAGAGGGAGGCCGGAAAAACCAGCCTAACGTTCGGCAAAACCAAGCGAGTGCTACACATAGTTGAGGGAGGGAGGCCGGGAGAAGCCAGCTCATTGTTTGGCCAAGTCAACCAATGCTACACTGTCCTAATGAATGGAGGCCGAGGGAAAATGGTCTGTCGTTTGGCGAAGACAAATGAATGCTACACATAGTTGAGAGAGGACGGCCGGAAAAACCAGCCTAACGTTCGGCAAAACCAAGCGAGTGCTACACATAGTTGAGGGAGGGAGGCCGGGAGAAGCCAGCTCATTGTTTGGCCAAGTCAACCAATGCTACACTGTCCTAATGAATGGAGGCCGGGGGAAGACGGTCTGTCGGTTGGCGAAGACAAATGAATGCTACACATAGTTGAGAGAGAACGGCCGGAAAACTAGCCTAACGTTCGGCAAAACCAAGCGAGTGCTACACATAGTTGAGGGAGGGAGGCCGGGAGAAGCCAGCTCATTGTTTGGCCAAGTCAACTAATGCTACACTGCCCTAATGAATGGAGGCCGGGGGAAGATGGTCTGTCGTTTGGCGAAGACAAATGAATGCTACACATAGTTAAGAGAGGGAGGCCGAAAAAACCAGCCTTACGTTCGGCAAAACCAAGCGAGTGCTACACATAGTTGAGGGAGGGAGGCCGGTAGAAGCCAGCTCATTGTTTGGCCAAGTCAACTAATGCTACACTGCCCTAATGAATGGAGGCCGGGGGAAGACTGTCTACAGTTTGGCGAAGACAAATGAATGGTACACATAGTTGAGAGAGGACGGCCGGAAAAACTAGCCTAACGTTCGGCAAAATCAAGAGAGCGCTACACATAGTTGAGGGAGGGAGGCCGGGAGAAGCCAGCTCATTGTTTGGCCAAGTCAACCAATGCTACACTGTCCTAATGAATGGAGGCCGGGGGAAGACGGTCTACAGTTTGGCGAAGACAAATGAATGGTACACATAGTTGAGAGACGCCGCCCGGAAAAGCAGCCTAACGTTCGGCAAAACCAAGGGAGTGCTACACATGGTTGAGGGAGGGAGGCCGGGAGAAGCCAGCTCATTGTTTGGCCAAATCAACCAATGCTACACTGTCCTAATGAATGGAGGCCGGGGAAGATGGTCTGTCGTTTGGCGAAGACAAATGAATGCTACACATAGTTAAGAGAGGGAAGCCGGAAAACCAGCCTAACGTTCGGCAAAACCAAGCGAGTGCTACACATAGTTGAGGGAGGGAGGCCGGGAGAAGCCAGCTCATTGTTTGGCCAAGTCAACCAATGCTACACTGTCCTAATGAATGGAGGCCGGGGAAGATGGTCTGTCGTTTGGCGAAGACAAATGAATGCTACACAGAGTTAAGAGAGGGAAGCCGGAAAACCAGCCTAACGTTCGGCAAAACCAAGCGAGTGCTACACATAGTTGAGGGAGGGAGGCCGGGAGAAGCCAGCTTATTGTTTGGCCAAGTCAACCAATGCTACACTGTCCTAATGAATGGAGGCCGGGGAAGATGGTCTGTCGTTTGGCGAAGACTAATGAATGCTACACATAGTTGAGAGAGGACGGCCGGAAAAACCAGCCTAAGGTTCGGCAAAACCAAGCGAGTGCTACACATAATTGAGGGAGGGAGGCCGGGAGAAGCCAGCTCATTGTTTGGCCAAGTCAACCAATGCTACACTGTCCTAATGAATGGAGGCCGGGGAAGATGGTCTGTCGTTTGGCGAAGACAAATGAATGCTACACATAGTTGAGAGAGGTAGGCCGGAAAAACCAGCCTAACGTTCGGCAAAACCAAGCGAGTGCTACACATAGTTGAGGGAGTGAGGCCGGGAGAAGCCAGCTCATTGTTTGGCCAAGGCAACCAATGCTACACTGTCCTAATGAATGGAGGCCGGGGAAGATGGTCTGTCGTTTGGCGAAGACAAATGAATGCTACACATAGTTGAGAGAGGACGGCCGGAAAAACCAGCCTAACGTTCGGCAAAACCAAGCGAGTGCTACACATAGTTGAGGGAGGGAGGCCGGGAGAAGCCAGCTCATTGTTTGGCCAAGTCAACCAATGCTACACTGTCCTAATGAATGGAGGCCGGGGAAGATGGTCTGTCGTTTGGCGAAGACAAATGAATGCTACACATAGTTGAGAGAGGACGGCCGGAAAAACCAGCTTAAAGTTCGCGAAAACCAAGCGAGTGCTACACATAGTTGAGGGAGGGAGGCCGGGAGAAGCCAGCTCATCGTTTGGCCAAGTCAACGAATGCTAATTTTTCCTAATGAATAGAGGTCGGGGGAAGACGGTCTACCGTTTGGCGAAGACAAATGAATGCTACACATAGTTAAGAGAGGGAGGCCGGAAAAACCAGCCTAACGTTCGGCAAAATCAAGCGAGTGCTACACATAGTTGAGGGAGGGAGGCCGGGAGAAGCCAGCTCGTTGTTTGGCCAAGTCAACCAATGCTACACTGTCCTAGTGAATGGAGGCCGAGGGAAAATGGTCTGTCGTTTGGCGAAGACAAATGACTGCTACACATAGTTGAGAGAGGACGGCCGGAAAAACCAGCCTAACGTTCGGCAAAACCAAGCGAGTGCTACACATAGTTGAGGGAGGGAGGCCGGGAGAAGCCAGCTCGTTGTTTGGCCAAGTCAACCAATGCTACACTGTCCTAATGAATGGAGGCCCGGGGAAGATGGTCTGTCGTTTGGCGAAGACAAATGACTGCTACACATAGTTGAGAGAGGACGGCCGGAAAAACCAGCCTAACGTTCGGCAAAACCAAGCGAGTGCTACACATAGTTGAGGGAGGGAGGCCGGGAGAAGCCAGCTCGTTGTTTGGCCAAGTCAACCAATGCTACACTGTCCTAATGAAACGAGGCCGGGGGAAGATGGTCTGTCGTTTGGCGAAGACAAATGAATGCTACACATAGTTAAGAGAGGGAGGCCGAAAAAACCAGCCTAACGTTCGGCAAAACCAAGCGAGTGCTACACATAGTTGAGGGAGGGAGGCCGGGAGAAGCCAGCTCATTGTTTGGCCAAGTCAACCAATGCTACACTGTCCTAATGAATGGAGGCCGGGGGAAGATGGTCTGTCGTTTGGGGAAGACAAATGAATGCTACACATAGTTGAGAGAGGACGGCCGGAAAAACCAGTCTAACGTTCGGCAAAACCAAGCGAGTGCTACTCATAGTTGAGGGAGGGAGGCCGGAAGAAGCCAGCTCATTGTTTGGCCAAGTCAACCAATGCTACACTGTCCTAATGAATGTAGGCCGGGGGAAGATGGTCTGTCGTTTGGCGAAGACAAATGAATGCTACACATAGTTAAGAGAGGGAGGCCGGAAAAACCAGCCTAACGTTCGGCAAAACCAAGCGAGTGCTACACATAGTTGAGGGAGGGAGGCCGGGAGAAGCCAGCTCATTGTTTGGCCAAGTCAACCAATGAGACACTGTGCTAATGAATGGAGGCCGGGGAAGATGGTCTGTCGTTTGGCGAAGACAAATGAATGCTACACATAGTTGAGAGGACGGCCGGAAAAACTAGCCTACCGTTCGGCAAAACCAAGCGAGTGCTACACATAGTTGAGGGAGGGAGGCCGGGAGAAGCCAGCTCATTGTTTGGCCAAGTCAACTAATGCTACACTGCCCTAATGAATGGAGGCCGGGGGAAGACGGTCTACAGTTTGGCGAAGACAAATGAATGCTACACATAGTTGAGAGAGGGAGGCCGAAAAAACCAGCCTAACGTTCGGCAAAACCAAGCGAGTGCTACACATAGTTGAGGGAGGGAGGCCGGGAGAAGCCAGCTCATTGTTTGGCCAAGTCAACCAATGCTACACTGTCCTAATGAATGGAGGCCGGGGGAAGATGGTCTGTCGTTTGGCGAAGACAAATGAATGCTACACATAGTTGAGAGAGGACGGCCGGAAAAACCAGCCTAACGTTCGGCAAAACCAAGCGAGTGCTACACATAGTTGAGGGAGGGAGGCCGGGAGAAGCCAGCTCATTGTTTGGCCAAGTCAACCAATGCTACACTGTCCTAATGAATGGAGGCCGGGGGAAGATGGTCTGTCGTTTGGCGAAGACAAATGAATGCTACACATAGTTAAGAGAGTGAGGCCGGAAAAACCAGCCTAACGTTCGGCAAAATCAAGCGAGTGCTACACATAGTTGAGGGAGGGAGGCCGGGAGAAGCCAGCTCATTGTTTGGCCAAGTCAACCAATGATACACTGTCCTAATGAATGGAGGCCGGGGGAAGATGGTCTGTCGTTTGGCGAAGACAAATGAATGCTACACATAGTTAAGAGAGGACGGCCGGAAAACCAGCCTAACGTTCGGCAAAACCAAGCGAGTTCTCCACATAGTTGAGGGAGGGCGCCCGGGAGACGCCAGGTCGTTGTTTGGCCAAGTCAACCAATGCTACACTGTCCTAATGAATGGAGGCCGGGGGAAGACGGTCTACAGTTTGGCGAAGACAAATGAATGGTACACATAGTTAAGAGAGGGAGGCCGGAAAACCAGCCTAACGTTCGGCAAAACCAAGCGAGTGCTACACATAGTTGAGGGAGGGAGGCCGGGAGAAGCCAGCTCATTGTTTGGCCAAGTCAACCAATGCTACACTGTCCTAATGAATGGAGGCCGGGGAAGATGGTCTGTCGTTTGGCGAAGACAAATGAATGCTACACATAGTTGAGAGAGGACGGCCGGAAAAACCAGCCTAACGTTCGGCAAAACCAAGCGAGTGCTACACATAGTTGAGGGAGGGAGGCCGGGAGAAGCCAGCTCATTGTTTGGCCAAGTCAACCAATGCTACACTGTCCTAATGAATGGAGGCCGGGGAAGATGGTCTGTCGTTTGGCGAAGACAAATGAATGCTACACATAGTTAAGAGAGGGAGGCCGGAAAAACCAGCCTAACGTTCGGCAAAACCAAGCGAGTGCTACACATAGTTGAGGGAGGGAGGCCGGGAGAAGCCAGCTCATTGTTTGGCCAAGTCAACCAATGCTACACTGTCCTAATGAATGGAGGCCGGGGAAGATGGTCTGTCGTTTGGCGAAGACAAATGAATGCTACACATAGTTGAGAGAGGACGGCCGGAAAAACCAGCCTAACGTTCGGCAAAACCAAGCGAGTGCTACACATAGTTGAGGGAGGGAGGCCGGGAGAAGCCAGCTCATTGTTTGGCCAAGTCAACCAATGCAACACTGTCCTAGTGAATGGAGGCCGGGGGAAATGGTCTGTAGTTTGGCGAAGACAAATGAATGCTACACATAGTTAAGAGGGGAAGGCCGGATAAACCAGCCTAACGTTCGGCAAAACCAAGCGAGTGCTACACATAGTTGAGGGAGGGAGGCCGGGAGAAGCCAGCTCATTGTTTGGCCAAGTCAACCAGTGCTACACTGTCCTAATGAATGGAGGCCGGGGGAAGATGGTCTGTCGTTTGGCGAAGACAAATGAATGCTACACATAGTTAAGAGAGGGAGGCCGGAAAAACCAGCCTAACGTTCGGCAAAACCAAGCGAGTGCTACACATAGTTGAGGGAGGGAGGCCGGGAGAAGCCAGCTCATTGTTTGGCCAAGTCAACCAGTGCTACACTGTCCTAATGAATGGAGGCCGGGGAAAGATGGTCTGTCGTTTGGCGAAGACAAATGAATGCTACACATAGTTAAGAGAGGGAGGCCGGAAAAACCAGCCTAACGTTCGGCAAAACCAAGCGAGTGCTACACATAGTTGAGGGAGGGAGGCCGGGAGAAGCCAGCTCATTGTTTGGCCAAGTCAACCAATGCTACACTGTCCTAATGAATGGAGGCCGGGGAAAGATGATCTGTCGTTTGGCGAAGACAAATGATTGCTACACATAGTTGAGAGAGGACGGCCGGAAAAACCAGCCTAACGTTCGGCAAAACCAAGCGAGTGCTACACATAGTTGAGGGAGGGAGGCCGGGAGAAGCCAGCTCATTGTTTGGCCAAGTCAAACAATGCTACACTGTCCTAATGAATGGAGGCCGGGGAAGATGGTCTGTCGTTTGGCGAAGACAAATGAATGCTACACATAGTTGAGAGAGGACGGCCGGAAAAACCAGCCTAACGTTCGGCAAAACCAAGCGAGTGCTACACATAGTTGAGGGAGGGAGGCCGGGAGAAGCCAGCTCGTTGTTTGGCCAAGTCAACCAATGCTACACTGTCCTAATGAATGGAGGCCGGGGAAGATGGTCTGTAGTTTGGCGAAGGCAAATGGCTGCTACACATAGTTGAGAGAGGACGGCCGGAAAAACCAGCCTAACGTTCGGCAAAACCAAGCGAGAGCTACACATAGTTGAGGGAGGGAGGCCGGGAGAAGCCAGCTCATTGTTTGGCCAAGTCAACCAATGCTACACTGTCCTAATGAATGGAGGCCGAGGGAAAGTGGTCTGTCGTTTGGCGAAGACAAATGAATGCTACACATAGTTGAGAGAGGACGGCCGGAAAAACCAGTCTAACGTTCGGCAAAACCAAGCGAGTGCTACACATAGTTGAGGGAGGGAGGCCGGAAGAAGCCAGCTCATTGTTTGGCCAAGTCAACCAATGCTACACTGTCCTAATGAATGGAGGCCGAGGAAGACGGTCTGTCGTTTGGCGAAGACAAATGAATGCTACACATAGTTAAGAGAGGGAGGCCGAAAAAACCAGTCTAACGTTCGGCAAAACCAAGCGAGTGCTACACATAGTTGAGGGAGGGAGGCCGGGAGAAGCCAGCTCATTGTTTGGCCAAGTCAACCAATGCTACACTGTCCTAATGAATGGAGGCCGAGGGAAAATGGTCTGTCGTTTGGCGAAGACAAATGAATGCTACACATAGTTGAGAGAGGACGGCCGGAAAAACCAGCCTAACGTTCGGCAAAACCAAGCGAGTGCTACACATAGTTGAGGGAGGGAGGCCGGGAGAAGCCAGCTCATTGTTTGGCCAAGTCAACCAATGCTACACTGTCCTAATGAATGGAGGCCGGGGAAAGATGGTCTGTCGTTTGGCGAAGACAAATGATTGCTACACATAGTTGAGAGAGGACGGCCGGAAAAACCAGCCTAACGTTCGGCAAAACCAAGCGAGTGCTACACATAGTTGAGGGAGGGAGGCCGGGAGAAGCCAGCTCATTGTTTGGCCAAGTCAACCAATGCTACACTTTTTTAATAAATGGGGGCCGAGGAAGACGGTCTACCGTTTGGCGAAGACAAATGAATGCTACACATAGTTAAGAGAGGGAGGCCGGAAAAACCAGCCTAACGTTCGGCAAAACCAAGCGAGTGCTACACATAGTTGAGGGAGGGAGGCCGGGAGAAGCCAGCTCATTGTTTGGCCAAGTCAACCAATGCTACACTGTCCTAATGAATGGAGGCCGAGGGAAAATGGTCTGTCCTTTGGCGAAGACGAATGAATGCTACACATAGTTGAGAGAGGACGGTCGGAAAACCAGCCTACCATTCGGCAAAACCAAGCGAGTGCTACACATAGTTGAGGGAGGGAGGCCGGGAGAAGCCAGCTCATTGTTTGGCCAAGTCAACCAATGCTACACTGTCCTAATGAATGGAGGCCGGGGAAAGATGGTCTGTCGTTTGGCGAAGACAAATGATTGCTACACATAGTTGAGAGAGGACGGCCGGAAAAACCAGCCTAACGTTCGGCAAAACCAAGCGAGTGCTACACATAGTTGAGGGAGGGAGGCCGGGAGAAGCCAGCTCATTGTTTGGCCAAGTCAACCAATGCTACACTGTCCTAATGAATGGAGGCCGGGGGAAGATGGTCTGTCGTTTGGCGAAGACAAATGAATGCTACACATAGTTAAGAGAGGGAGGCCGGAAAAACCAGCCTAACGTTCGGCAAAACCAAGCGAGTGCTACACATAGTTGAGGGAGGGAGGCCGGGAGAAGCCAGCTCATTGTTTGGCCAAGTCAACCAATGCTACACTGTCCTAATGAATGGAGGCCGGGGAAGACGGTCTGTCGTTTGGCGAAGACAAATGAATGCTACACATAGTTGAGAGAGGAGGCCGGAAAAACCAGCCTAACGTTCGGCAAAACCAAGCGAGTGCTACACATAGTTGAGGGAGGGAGGCCGGGAGAAGCCAGCTCATTGTTTGGCCAAGTCAACCAATGCTACACTGTCCTAATGAATGGAGGCCGGGGAAGATGGTCTGTGGTTTGGCGAAGACAAATGACTGCTACACATAGTTGAGAGAGGACGGCCGGAAAAACCAGCCTAACGTTCGGCAAAACCAAGCGAGAGCTACACATAGTTGAGGGAGGGAGGCCGGGAGAAGCCAGCTCATTGTTTGGCCAAGTCAACCAATGCTACACTGTCCTAATGAATGGAGGCCGGGGAAGACGGTCTGTCGTTTGGCGAAGACAAATGAATGCTACACATAGTTGAGAGGACGGCCGGAAAAACCAGCCTAACGTTCGGCAAAACCAAGCGAGTGCTACACATAGTTGAGGGAGGGAGGCCGGGAGAAGCCAGCTCATTGTTTGGCCAAGTCAACCAATGCTACACTGTCCTAATGAATGGAGGCCGGGGAAGACGGTCTGTCGTTTGGCGAAGACAAATGAATGCTACACATAGTTAAGAGAGGGAGGCCGGAAAAACCAGCCTAACGTTCGGCAAAACCAAGCGAGTGCTACACATAGTTGAGGGAGGGAGGCCGGGAGAAGCCAGCTCATTGTTTGGCCAAGTCAACCAGTGCTACACTGTCCTAATGAATGGAGGGCGGAGGAAGATGGTCTGGCGTTTGGCGAAGACAAATGAATGGTACACATAGTTGAGAGAGGACGGCCGGAAAAACCAGCCTAACGTTCGGCAAAACCAAGCGAGTGCTACACATAGTTGAGGGAGGGAGGCCGGGAGAAGCCAGCTCATTGTTTGGCCAAGTCAACCAATGCTACACTGTCCTAATGAATGGAGGCCGGGGGAAGATGGTCTGTCGTTTGGCGAAGACAAATGAATGCTACACATAGTTAAGAGAGGGAGGCCGAAAAAACCAGCCTAACGTTCGGCAAAACCAAGCGAGTGCTACACATAGTTGAGGGAGGGAGGCCGGGAGAAGCCAGCTCATTGTTTGGCCAAGTCAACCAATGCTACACTGTCCTAATGAATGGAGGCCGGGGGAAGACGGTCTACAGTTTGGCGAAGACAAATGAATGCTACACATAGTTAAGAGAGTGAGGCCAAAAAAAAAAGCCTAACGTTCGGCAAAACCAAGCGAGTGCTACACATAGTTGAGGGAGGGAGGCCGGGAGAAGCCAGCTCATTGTTTGGCCAAGTCAACCAATGCTACGCTGTCCTAATGAATAGAGGCCGGGGGAAGACGGTCTACCGTTTGGCGAAGACAAATGAATGCTACACATAGTTGAGAGAGGACGGCCGGAAAAACCAGCCTAACGTTAGGCAAAACCAAGCGAGTGCTACACATAGTGGAGGGAGGGAGGCCGGCAGAAGCCAGCTCATTGTTTGGCCAAGTCAACCAATGCTACGCTGTCCTAATGAATGGAGGCCCGGGGGGGAGGATGGTCTGTCGTTTGGCGAGGACAAATGAATGCTACACATAGTTAGAGATGAAGGCCGGAAAAACCAGCCTACCGTTCGGCAAAATCAAGCGAGTCCTACACATAGTTGAGGGAGGGAGGCCGGGAGAAGCCAGCTCATTGTTTGGCCAAGTCAACGAATGCTACACTGTCCTAATGAATGGAGGCCGTGGGAAGATGGTCTGTCGTTTGGCGAAGACAACTGTCTGCTACACATAGTTGAGAGAGGACGGCCGGAAAAACTAGCCTAACGTTCGGCAAAACCAAGCGAGTGCTACACATAGTTGAGGGAGGGAGGCCGTGAGAAACCAGCTCATTGTTTGGCCAAGTCAACCAATGCTACACTGTCCTAATGAATGGAGGCCGGGGAAAGACGGTCTGTCGTTTGGCGAAGACAAATGAATGCTACACATAGTTGAGAGAGGAGGCCGGAAAAACCAGCCTAACGTTCGGCAAAACCAAGCGAGTGCTACACATAGTTGAGGGAGGGAGGCCGGGAGAAGCCAGCTCATTGTTTGGCCAAGTCAACCAATGCTACACTGTCCTAATGAATGGAGGCCGGGGAAGACGGTCTACCGTTTGGCGAAGACAAATGAATGCTACACATAGTTAAGAGAGGACGGCCGGAAAAACCAGCCTAAAGTTCGGCAAAACCAAGCGAGTGCTACGCATTGTTGATAGAGGGAGGCCGGGAGAAGCCAGCTCATTGTTTGGCCAAGTCAACCAATGCTACACTGTCCTAATGAATGGAGGCCGGGGAAGACGGTCTGTCGTTTGGCGAAGACAAATGAATGCTACACATAGTTAAGAGAGGACGGCCGGAAAAACCAGCCTAACGTTCGGCAAAACCAAGCGAGTGCTACACATAGTTGAGGGAGGGAGGCCGGGAGAAGCCAGCTCATTGTTTGGCCAAGTCAACCAATGCTACACTGTCCTAATGAATGGAGGCCGGGGAAGACGGTCTGTCGTTTGGCGAAGACAAATGACTGCTACACATAGTTGAGAGAGGACGGCCGGAAAAACCAGCCTAACGTTCGGCAAAACCAAGCGAGTGCTACACATAGTTGAGGGGGGGAGGCCGGGAGAAGCCAGCTCATTGTTTGGCCAAGTCAACCAATGCTACACTGTCGTAATGAATGGAGGGCGGGGAAAGACGGTTTACCGTTTGGCGAAGACAATTGAATGCTACACATAGTTGAGAGAGGACGGCCGGAAAAACCAGCCTAACGTTCGGCAAAACCAAGCGAGTGCTACACATAGTTGAGGGAGGGAGACCGGGAGAAGCCAGCTCATTGTTTGGCTAACTCAACCAATGCTACACTGTCCTAATGAATGGAGGCCGGGGGAAGATGGTCTACCGTTTGGCGAAGACAAATGAATGCTACACATAGTTGAGAGAGGACGGCCGGAAAAACCAGCCTAACGTTCGGCAAAACCAAGCGAGTGCTACACATAGTTGAGGGAGGGAGGCCGGGAGAAGCCAGCTCATTGTTTGGCCAAGTCAACCAATGCTACACTGTCCTAGTGAATGGAGGGCGGGGGAAGATGGTCTGTCGTTTGGCGAAGACAAATGAATGCTACGCATAGTTGAGAGAGGACGGCCTAAAAAACCAGCCTAACGTTCGGCAAAACCAAGCGAGTGCTACACATAGTTGAGGGAGGGAGGCCGGGAGAAGCCAGCTCATTGTTTGGCCAAGTCAACCAATGCTACACTTTTTCAATAAATGGAGGCCGGGGAAGACGGTCTACCGTTTGGCGAAGACAAATGAATGCTACACATAGTTAAGAGAGGTAGGCCGGAAAAACCAGCCTAACGTTCGGCAAAACCAAGCGAGTGCTACACATAGTTGAGGGAGGGAGGCCGGGAGAAGCCAGCTCATTGTTTGGCCAAGTCAACCAATGCTACACTGTCCTAATGAATGGAGGCCGGGGAAGACGGTCTACCGTTTGGCGAAGACAAATGAATGGTACACATAGTTGAGAGAGGATGGCCGGAAAAACTAGCCTAACGTTCGGCAAAACCAAGCGAGTGCTACACATAGTTGAGGGAGGGAGGCCGGGAGAGGCCAGCTCATTGTTTGGCCAAGTTAACTAATGCTACACTGCCCTGATGAATGGAGGCCGGGGGAAGACGGTCTACAGTTTGGCGAAGACAAATGAATGCTACACATAGTTGAGAGAGGACGGCCGGAAAACCAGCCTACCGTTCGGCAAAACCAAGCGAGTGCTACACATAGTTGAGGGAGGGAGGCCGGGAGAAGCCAGCTCATTGTTTGGCCAAGTCAACCAGTGCTACACTGTCCTAATGAATGGAGGCCGGGGGAAGATGGTCTGTCGTTTGGCGAAGACAAATGAATGCTACACATAGTTAAGAGAGGGAGGCCGGAAAAACCAGCCTAACGTTCGGCAAAACCAAGCGAGTGCTACACATAGTTGAGGGAGGGAGGCCGGGAGAAGCCAGCTCATTGTTTGGCCAAGTCAACCAATGCTACACTTTTCTAATAAATGGAGGCCGGGGAAGACGGTCTACCGTTTGGCGAAGACAAATGAATGCTACACATAGTTAAGAGAGGGAGGCCGGAAAAACCAGCCTAACGTTCGGCAAAACCAAGCGAGTGCTACACATAGTTGAGGGAGGGAGGCCGGGAGAAGCCAGCTCATTGTTTGGCCAAGACAACCAGTGCTACACTGTCCTAATGAATGGAGGCCGGGGAAAGATGGTCTGTCGTTTGGCGAAGACAAATGATTGCTACACATAGTTGAGAGAGGACGGCCGGAAAAACCAGCCTAACGTTCGGCAAAACCAAGCGAGTGCTACGCATTGTTGAGGGAGGGAGGCCGGGAGAAGCCAGCTCATTGTTTGGCCAAGTCAAACAATGCTACACTGTCCTAATGAATGGAGGCCGGGGGAAGACGGTCTGTCGTTCGGCGAAGACAGATGAATGGTACACATAGTTAGAGATGAAGGCCGGAAAAAACAGCCTACCGTTCGGCAAAATCAAGCGAGTGCTACACATAGTTGCATTTAGCCAAGTTAACGAATGCTACACTTTTTTAAAAAATGGAGGCCGGGAAAGACGGTCTACCGTTTGGCGAAGACAAATGAATGCTACACATAGTTAAGAGAGGGAGGCCGGAAAAACCAGCCTAACGTTCGGCAAAACCAAGCGAGTGCTACACATAGTTGAGGGAGGGAGGCCGGGAGTAGCCAGCTCATTGTTTGGCCAAGTCAACCAATGCTACACTGCCCTAATGAATGGAGGCCGGGGAAGACGGTCTACCGTTTGGCGAAGACAAACGAATGCTACACATAGTTAAGAGAGGGAGGCCGGAAAAACCAGCCTAACGTTCGGCAAAACCAAGCGAGTGCTACACATAGTTGAGGGAGGGAGGCCGGGAGAAGCCAGCTCATTGTTTGGCCAAGTCAACCAATGCTACACTGTCCTAATGAATGGAGGCCGGGGGAAGACGTTCTGTCGTTTGGTGAAGAAAAATGAATGGTACAGAAAGTTAGAGATGAAGGCCGGAAAGACCAGCCTAACGTTCGGCAAAACCAAGCGAGTGCTACACATAGTTGAGGGAGGGAGGCCGGGAGAAGCCAGCTCATTGTTTGGCCAAGACAACCAGTGCTACACTGTCCTAATTAATGGAGGCCGGGGAAAGACGGTCTACCGTTTGGCGAAGACAAATGAATGCTACACATAGTTAAGAGAGGTAGGCCGGAAAAACCAGCCTACCGTTCCGCAAAATCAAGCGAGGGCTACACATAGTTGAGGGAGGGAGGCCGGGAGAAGCCAGCCCATTGTTTGACCAAGTCAACCAATGCTACACTGTCCTAATGAATGGAGGCCGGGGAAAACGGTCTACCGTTTGGCGAAGACAAATGATTGCTACACATAGTTGAGAGAGGACGGCCGGAAAAACCAGCCTAACGTTCGGCAAAACCAAGCGAGTGCTACACATAGTTGAGGGAGGGAGGCCGGGAGTAGCCAGCTAATCATTTAGCCAAGTCAGCGAATGCTACACTTTTTTAATAAATGGAGGCCGGGGAAGACGGTCTACCGTTTGGCGAAGACAAATGAATGCTTCACACAGTTAAGAGAGGGAGGCCGAAAAAACCAGCCTAACGTTCGGCAAAACCAAGCGAAAGCTACACAAAGTTGAGGGAGGGAGGCCGGGAGAAGCCAGCTCATTGTTTGGCCAAGTCAACCAATGCTACACTGTCCTAATGAATGGAGGCCGAGGGAAAATGGTCTGTCGTTTGGCGAAGACAAATGACTGCTACACATAGTTGAGAGAGGACGGCCGGAAAAACCAGCCTAACGTTCGGCAAAACCAAGCGAGAGCTACACATAGTTGAGGGAGGGAGGCCGGGAGAAGCCAGCTCATTGTTTGGCCAAGTCAACCAATGCTACACTGTCCTAATGAATGGAGGCCGGGGAAAGACGCTCTGTCGTTTGGCGAAGCCAAATGATTGCTACACATAGTTGAGAGAGGACGGCCGGAAAACCCAGCCTAACGTTCGGCAAAACCAAGCGAGTGCTACACATAGTTGAGGGAGGGAGGCCGGGAGAAGCCAGCTCATTGTTTGGCCAAGTCAACCAATGCTACACTGTCCTAATGAATGGAGGCCGGGGGAAGACGGTCTACCGTTTGGCGAAGACAAACGAATGCTACACATAGTTAAGAGAGGGAGGCCGGAAAAACCAGCCTAACGTTCGGCAAAACCAAGCGAGTGCTACACATAGTTGAGGGAGGGAGGCCGGGAGAAGCCAGCTCATTGTTTGGCCAAGTCAACTAATGCTACACTGCCCTAATGAATGGAGGCCGGGGAAAGACGGTCTACAGTTTGGCGAAGACAAATGAATGGTACACATAGTTGAGAGAGGACGGCCGGAAAAACTAGCCTAACGTTCGGCAAAACCAAGCGAGTGCTACACATAGTTGAGGGAGGGAGGCCGGGAGAAGCCAGCTCATTGTTTGGCCAAGTCAACTAATGCTACACTGCCCTAATGAATGGAGGCCGGGGGAAGACGGTCTACAGTTTGGCGAAGACAAATGAATGGTACACATAGTTGAGAGAGGACGGCCGGAAAAACTAGCCTAACGTTCGGCAAAACCAAGCGAGTGCTACACATAGTTGAGGGAGGGAGGCCGGGAGAAGCCAGCTCATTGTTTGGCCAAGACAACCAGTGCTACACTGTCCTAATGAATGGAGGCCGGGGAAGACGGTCTACCGTTTGGCGAAGACAAATGAATGCTACACATAGTTAAGAGAGGGAGGCCGGAAAAACCAGCCTAACGTTCGGCAAAACCAAACGAGCGCTACACATAGTTGAGGGAGGGAGGCCGGGAGAAGCCAGCTCATTGTTTGGCCAAGTCAACTAATGCTACACTGTCCTAACGAATGGAGGCCGGGGGAAGACGGTCTACAGTTTGGCGAAGACAAATGAATGCTAGACATAGTTGAGAGAGGACGGCCGGAAAAACCAGCCTACCGTTCGGCAAAATCAAGCGAGTGCTACACATAGTTGAGGGAGGGAGGCCGGGAGAAGCCAGCTCATTGTTTGGCCAAGTCAACGAATGCTACACTTTTTTAAAAAATGGAGGCCGGGAAAGACGGTCTACCGTTTGGCGAAGACAAATGAATGCTACACATAGTTAAGAGAGGGAGGCCGGAAAAACCAGCCTAACGTTCGGCAAAATCAAGCGAGTGCTACACATAGTTGAGGGAGGGAGGCCGGGAGAAGCCAGCTCGTTGTTTGGCCAAGTCAACCAATGCTACACTGTCCTAGTGAATGGAGGCCGAGCGAAAATGGTCTGTCGTTTGGCGAAGACAAATGACTGCTACACATAGTTGAGAGAGGACGGCCGGAAAAACCAGCCTAACGTTCGGCAAAACCAAGCGAGTGCTACACATAGTTGAGGGAGGGAGGCCGGGAGAAGCCAGCTCATTGTTTGGCCAAGTCAACCAATGCTACACTGTCCTAATGAATGGAGGCCGGGGGAAGACGGTCTACAGTTTGGCGAAGACAAATGAATGGTACACATAGTTGAGAGAGGACGGCCGGAAAAACTAGCCTAACGTTCGGCAAAACCAAGCGAGTGCTACACATAGTTGAGGGAGGGAGGCCGGGAGAAGCCAGCTCATTGTTTGGCCAAGTCAACCAATGCTACACTGTCCTAATGAATGGAGGCCGGGGGAAGACGGTCTACAGTTTGGCGAAGACAAATGAATGCTACACATAGTTAAGAGAGGGAGGCCGAAAAAACCAGCCTAACGTTCGGCAAAACCAAGCGAGTGCTACACATAGTTGAGGGAGGGAGGCCGGGAGAAGCCAGCTCATTGTTTGGCCAAGTCAACCAATGCTACACTGTCCTAATGAATGGAGGCCGGGGGAAGACGTTCTGTCGTTTGGCGAAGACAAATGAATGCTACACATAGTTGAGAGAGGACGGCGGGAAAAACCAGCCTAACGTTCGGCAAAACCAAGCGAGTGCTGCACATAGTTGAGGGAGGGAGGCCGGGAGAAGCCAGCTCATTGTTTGGCCAAGTCAACTAATGCTACACTGTCCTAGTGAATGGAGGCCTAGGGAAGACGGTCTACCGTTTGGCGCAGACAAATGAATGCTACACATAGTTGAGAGAGGACGGCCGGAAAAACCAGCCTAACGTTCGGCAAAACCAAGCGAGTGCTACACATTGTTGAGGGAGGGAGGCCGGGAGAAGCCAGCTCATTGTTTGGCCAAGTCAACGAATGCTACACTGTCCTAATGAATGGAGGCCGGGGGAAGACGGTCTACCGTTTGGCGAAGACAAATGAATGCTACACATAGTTGAGAGAGGACGGCCGGAAAAACTAGCCTAACGTTCGGCAAAACCAAGCGAGTGCTACATATAGTTGATGGAGAGAGGCCGGGAGAAGCCAGCCCATTGTTTGGCCAAGTCAACCAATGCTACACTGTCCTAATAAATGAAGGCCGGGGAAGACGGTCTACCGTTTGGCGAAGACAAATGAATGCTACACATAGTTGAGAGGCCGGCGGGAAAAACTAGGCTAACGTTCGGCAACCGCAAGCGAGTGCTACACATAGTTGAGGGAGGGAGGCCGGGAGAATCCAGCTCATTGTTTGGCCAAGTCAACGAATGCTACACTTTCTTAATGAATGGAGGGCGGGGAAAGACGGTTTACTGTTTGGCGAAGACAAATGAATGCTACACATAGTTGAGAGAGGACGGTCGGAAAAACCAGCCTAACGTTCGGCAAAACCAAGCGAGTGCTACACATAGTTGAGGGAGGGAGGCCGGGAGAATCCAGCTCATTGTTTGGCCAAGTCAACTAATGCTACACTGTCCTAACGAATGGAGGCCGGGGAAGACGGTCTACCGTTTGGCGAAGACAAATGAATGCTACACATAGTTCAGAGAGGACGGTCGGAAAAACCAGCCTAACGTTCGGCAAAACCAAGCGAGTGCTACACATAGTTGAGGGAGGGAGGCCGGGAGAAGCCAGCTCATTGTTTGGCCAAGTCAACCAATGCTACACTTTTTTAACAAATGGGGGCCGAGGAAGACGGTCTACAGTTTGGCGAAGACAAATGAATGCTACACATAGTTGAGAGAGGACGGCCGGAAAAACCAGTCTAACGTTCGGCAAAACCAAGCGAGTGCTACACATAGTTGAGGGAGGGAGGCCGGAAGAAGCCAGCTCATTGTTTGGCCAAGTCAACCAATGCTACACTGTCCTAGTGAATGGAGGCCGAGGAAGACGGTCTACAGTTTGGCGAAGACAAATGAATGCTACACATAGTTGAGAGAGGACGGCCGGAAAAACCAGCCTAACGTTCGGCAAAACCAAGCGAGTGCTACACATAGTTGAGGGAGGGAGGCCGGGAGAAGCCAGCTCATTGTTTGGCCAAGTCAACTAATGCTACACTGCCCTAATGAATGGAGGCCGGGGGAAGACGGTCTACAGTTTGGCGAAGACAAATGAATGCTACACATAGTTAAGAGAGGGAGGCCAAAAAAACCAGCCTAACGTTCGGCAAAACCAAGCGAGTGCTACACATAGTTGAGTGAGGGAGGCCGGGAGAAGCCAGCTCATTGTTTGGCCAAGTCAACCAATGCTACACTGTCCTAATGAATGGAGGCCGAGGAAGACGGTCTACAGTTTGGCGAAGACAAATGAATGCTACACATAGTTGAGAGAGGACGGCCGAAAAAACCAGCCTAACGTTCGGCAAAACCAAACGAGTGCTACACATAGTTGAGGGAGGGAGGCCGGGAGAAGCCAGCTCATTGTTTGGCCAAGTCAACCAATGCTACACTGTCCTAATGAATGGAGGCCGGGGAAGACGGTCTACCGTTTGGCGAAGACAAATGAATGCTACACATAGTTGAGAGAGGACGGCCGAAAAAACCAGCCTAACGTTCGGCAAAACCAAGCGAGTGCTACACATAGTTGAGGGAGGGAGGCCGGGAGAAGCCAGCTCATTGTTTGGCCAAGTCAACCAATGCTACACTTTTTTAACAAATGGGGGCCGAGGAAGACGGTCTACAGTTTGGCGAAGACAAATGAATGCTACACATAGTTGAGAGAGGACGGCCGAAAAAACCAGCCTAACGTTCGGCAAAACCAAACGAGCGCTACACATAGTTGAGGGAGGGAGGCCGGGAGAAGCCCGCTCATTGTTTGGCCAAGTCAACTAATGCTACACTGTCCTAATGAATGGAGGTCGGGGAAGACGGTCTACAGTTTGGCGAAGACAAATGAATGCTAGACATAGTTGAGAGAGGACGGCCGGAAAAACCAGCCTACCGTTCGGCAAAATCAAGCGAGTGCTACACATAGTTGAGGGAGGGAGGTCGGGAGAAGCCAGCTCATTGTTTGGCCAAGTCAACCAATGCTACACTTTTTTAATAAATGGGGGCCGAGGAAGACGGTCTACCTTTTGGCGAAGACAAATGAATGCTACACATAGTTAAGAGAGGGAGGCCGGAAAAACCAGCCTAAAGTTCGGCAAAACCAAGAGAGTGGTACACATAGTTGAGGGAGGGAGGCCGGGAGAAGCCAGCTCATTGTTTAGTCAAGTCAACCAATGCTACACTGTCCTAATGAATGGAGGCCGGGAAAGACGGTCTACCGTTTGGCGAAGACAAATGAATGCTACACATAGTTGAGAGGAGGCCGGAAAAACCAGCCTAACGTTCGGCAAAACCAAGCGAGTGCTACACATAGTTGAGGAGGGAGGCCGGGAGAAGCCAGCTCATTGTTTGGCCAAGTCAACCAATGCTACACTGTCCTAATGAATGGAGGCCGGGGAAGACGGTCTACCGTTTGGCGAAGACAAATGAATGCTACACATAGTTGAGAGAGGACGGCCGGAAAAACCAGCCTAACGTTCGGCAAAACCAAGCGAGTGCTACACATAGTTGAGGAGGGAGGCCGGGAGAAGCCAGCTCATTGTTTGGCCAAGTCAACCAATGCTACACTGTCCTAATGAATGGAGGCCGGGGAAGACGGTCTACCGTTTGGCGAAGACAAATGAATGCTACACATAGTTGAGAGAGGAGGCCGGAAAAACCAGCCTAACGTTCGGCAAAACCAAGCGAGTGCTACACATAGTGGAGGGAGGGAGGCCGGGAGGAGCCAGCTCATTGTTTGGGCAAGTCAACCAATGCTACACTGGCCTAATGAATGGAGGGCGGGAAGACGGTCTACCGTTTGGCGAAGACAAATGACTGCTACACATAGTTGAGAGAGGACGGCCGGAAAAACCAGCCTAACGTTCGGCAAAACCAAGCGAGTGCTACACATAGTTGAGGGAGGGAGGCCGGGAGAAGCCAGCTCATTATTTGGCCAAGTCAACTAATGCTACACTGTCCTAACGAATGGAGGCCGGGGGAAGACGGTCTACCGTTTGGCAAAGACAAATGAATGCTACACATAGTTGAGAAAAAACGGCCGGAAAAACCAGCCTAACGTTCGGCAAAACCAAGCGAGTGCTACACATAGTTGAGGGAGGGAGGCCGGGAGAAGCCAGCTCATTGTTTGGCCAAGTCAACTAATGCTACACTGTCCTAATGAATGGGGGCCGAGGAAGACGGTCTACCGTTTGACGAAGACAAATGAATACTACACATAGTTGAGAGAGGACGGCCGGAAAAACCAGCCTAACGTTCGGCAAAACCAAGCGAGTGCTACACATAGTTGAGGGAGGGAGGCCGGGAGAAGCCAGCTCATTGTTTGGCCAAGTCAACGAATGCTACACTTTCTTAATGAATGGAGGCCGGGGAAGACGGTCTACCGTTTGGCGAAGACAAATGAATGCTACACATAGTTCAGAGAGGACGGTCGGAAAAACCAGCCTAACGTTCGGCAAAACCAAGCGAGTGCTACACATAGTTGAGGGAGGGAGGCCGGGAGAAGCCAGCTCATTGTTTGGCCAAGTCAACTAATGCTACACTGTCCTAACGAATGGAGGCCGGGGGAAGACGGTCTACCGTTTGGCGAAGACAAATGAATGCTACACATAGTTGAGAGAAGACGGCCGGAAAAACCAGCCTAACGTTCGGCAAAACCAAGCGAGTGCTACACATAGTTGAGGGAGGGAGGCCGGGAGAAGCCAGCTCATTGTTTGGCCAAGTCAACCAATGCTACACTGTCCTAACGAATGGAGGCCGGGGAAGACGGTCTACCGTTTGGCGAAGACAAATGAATGCTACACATAGTTGAGAGAGGACGGCCGGAAAAACCAGCCTAACGTTCGGCAAAACCAAGCGAGTGCTACACATAGTTGAGGAGGGAGGCCGGGAGAAGCCAGCTCATTGTTTGGCCAAGTCAACTAATGCTACACTGTCCTAATGAATGGAGGCCGGGGAAGACGGTCTACAGTTTGGCGAAGACAAATGAATGCTACACATAGTTGAGAGAGGACGGCCGGAAAAACCAGCCTAACGTTCGGCAAAACCAAGCGAGTGCTACACATAGTTGAGGAGGGAGGCCGGGAGAAGCCAGCTCATTGTTTGGCCAAGTCAACCAATGCTACACTGTCCTAATGAATGGAGGCCGGGGGAAGACGGTCTACCGTTTGGCGAAGACAAATGAATGCTACACATAGTTAAGAGAGGGAGGCCGGAAAAACCAGCCTAACGTTCGGCAAAACCAAGCGAGTGCTACACATAGTTGAGGGAGGGAGGCCGGGAGAAGCCAGCTCATTGTTTGGCCAAGTCAACCAATGCTACACTGTCCTAATGAATGGAGGCCGGGGAAGACGGTCTACCGTTTGGCGAAGACAAATGAATGCTACACATAGTTGAGAGAGGACGGCCGGAAAAACCAGCCTAACGTTCGGCAAAACCAAGCGAGTGCTACACATAGTTGAGGGAGGGAGGCCGGGAGAAGCCAGCTCATTGTTTGGCCAAGTCAACCAATGCTACACTGCCCTAGTGAATGGAGGCCGGGGGAAGACTGTCTACAGTTTGGCGAAGACAAATGAATGGTACACATAGTTGAGAGAGGACGGCCGGAAAAACTAGCCTAACGTTCGGCAAAATCAAGAGAGCGCTACACATAGTTGAGGGAGGGAGGCCGGGAGAAGCCAGCTCATTGTTTGGCCAAGTCAACCAATGCTACACTGTCCTAATGAATGGAGGCCGGGGGAAGACGGTCTACAGTTTGGCGAAGACAAATGAATGGTACACATAGTTGAGAGAGGACGGCCGGAAAAACTAGCCTAACGTTCGGCAAAACCAAGCGAGTGCTACACATAGTTGAGGGAGGGAGGCCGGGAGAAGCCAGCTCATTGTTTGGCCAAGTCAACTAATGCTACACTGCCCTAATGAATGGAGGCCGGGGAAAGACGGTCTACAGTTTGGCGAAGACAAATGAATGGTACACATAGTTGAGAGAGGACGGCCGGAAAAACTAGCCTAACGTTCGGCAAAATCAAGAGAGCGCTACACATAGTTAAGAGAGGGAGGCCGGGAGAAGCCAGATCATTGTTTGGCCAAGTCAACCAATGCTACACTGTCCTAATGAATGGAGGCCGGGGAAGACGGTGTACAGTTTTGCGAAGACAAATGAATGGTACACATAGTTAGAGATGAAGGCCGGAAAAACCAGCCTACCGTTCGGCAAAATCAAGCGAGCGCTACACATAGTTGAGGGAGGGAGGCCGGGAGAAGCCAGCTCATTGTTTGGCCAAGTCAACTAATGCTACACTGTCTTAATGAATGGAGGTCGGGGAAGACGGTCTACAGTTTGGCGAAGACAAATGAATGCTACACATAGTTAAGAGGGGGAGGCCGGAAAAACCAGCCTAACGTTCGGCAAAACCAAGCGAGTGCTACACATAGTTGAGGGAGGGAGGCCGGGAGAAGCCAGCTCATTGTTTGGCCAAGTCAACCAATGCTACACTTTTTTAATAAATGGGGGCCGAGGAAGACGGTCTACCGTTTGGCGAAGACAAATGAATGCTACACATAGTTAAGAGGGGGAGGCCGGAAAAACCAGCCTAAAGTTCGGCAAAACCAAGCGAGTGCTACACATAGTTGAGGGAGGAGGCTGGGAGAAGCCAGCTCATTGTTTGGCTAACTCAACCAATGCTACACTGTCCTAATGAATGGAGGCCGGGGAAAGATGGTCTACCGTTTGGCGAAGACAACTGAATGCTACACATAGTTGAGAGAGGACGGCCGGAAAAACCAGCCTAACGTTCGGCAAAACCAAGCGAGTGCTACACATAGTTGAAGGAGGGAGGCCGGGAGTAGCCAGCTAATAATTTAGCCAAGTCAACGAATGCTACACTTTTTTAATGAATGGAGGCCGGGGAAGACGGTCTACCGTTTGGCGAAGACAAATGAATGCTACACATAGTTAAGAGAGGGAGGCCGGAAAAACCAGCCTAACGTTCGGCAAAACCAAGCGAGTGCTACACATAGTTGAGGGAGGGAGGCCGGGAGAAGCCAGCTCATTGTTTGGCCAAGTCAACTAATGCTACACTGTCCTAATGAATGGAGGCCGGGGAAGACGGTCTACCGTTTGGCGAAGACAATTGAATGCTACACATAGTTGAGAGAGGACGGCCGGAAAAACTAGCCTAACGTTTGGCAAAACCAAGCGAGTGCTACACATAGTTGAGGGAGGGAGGCCGGGAGAAGCCAGCTCATTGTTTGGCTAAGTCAACGAATGCTACACTTTCTTAATGAATGGAGGCCGGGGAAGACGGTCTACCGTTTGGCGAAGACAAACGAATGCTACACATAGTTAAGAGAGGAGGCCGGAAAAACCAGCCTAACGTTCGGCAAAACCAAGCGAGTGCTACACATAGTTGAGGGAGGGAGGCCGGGAGAAGCCAGCTCATTGTTTGGCCAAGTCAACCAATGCTACACTGTCCTAATGAATGGAGGCCGGGGAAGACGGTCTACCGTTTGGCGAAGACAAATGAATGCTACACATAGTTAAGAGAGGAGGCCGGAAAAACCAGCCTAACGTTCGGCAAAACCAAGCGAGTGCTACACATAGTTGAGGGAGGGAGGCCGGGAGAAGCCAGCTCATTGTTTGGCCAAGTCAACTAATGCTACGCTGTCCCAATGCATTGAGGCCGGGGGAAGACGGTCTACCGTTTGGCGAAGACAAATGAATGCTACACATACTTTAGAGAGGACGGCCGGAAAAACCAGCCTAAAGTTCGGCAAAACCAAGCGAGTGCTACACATAGTTGAGGGAGGGTGGCCGGGAGAAGCCAGCTCATTGTTTGGCCAAGTCAACCAATGCTACACTGTCCTAATGAATGGAGGCCGAGGGAAGATGGTCTGTCGTTTGGCGACGACAAATGAATGCTACACATAGTTGAGAGGGGACGGCCGGAAAAACCAGCCTACCGTTCGGCAAAATCAAGCGAGTCCTACACATAGTTGAGGGAGGGAGGCCGGGAGAAGCCAGCTAACCGTTTAGCCAAGTCAACCAATGCTACACTGTCCTAATGAATGGAGGCCAGGGGAAGACGGTCTACAGTTTGGCGAAGACAAACGAATGCTACACATAATTTAGAGAGGACGGCCGGAAAAACCAGCCTAAAGTTCGGCAAAACCAAGCGAGTGCTACACATTGTTGAGGGAGGGAGGCCGGGAGAAGCCAGCTCATTGTTTGGCCAAGTCAACCAATGCTACACTTTCTCAATAAATGGAGGCCGGGGAAGACGGTCTACCGTTTGGCGAAGACAAATGAATGCTACACATAGTTAAGAGAGGTAGGCCGGAAAAACCAGCCTAACGTTCGGCAAAACCAAGCGAGTGCTACACATAGTTGAGGAAGGGAGGCCGGGAGAAGCCAGCTCATTGTTTGGCCAAGTCAACCAATGCTACACTTTTTTAATAAATGGAGGCCGGGGAAGACGGTCTACCGTTTGGCGAAGACAAATGAATGCTACACATAGTTAAGAGAGGGAGGCCGGAAAAACCAGCCTAACGTTCGGCAAAACCAAGCGAGTGCTACACATAGTTGAGGGAGGGAGGCCGGGAGAAGCCAGCTCATTGTTTGGCCAAGTCAACCAATGCTACACTTTTCTAATAAATGGAGGCCGGGGAAGACGGTCTACCGTTTGGCGAAGACAAATGAATGCTACACATAGTTAAGAGAGGGAGGCCGGAAAAACCAGCCTAACGTTCGGCAAAACCAAGCGAGTGCTACACATAGTTGAGGAAGGGAGGCCGGGAGAAGCCAGCTCATTGTTTGGCCAAGTCAACCAATGCTACACTGTCCTAATGAATGGAGGCCGGGGAAGACGGTCTACCGTTTGGCGAAGACAAATGAATGCTACACATAGTTAAGAGAGGGAGGCCGGAAAAACCAGCCTAACGTTCGGCAAAACCAAGCGAGTGCTACACATAGTTGAGGAGGGAGGCCGGGAGAAGCCAGCTCATTGTTTGGCCAAGTCAACGAATGCTACACTTTCTTAATGAATGGAGGGCGGGGAAAGACGGTATACTGTTTGGCGAAGACAAATGAATGCTACACATAGTTGAGAGAAGACGGCCGGAAAAACCAGCCTAACGTCCGGTAAAACCAAGCGAGTGCTACACATAGTTGAGGGAGGGAGGCCGGGAGAAGCCAGCTCATTGTTTGGCCAAGTCAACTAATGCTACACTGTCCTAACGAATGGAGGCCGGGGAAGACGGTCTACCGTTTGGCGAAGACAAATGAATGCTACACATAGTTCAGAGAGGACGGTCGGAAAAACCAGCCTAACGTTCGGCAAAACCAAGCGAGTGCTACACATAGTTGAGGGAGGGAGGCCGGGAGAAGCCAGCTCATTGTTTGGCCAAGTCAACTAATGCTACACTGTCCTAATGAATGGAGGCCGGGGAAGACGGTCTACCGTTTGGCGAAGACAAATGAATGCTACACATAGTTGAGAGAGGAGGCCGGAAAAACCAGCCTAACGTTCGGCAAAACCAAGCGAGTGCTACACATAGTTGAGGGAGGGAGGCCGGGAGAAGCCAGCTCATTGTTTGGCCAAGTCAACCAATGCTACACTGCCCTAATGAATGGAGGCCGGGGAAGACGGTCTACCGTTTGGCGAAGACAAATGAATGGTACACATAGTTGAGAGAGGACGGCCAGAAAAACTAGCCTAACGTTCGGCAAAACCAAGCGAGTGCTACACATAGTTGAGGGAGGAGGCCGGGAGAAGCCAGCTCATTGTTTGGCCAAGTCAACCAATGCTACACTTTTCTAATAAATGGAGGCCGTGGAAGACGGTCTACCGTTTGGCGAAGACAAATGAATGCTACACATAGTTAAGAGAGGGAGGCCGGAAAAACCAGCCTAACGTTCGGCAAAACCAAGCGAGTGCTACACATAGTTGAGGGAGGGAGGCCGGGAGAAGCCAGCTCATTGTTTGGCCAAGTCAACCAATGCTACACTGTCCTAATAAATGGAGGCCGGGGAAGACGGTCTACAGTTTGGCGAAGACAAATGAATGCTACAAATAGTTGAGAGAGGACGGTGGGAAAAACCAGCCTAACGTTCGGCAAAACCAAGCGAGTGCTACACATAGTTGAGGGGGGGAGGCCGGGAGAAGTCAGCTCATTGTTTGGCCAAGTCAACCAATGCTACACTGCCCTAATGAATGGAGGCCGGGGAAAGACGGTCTACAGTTTGGCGAAGACAAATGAATGCTACACATAGTTAAGAGGAGGCCGGAAAAACCAGCCTAACGTTCGGCAAAACCAAGCGAGTGCTACACATAGTTGAGGGAGGGAGGCCGGGAGAAGCCAGCTCATTGTTTGGCCAAGTCAACTAATGCTACACTGTCCTAACGAATGGAGGCCGGGGAAGACGGTCTACCGTTTGGCGAAGACAAATGAATGCTACACATAGTTCAGAGAGGACGGCCGGAAATACCAGCCTAACGTTCGGCAAAAGCAAGCGAGAGCTACACATAGTTGAGGAGGGAGGCCGGGAGAAGCCAGCTCATTGTTTGGCCAAGTCAACCAATGCTACACTGTCCTAATGAATGGAGGCCGGGGAAGACGGTCTACCGTTTGGCGAAGACAAATGAATGCTACACATAGTTGAGAGAGGAGGCCGGAAAAACCAGCCTAACGTTCGGCAAAACCAAGCGAGTGCTACACATAGTTGAGGGAGGGAGGCCGGGAGAAGCCAGCTCATTGTTTGGCTAAGTCAACCAATGCTACACTGTCCTAATGAATGGAGGGCGGGGAAAGACGGTTTACCGTTTGGCGAAGACAAATGAATGCTACACATAGTTGAGAGAGGACGGCCGGAAAAACTAGTCTAACTTTCGGCAAAACCAAGCGAGTGCTACACATAGTTGAGGAGGGAGGCCGGGAGAAGCCAGCTCATTGTTTGGCCAAGTCAACCAATGCTACACTGTCCTAATGAATGGAGGCCGGGGAAGACGGTCTACCGTTTGGCGAAGACAAATGAATGCTACACATAGTTAAGAGGAGGCCGGAAAAACCAGCCTAACGTTCGGCAAAACCAAGCGAGTGCTACACATAGTTGAGGAGGGAGGCCGGGAGAAGCCAGCTCATTGTTTGGCCAAGTCAACCAATGCTACACTGTCCTAATGAATGGAGGCCGGGAAGACGGTCTACCGTTTGGCGAAGACAAATGAATGCTACACATAGTTAAGAGAGGGAGGCCGGAAAAACCAGCCTAACGTTCGGCAAAACCAAGCGAGTGCTACACATAGTTGAGGGAGGGAGGCCGGGAGAGGCCGGCTCATTGTTTGGCCAAGTCAACCAATGCTACACTGTCCTAATGAATGGAGGCCGGGGAAGATGGTCTACCGTTTGGCGAAGACAAATGAATGCTACACATAGTTGAGAGAGGAGGCCGGAAAAACCAGCCTAACGTTCGGCAAAACCAAGCGAGTGCTACACATAGTTGAGGGAGGAGGCCGGGAGAAGCCAGGCCATTGTTTGACCAAGTCAACCAATGCTACACTGTCTTAATGAATGGAGGCAGGGGAAAGCGGTCTACCGTTTGGCGAAGACAAATGAATGCTACACATAGTTAAGAGAGGGAGGCAGGAAAAACCAGCCTAACGTTCGGCAAAACCAAGCGAGTGCTACACATAGTTGAGGAGGGAGGCCGGGAGAAGCCAGCTCATTGTTTGGCCAAGTCAACCAATGCTACACTGTCCTAATGAATGGAGGCCGGGGAAAGACGGTTTACCGTTTGGCGAAGACAATTGAATGCTACACATAGTTAAGAGGGGGAGGCCGGAAAAACCAGCCTAACGTTCGGCAAAACCAAGCGAGTGCTACACATAGTTGAGGGAGGGAGGCCGGGAGAAGCCAGCTCATTGTTTGGCTAAGTCAACCAATGCTACACTGTCCTAATGAATGGAGGCCGGGGGAAGATGGTCTACCGTTTGGCGAAGACAAATGAATGCTACACATAGTTGAGAGAGGACGGCCGGAAAAACCAGCCTAACGTTCGGCAAAACCAAGCGAGTGCTGCACATAGTTGAGGGAGGGAGGCCGGGAGAAGCCAGCTCATTGTTTGGCTAAGTCAACCAATGCTACACTGTCCTAATGAATGGAGGCCGGGGAAAGATGGTCTACCGTTTGGCGAAGACAATTGAATGCTACACATAGTTAAGAGGGGGAGGCTGGAAAAACCAGCCTAACGTTCGGCAAAACCAAGCGAGTGCTACACATAGTTGAGGGAGGGAGACCGGGAGAAGCCAGCTCATTGTTTGGCTAACTCAACCAATGCTACACTGTCCTAATCAATGGAGGCCGGGGGAAGATGGTCTACCGTTTGGCGAAGACAATTGAATGCTACACATAGTTAAGAGGGGGAGGCTGGAAAAACCAGCCTAACGTTCGGCAAAACCAAGCGAGTGCTACACATAGTTGAGGGAGGGAGACCGGGAGAAGCCAGCTCATTGTTTGGCTAACTCAACCAATGCTACACTGTCCTAATGAATGGAGGCCGGGGGAAGATGGTCTACCGTTTGGCGAAGACAAATGAATGCTACACATAGTTGAGAGAGGACGGCCGGAAAAACCAGCCTAACGTTCGGCAAAACCAAGCGAGTGCTGCACATAGTTGAGGGAGGGAGGCCGGGAGAAGCCAGCTCATTGTTTGGCTAAGTCAACCAATGCTACACTGTCCTAATGAATGGAGGCCGGGGAAAGACGGTTTACCGTTTGGCGAAGACAATTGAATGCTACACATAGTTAAGAGGGGGAGGCCGGAAAAACCAGCCTAACGTTCGGCAAAACCAAGCGAGTGCTGCACATAGTTGAGGGAGGGAGGCCGGGAGAAACCAGCTAACCGTTCAGCCAAGTCAACGAATGCTACACTTTCTTAATGAATGGAGGGCGGGGAAAGACGGTTTACCGTTTGGCGAAGACAATTGAGTGCTACAGCCAAGTCAACCAATGCTACACTGTCCTAATGAATGGAGGCCGGGGAAAGACGGTCTACCGTTTGGCGAAGACAAATGAATGCTACACATAGTTGAGAGAGGACGGCCGGAAAAATCAGCCTAACGTTCGGCAAAACCAAGCGAGTGCTGCACATAGTTGAGGGAGGGAGGCCGGGAGAAGCCAGCTCATTGTTTGGCTAAGTCAACCAATGCTACACTGTTCTAATGAATGGAGGCCGGGGAAAGACGGTCTACCGTTTGGCGAAGACAAATGAATGCTACACATAGTTGAGAGAGGACGGCCGGAAAAACCAGTCTAACGTTCGACAAAACCAAGCTAGTGCTGCACATAGTTGAGGGAGGGAGGCCGGGAGAAGCCAGCTCATTGTTTGGCTAAGTCAACCAATGCTACACTGTCCTAATGAATGGAGGCCGGGGAAAGACGGTTTACCGTTTGGCGAAGACAATTGAATGCTACACATAGTTAAAGGCATCGTTCGCGCTGGAAATCAATTTTCATTTTTCAGGCTCAATTTAATGATTGAGCCCGGTAGACCACACTGGTAAACTTTGGCGTGTCAAAAACGTGGGGTAATGAGGTGGAGAGGCGTCAAAGATACAGATCCGCCACCAAATCTCACCAGTCATCTAGCACTTTTTCCTAAAATGTTGGTGCGACCGTAAGACAACATGAAAAATAGTTACGGCACGAACTCCACATGCAGAAAAACTCCGAAAATGACAGTGACAAGGCGTCCAAAGGCAGAAAAACTTCAAAAAGGATTTTGGCGCGAAATTCAAATTCGTATTTACAATGTGTTCCGATTGACTTTTCTTTACAAATGGAGGTTTTTCATGGGCCTCTTCGACATTTTCCTTCATTAGAGAGGCCGAGCTACACAAAAACATGAAAAAATAATATACGGTTTTCTGCGCGTACGATGCCTTTAAAAGGGGGAGGCCGGAAAAACCGGCCTAACGTTCGGCAAAACCAAGCGAGTGCTACACATAGTTGAGGGAGGGAGGCCGGGAGAAGCCAGCTCATTGTTTGGCTAAGTCAACCAATGCTACACTGTCCTAATGAATGGAGGCCGGGGGAAGATGGTCTACCATTTGGCGAAGACAAATGAATGCTACACATAGTTAAGAGGGGGAGGCCGGAAAAACCAGCCTAACGTTCGGCAAAACCAAGCGAGTGCTACACATAGTTGAGGGAGGGAGGCCGGGAGAAGCCAGCTCATTGTTTGGCTAAGTCAACCAATGCTACACTGTCCTAATGAATGGAGGCCGGGGGAAGATGGTCTACCATTTGGCGAAGACAAATGAATGCTACACATAGTTAAGAGGGGGAGGCCGGAAAAACCAGCCTAACGTTCGGCAAAACCAAGCGAGTGCTGCACATAGTTGAGGGAGGGAGGCCGGGAGAAGCCAGCTCATTGTTTGGCTAAGTCAACCAATGCTACACTGTCCTAATGAATGGAGGCCGGGGGAAAATGTTCTACCATTTGGCGAAGACAGATGAATGCTACACATAGTTTAGAGGGGGAGGCCGGAAAAACCGGCCTAACGTTCGGCAAAACCAAGCGAGTGCTACACATAGTTGAGGGAGGGAGGCCGGGAGAAGCCAGCTCATTGTTTGGCTAAGTCAACCAATGCTACACTGTCCTAATGAATGGAGGCCGGGGGAAGATGGTCTACCATTTGGCGAAGACAAATGAATGCTACACATAGTTTAGAGAAGGAGGCCGGAAAAACCAGCCTAACGTTCGGCAAAACCAAGCGAGTGCTACACTTAGTTGAGGGAGGGAGGCCGGGAGAAACCAGCTCATTGTTTGGCTAAGTCAACCAATGCTACACTGTCCTAATGAATGGAGGCTGGGGAAGATGGTCTACCATTTGGCGAAGACAAATGAATGCTACACATAGTTAAGAGGAGGCCGGAAAAACCAGCCTAACGTTCGGCAAAACCAAGCGAGTGCTGCACATAGTTGACGGAGGGAGGCCGGGAGAAGCCAGCTCATTGTTTGGCTAAGTCAACCAATGCTACACTGTCCTAATGAATGGAGGCCGGGGG
Source organism: Aplectana chamaeleonis (assembly GCA_029168955.1). Taxonomy (NCBI): domain Eukaryota; kingdom Metazoa; phylum Nematoda; class Chromadorea; order Rhabditida; family Cosmocercidae; genus Aplectana; species Aplectana chamaeleonis. The sequence goes on along the minus strand of JAPDOI010000713.1, from coordinate 155,540 downwards.
AAGATGGTCTACCATTTGGCGAAGACAGATGAATGCTACACATAGTTCAGAGGGGGAGGCCGGAAAAACCAGCCTAACGTTCGGCAAAACCAAGCGAGTGCTACACATAGTTGAGGGAGGGAGGCCGGGAGAAGCCAGCTCATTGTTTGGCCAAGTCAACTAATGCTACGCTTTCTTAATGAATGGAGGGCGAGGAAAGACGGTTTACCGTTTGGCGAAGACAAATGAATGCTACACATAGTTGAGAAAAGACGGCCGGAAAAACCAGCCTAACGTTCGGCAAAACCAAGCGAGTGCTACACATAGTTGAGGGAGGGAGGCCGGGAGAAGCCAGCTCATTGTTTGGCTAAGTCAACCAATGCTACACTGTCCTAATGAATGGAGGCCGGGGGAAGATGGTCTACCGTTTGGCGAAGACAAATGAATGCTACACATAGTTAAGAGGGGGAGGCCGGAAAAACCAGCCTAACGTTCGGCAAAACCAAGCGAGTGCTACACATAGTTGAGGGAGGGAGGCCGGGAGAAGCCAGCTCATTGTTTGGCTAAGTCAACCAATGCTACACTGTCCTAATGAATGGAGGCCGGGGGAAGATGGTCTACCGTTTGGCGAAGACAAATGAATGCTACACATAGTTAAGAGGGAGGCCGGAAAAACCAGCCTAAAGTTCGGCAAAACCAAGCGAGTGCTACACATAGTTGAGGAGGGAGGCCGGGAGAAGCCAGCTCATTGTTTGGCTAAGTCAACCAATGCTACACTGTCCTAATGAATGGAGGCCGGGGAAGATATTCTACCATTTGGCGAAGACAGATGAATGCTACACATAGTTTAGAGGAGGCCGGAAAAACCAGCCTAACGTTCGGCAAAACCAAGCGAGTGCTACACATAGTTGAGGGAGGGAGGCCGGGAGAAGCCAGCTCATTGTTTGGCTAAGTCAACCAATGCTACACTGTCCTAATGAATGGAGGCCGGGGGAAGATGGTCTACCATTTGGCGAAGACAAATGAATGCTACAGATAGTTTAGAGGGGGAGGCCGGAAAAACCAGCCTAACGTTCGGCAAAACCAAGCGAGTGCTACACATAGTTGAGGGAGGGAGGCCGGGAGAAGCCAGCTCATTGTTTGGCTAAGTCAACCAATGCTACACTGTCCTAATGAATGGAGGCCGGGGGAAGATGGTCTACCGTTTGGCGAAGACAAATGAATGCTACACATAGTTAAGAGGGGGGCCGGAAAAACCAGCCTAACGTTCGGCAAAACCAAGCGAGTGCTACACATAGTTGAGGGAGGGAGGCCGGGAGAAGCCAGCTCATTGTTTGGCTAAGTCAACCAATGCTACACTGTCCTAATGAATGGAGGCCGGGGGAAGATGGTCTACCGTTTGGCGAAGACAAATGAATGCTACACATAGTTAAGAGGGGGAGGCCGGAAAAACCAGCCTAACGTTCGGCAAAACCAAGCGAGTGCTACACATAGTTGAGGGAGGGAGGCCGGGAGAAGCCAGCTCATTGTTTGGCTAAGTCAACCAATGCTACACTGTCCTAATGAATGGAGGCCGGGGGAAGATATTCTACCATTTGGCGAAGACAGATGAATGCTACACATAGTTTAGAGGGGGAGGCCGGAAAAACCAGCCTAACGTTCGGCAAAACCAAGCGAGTGCTACACATAGTTGAGGGAGGGAGGCCGGGAGAAGCCAGCTCATTGTTTGGCTAAGTCAACCAATGCTACACTGTCCTAATGAATGGAGGCCGGGGGAAGATGGTCTACCATTTGGCGAAGACAAATGAATGCTACAGATAGTTTAGAGGGGGAGGCCGGAAAAACCAGCCTAACGTTCGGCAAAACCAAGCGAGTGCTACACATAGTTGAGGGAGGGAGGCCGGGAGAAGCCAGCTCATTGTTTGGCTAAGTCAACCAATGCTACACTGTCCTAATGAATGGAGGCCGGGGGAAGATGGTCTACCATTTGGCGAAGACAAATGAATGCTACACATAGTTAAGAGGGGGAGGCCGGAAAAACCAGCCTAACGTTCGGCAAAACCAAGCGAGTGCTGCACATAGTTGACGGAGGTAGGCCGGGAGAAGCCAGCTCATTGTTTGGTTAAGTCAACCAATGCTACACTGTCCTAATGAATGGAGGCCGGGGGAAGATGGTCTACCATTTGGCGAAGACAGATGAATGCTACACATAGTTCAGAGGGGGAGGCCGGAAAAACCAGCCTAACGTTCGGCAAAACCAAGCGAGTGCTACACATAGTTGAGGGAGGGAGGCCGGGAGAAGCCAGCTCATTGTTTGGCTAAGTCAACCAATGCTACACTGTCCTAATTAATGGAGGCCGGGGGAAGATGGTCTACCATTTGGCGAAGACAAATGAATGCTACACATAGTTAAGAGGGGGAGGCCGGAAAAACCAGCCTAACGTTCGGCAAAACCAAGCGAGTGCTACACATAGTTGAGGGAGGGAGGCCGGGAGAAACCAGCTAACCGTTCAGCCAAGTCAACGAATGCTACACTTTCTTAATGAATGGAGGGCGGGGAAAGACGGTTTACCGTTTGGCGAAGACAATTGAATGCTACACATAGTTAAGAGGGGGGCCGGAAAAACCAGCCTAACGTTCGGCAAAACCAAGCGAGTGCTGCACATAGTTGAGGGAGGGAGGCCGGGAGAAGCCAGCTCATTGTTTGGCTAAGTCAACCAATGCTACACTGTCCTAATGAATGGAGGCCGGGGGAAGATGGTCTACCGTTTGGCGAAGACAAATGAATGCTACACATAGTTAAGAGGGGGAGGCCGGAAAAACCAGCCTAACGTTCGGCAAAACCAAGCGAGTGCTACACATAGTTGAGGGAGGGAGGCCGGGAGAAGCCAGCTCATTGTTTGGCTAAGTCAACCAATGCTACACTGTCCTAATTAATGGAGGCCGGGGGAAGATGGTCTACCATTTGGCGAAGACAAATGAATGCTACACATAGTTAAGAGGGGGAGGTCGGAAAAACCAGCCTAACGTTCGGCAAAACCAAGCGAGTGCTACACATAGTTGAGGGAGGGAGGCTATGAGAAACCAGCTAACCGTTCAGCCAAGTCAACGAATGCTACACTTTCTTAATGAATGGAGGGCGGGGAAAGACGGTTTACCGTTTGGCGAAGACAATTGAATGCTACACATAGTTAAGAGGGGGAGGCCGGAAAAACCAGCCTAACGTTCGGCAAAACCAAGCGAGTGCTGCACATAGTTGAGGGAGGGAGGCCGGGAGAAGCCAGCTCATTGTTTGGCTAAGTCAACCAATGCTACACTGTCCTAATGAATGGAGGCCGGGGGAAGATGGTCTACCATTTGGCGAAGACAAATGAATGCTACACATAGTTTAGAGAAGGAGGCCGGAAAAACCAGCCTAACGTTCGGCAAAACCAAGCGAGTGCTACACTTAGTTGAGGGAGGGAGGCCGGGAGAAGCCAGCTCATTGTTTGGCTAAGTCAACCAATGCTACACTGTCCTAATGAATGGAGGCCGGGGGAAAACGGTCTACCGTTTGGCGAAGACAAATGAATGCTACACATAGTTGAGAGGGAGGCCGGAAAAACTAGCCTAACGTTTGGCAAAACCAAGCGAGTGCTACACATAGTTGAGGGAGGGAGGCCGGGAGAAGCCAGCTCATTGTTTGGCTAAGTCAACCAATGCTACACTGTCCTAATGAATGGAGGCAGGGGAAAGATGGTCTACCATTTGGCGAAGACAAATGAATGCTACACATAGTTAAGAGGGGGAGGCCGGAAAAACCAGCCTAACGTTCGGCAAAACCAAGCGAGTGCTGCACATAGTTGACGGAGGGAGGCCGGGAGAAGCCAGCTCATTGTTTGGTTAAGTCAACCAATGCTACACTGTCCTAATGAATGGAGGCCGGGGGAAGATGGTCTACCATTTGGCGAAGACAGATGAATGCTACACATAAATCAGAGGGGGAGGCCGGAAAAACCAGCCTAACGTTCGGCAAAACCAAGCGAGTGCTACACATAGTTGAGGGAGGGAGGCCGGGAGAAGCCAGCTCATTGTTTGGCTAAGTCAACCAATGCTACACTGTCCTAATTAATGGAGGCCGGGGGAAGATGGTCTACCATTTGGCGAAGACAAATGAATGCTACACATAGTTAAGAGGGGGAGGCCGGAAAAACCAGCCTAACGTTCGGCAAAACCAAGCGAGTGCTACACATAGTTGAGGGAGGGAGGCCGGGAGAAACCAGCTAACCGTTCAGCCAAGTCAACGAATGCTACACTTTCTTAATGAATGGAGGGCGGGGAAAGACGGTTTACCGTTTGGCGAAGACAATTGAATGCTACACATAGTTAAGAGGGGGAGGCCGGAAAAACCAGCCTAACGTTCGGCAAAACCAAGCGAGTGCTGCACATAGTTGAGGGAGGGAGGCCGGGAGAAGCCAGCTCATTGTTTGGCTAAGTCAACCAATGCTACACTGTCCTAATGAATGGAGGCCGGGGGAAGATGGTCTACCGTTTGGCGAAGACAAATGAATGCTACACATAGTTAAGAGGGGGAGGCCGGAAAAACCAGCCTAACGTTCGGCAAAACCAAGCGAGTGCTACACTTAGTTGAGGGAGGGAAGCTGGGAGAAGCCAGCTCATTGTTTGGCCAAGTCAACTAATGCTACACTGTCCTAATGAATGGAGGCCGGGGGAAGATGGTCTACCGTTTGGCGAAGACAAATGAATGCTACAAATAGTTAAGAGGGGGAGGCCGGAAAAACCAGCCTAAAGTTCGGCAAAGCCAAGCGAGTGCTACACATAGTTGAGGGAGGGAGGCCGGGAGAAGCCAGCCCATTGTTTCGCTAAGTCAACCAATGCTACTTTGTCCTAATGAATGGAGGCTGGGGGGAAAACGGTCTACCGTTTGGCGTAGACAAATGAATGCTACACATAGTTGCGAGAGGACGGCCGAAAATACCAGTCTAACGTTCAGCAAAACCAAGCGAGTGCTACACATAGTTGAGGGAGGGAGGCCGGGAGAAACCAGCTCATTGTTTGGCTAAGTCAACCAATGCTACACTTTCTTAATGAATGGAGGGCGGGGAAAGACGGTTTACCGTTTGGCGAAGACAATTGAATGCTACACATAGTTGAGGAAGGAAGGCCGGGAGAAGCCAGCCCATCGTTCGGCGAAGCCTAACGAGTGCTAGACAAGGTTAATGGAGGGAGGCCAGCAGAACCAACCTATGGTTTGGCAAAGCCAAATGAACAAGCGGCGGAGTCATGAAAGATATTCTTCGAAGCAGAGCTGTTTTGAATAAAAAGTGTTAACTAGCACTATCGTTATTGATTAATAGATTAGTTACACTTTTCGTTAGGTCTGGACGGGCTATCTTGAATGGGACGGCGAAGCCGGCAACCGAACCGGCGAAGCCGGTTCGCCAGCGGCGCTGGGCGGCGTTAGCCGCCTGGCGCAGCTGGTATGTCATAAAATACATGCCCCTAGTTCGTGCCAAAGCATAAAAAACGCAAATTATCAGTGCGATCCGTGCCGATCTTACGTCCCGTCCACAGCACCACGCCTTATAAAGAGAGAACAAGACGGAGTGAGGCTGCCGACCCCTCTTCACTGAAAGACCTGCGCGATGTGCGGCGAAAACGCCTAAAAGCAGCAGACAAGCTCGAAAAAGTTGTTGAGATAATTACGTTACTGCGGTCGTATGCCCCATAGTAGAACACTCACGCCGTCGAAAGCGTCAAAAACGAGTAGATGGCTCGAATACGGTCACTTTGGCTGATTTTTGATGCCTCCAACGAGGTGAGCGATCTACCACAGGCCACAGGAGTCTATCGGCTTCGATATCTCAACCGTTTTGTCGGCAATATTTGCTGTTTGGGGGGCGTGAGACTGCTGCGGTGTAAACTCGCCCACTTTAATCCCATAAAAAACTACTGTTATTCTCCAGCTTCTCCTATCTTGCAACCTCGGCATTTTCGTATAGTAGTGTTAAACTGTTTTTATGCCTTCGAGGTTAATATTGTGGATAGATTTTATTGGTTGGGCCTGAGCGTTTCGACGATGATCGTCGTCTTCAGAGGCCTGGAAAGCAGTACAAGGTTTTGATGTGCTCTCTAAACCATCAAATACTGCCACAGCTCTAGCGTTTCCGAGAGCTCCTCAAGTTAGAAACGCGAAAGCTCAGCCAAAAAGATTAAGGAACTCACACATCTATCCGCCCACCGAGCAGCGTTACGTCTGCTGTTAACGAGAGACCAGTAAAGAATGGATGGTGCCGCGCGTTGTGCCATTTGATAGTAGATGATAGGCACGCACACGCACGCGCCGCTAACTGGTTAAATTTAGAGGTCGCAATGCGGAATGAACGGCAAGAGGTCGTTTGTTAAGAACGAAATCTCGAAATGGCTGTTTATTGCTGGGTTCCTGGCGTATATCCAGAAAGCCTCCAACGCTTTTCGCGCTGAAATATCCGTCTCAGCTGCCAAAATGGTGCACCTGACATTAAAATCGTCGCCGCTGTGATCGTCAATTCTGTGCTTGCCCAATGGTGTTGTTATGACGCTACGCCTTTTACCGGCCAGATGTTCCTCCACACGCGTAGCGAGCATTCTTCCGGTCTCCCTAATATAGGTAGCTTCACATTCAGTCCGATAGATTACCCCTACCTTCGAGCAGTCTCCAGCTGTACCATATTGGCATGCAACACAGTTTTCTGACACACACTCAACGTCGTATAACCTATTCCTTACCAACTGACGTCTGATGTTGTCATTAGGTATGCTTACAAGGACAACATCATTGTCGAGGTGTACTCGTGCGATGCTACGTTGTATTGCAGCACTGACTTGGTCAGAAACAAAAGGTACGCACAACGATATCCTATTCTGATGTGAAAGCTGTGTCGGCGTTGCATGACGTCAACCATTTCGGTTGAGTGGTGCATCGTAACCGTTATTTATAGCTACAAGAGAGGCTAATCTTTTCGATTCTTGGCGCTCACCTTCGCCTGTGCGCATTTCTGTTGCTGTTCGAAACATGTTACGCACAACCGCTCGTTTCATGGCAGTGAGGTGAGCTGATGTTGAATGAATCAAGATGTTTTGGGGAGACAGGAAGAATGCTCGCTACACGTGTGAAGGAACATCTGGCCGGTAAAAGGCGTAGCGTCATAAAAACACCATTGGGCAAGCACAGAATTGACGATCACAGCGGTGAGGATTTTAATGTCAGGTGCATCATTTTGGTAGTTGAGACGGATATTTCACCGCGAAAAGCGTTGGAGGCTTTCTGGATAAACGCCGAGAACCCAACAATGAACAGCCGTTTCGAGATTCCGTCCTTAACAAACGACCTCTTGCCGTTCATTCCGCATTGCGACCTCTAAATTTAGCCAGTTAGCGGCGCGTGCGTGTGCGTGCCTATTATCTACTATCAAATGGCACAACGCGCGGCACCACCCATTCTTTACTTGTCTCTCGTTAACAGCAGACGTAGCGCTGCTCGGTGGGCGGATAGATGTGTGAGTTCCTGAATCTTTTTGACTGAGCGTTCGCTTTTCTAACTTGAGGAGCTCTCGGAAACGCCATCATAACCTTGTACTGCTTTCCAGGCCTCTGAAGACGACGATCATCGTCGAAACGCTCAGGCCGAACAAATAAAATCTGTCCACAATATAAACCTCGAAGGCAGAAAAACAGTTTAACACTACTGTTGTTCCTCTATTCGAATACTGTCATTCTCGAAGCTGAATTCCGGCGTGCGATTGCGGACCGGAATTTGGCTCCGAGAAGTACAGTTTTCTCTGGTTTTTTCTGTTAGGTCCCCACACTACCAGCTCCAAACCTTTAACAAAAACTTAGGTGATAAATCGGTACAATTTTTGAGCGTGTCTACTGCCTTTAGGTTTCCATGAATGCGGCAGACGGGGACAGTTGCGCACTTCGTTATTGTTTTCCTTTCCAAACTATTGGAGCGCTAAAGAGCTCGGCTGACTCTACAGGGTCCCAGGTCCCCCTCAGATTTGGACAATTTCCCAATGGATGTGTGTTCCCTCCAAATCACAGAATTGTATGAAGCTGTTTCAGTGCAAGATACCTACCTTCTTCCTGGTGATTCCCTGAATCAAATACATAATTTGCATTGTGTCTGATTCTTTTCCAATCAGGAAAAAGTCTAGAAATGCTCCATCGGCAATTCGTTCTGTAAGCAACCAGCGGAAAAACCGGCGAGTTGGCGAATTCTCTGGTCGCAATGTCTGAGGATCGATTACCTGTAACCACCATGGGAGCTTGATTAACCGAAAGAAATCTCGAAGATAACACAAACCGTGTTTGCTGTTCCACAGAGCGCCAACCGATAACGTCTACTCTGAATGTGAAGCCCGAAATTTCGTATCTTCGTCGTTGAAGCCAAAGTGATCTTCTCTTCAAAAACACTTTTTTTGTGAGGACTCCTACCGAGCGAAAGTGGGGCTGAAGGAAATCATACCTTTGAGCTCCTCTATTGTTGTTGTGGCATAGTCGTAATAGACCACATTATCCCCGGATCGGACCGCATGTCTCACATCACGAGATTCCGAATGACACAACAACACAGTACCCATCACATCATGCAGATCTACTCAACAACTTCAGCGTTTACTGGGTTCTGTCAGGCTGTTAGGAAATTTTAATCACAGAGGAAATATGTAATTGACAACAAACAAACGGCTACGCGTAGCACTGGCTTCTCCAATAGTCGGTAGCCATGGGGACCGGCGACGAATGCTCATATAAAACTAATTCGTGTATTCAAGAGTTGATTTTTTCGATAAAGTGAAAAGGGACGACGCCTATGCACAAAAGAACTGCGAGCTCATGATCTTAACTTACTTATGAAGTTTTTTCTAGCTGCCACTCTGGCTCACGGTTAGAAAGTGAATGGTCAAAATTTAGATATGCAGATATTGGAGGAAGCAGACAAACCGCCGTTTCTGCGTTGTCATAGTCCGGCTCGTGCGCTCTTACAAGAGAGGCTTTCCACCTTCCGGTAGCGATTTGGAAAACCATGTTGTCGTTGCTGTAGGTCTGCGACAGTTCATAAATGACCCGTGTTTGAAATTCGCTGGATGGCTGCGGGGATTCCGAAAATGGCATTTTCGTTGCTTCAAAAAATGGTAAGGGTCCCTCCCCTTCAGAGATATTTTAAGGCGTTCAGAAAAAAATTCGGATTCGGCTCACAACTTTGAACTGGGGGTTATTTAGGGCGCTGAACCCGAACCTGGGGTCTATTAGTCGCCAGACTTAGGACTACTGTAGGTTACGGAAGGCATAATGCCTTCTATCTGGCGTTACTTACAATACCGGCCACAACTTCTGTCCCAAAGCTCGTCGGCGACGCGAAATCGCGTCGAAAACGCCGTTTTCGTTCGGAGTGGACTTTTTGAGAACCTGAAAAAACCATTCGATTCCACTCGATGAGGAGATTCCGATTATATGTTTAGACTTGAGAAAAACTCAAGTCTTCACCTAGTCATGGCCTAGTCAAAATCTTTGTGAATGGTTACTTTTTGAATCTGAAAACATTAATCGCTTTCTCTCATCGTCCTGATTCCAAAAATCTTCTCAGGTTGAGAAAGTTTTTACTTCTTGACGTAGTTATGGCATATTTTGCCCACGCAAAGGGTAGGAATGCTCTATCAACGGCGAAACTTGAACGTGAGCATCACCAGTACATTTGTGTCGTAATTCTGACTTCAAAGCTGTCTCTGTACCTGGAAAAGTGTGAGATTTGACTCTTAATATTTCTTAGTTCTATATGAATTCCGTTTTGACGATGGTCTCCCTTCAATTTCTCGGTTCTCCGCGCACTCCACGCTATTGCTCTCCTCTCTCTGACGCACTCCTCGCCGCCTGTACTGCCTCGCTCGAAGACAGTCCCCCAAACCGAATAGAATTCGAGGAGCAGAGACGGACTGGAGGGTCAGCGTTATGAAAGCCCGGTATCTGAAAGATCAAAGGTCGAAGTGGAAGAGGAGTAAACATCATGGGTGTTTTCTGAGATATTGCTATAGCGAGACGGAACGCTGGTCGACTCAGAAAAGAAAGCATCAAGAGAAAATCGTAACAGGAGTTAGCGCTATGGGTGGTTTGTTCCTGGTTTACTAAATCTTTTTCTAACACTACGCCATCGGTGAGCGATTCTGCGGATGCAGACCACCCAGTCAGCGCGCGCAGTCGCGGCGCGCACAGCATTTATTCGTTTCCCTGCGAAGAGTTTGACTCATCATCAAGCAATCTCCGGCAATCATTCAGTACCAGGGAAATATTGAATCCACGTTTTATTAGCAAAAAAACACACTTTTACCGAGGTGAGTAAAATACTCCAACAGGAACTGCAAAAATATCTACAATTAAGGCAACAACAATTGAACACAGGTTTCCAAGCAGTCCAGAATAATTATTCTCCCGAATCAAAGGCGTTGGATCCAGGGTTTTGTGCAGCCTTTCATCTCCCTTCCATGATATTTCGACCCCCCTGCTCCAAAACCCTCTCCATTTTCTGCTTACTCCTGCTATGTTGCCTTAATTGTAGATATTTTTGCAGTTTCTGTTGAAGTATTTCACTCACCTCAGTAAAAATGTATTTTTTGCTAATGAAACGTGTATTCAATATTTCCCTGGTACTGAATGATTGCCGGAGATTGCTTAATGATGAGTCACACTCTTCGCAGGGAAACGAATAAATGCTGTGCGTTCCGCGACCGCGCGCGCTGACTGGGTGGTCTGCATCTGCAGAATCACTCACCGATGGCGTAGTGTTAGAATAGGATTTAGTAAACCAGGAACAAGCCACCCATAACGCTAACTCCTGTTACGATTTTCTCTTGATGCTTTCTTTTTTGAGTCGACCAGCGCTCCGTCTCGCTACAGCAATATCTCAGAGAACACCCATGATGTTTACTCCTCTTCCACTTCGACCTTTGATCTTTCAGATACCGGACATTCATAACGCTGACCCTCCAGTCCGTCTCTGCTCCTCGAATTCTGCTCCTCGAATGGTTTGGGGGACTGTCTTCGAGCGAGGCAGTACAGGCGACGAGGAGTGCGTCAGAGAGAGGAGAGCAATAGCGTGGAGAGCGCGGAGAACCGAGAAATTGAAGGGAGGCCATCGCCAAAACGGAACTCATATAGAACTAAAAAAGATTAAGAGTCAAATCTCACAGATTTCCAGGTACAGAGACAGCTTTGAAGTCAGAATTACGACACAAATATACTGGTGATGCTCACGTTCAAGTTTCACCGTTGATAGAGCATTCCTACCCTTTGGGTGGGCAAAATATGCCATAACTACGTCAAGAAGTAACAATTTTCTCAACCTGAAAAGATTTTTGGAATCAGGACGATGAGAGGAAGCGATTAGTGTTTTCAGATTCAAAAAGTAACCATTCACAAAGGTTTTGACTCCTTTTAGGGAAAATAGGCCATAACTAGGTGAAGACTTGAGTTTTTCTCAAGTCTGAACATATAATCGGAATCTTCTCATCGAGAGGAATCGAATGGTTCTTCCGGTTCTCAAAAAGTTAACTCCGAACGAAAACGGCGTTTTCGACGCGATTTCGCGTCGCCGACGCGCTTTGGGACAGAAGTTGTGGCCGGTATTGTACCTTAAAATTTCGAAAAGCCGACCTGAAATTCGTGTTCAGCGCCCCAGATAACACTCAGAGTGAAATTTTGAGTCAAATCCGAGACTTTGACCGAGTAACCGTATACCCACCATAACCTTTCGTAATTTATCGAAAATCGATAAACGGGTTGTAGATTCTTGCCCGAACAACCCCTATGCCCAAGTTTCGAGGCGACTTGATAGTAGCATTCTCGAAAATGTCAAGAGTCCCGTTTGGGAAGAGAAATTTTCCCCATTCTGAAGCTTTGGACCAAATCATGTGGGATTTTTCAATTATTGGCAAATGGGCTTCAGTTTCATAATCAGCTCCCAGAACAATCTCTAGAAACAAGTTTTTTTTTTTCAATCCGAGACAATCTTTTGAACGCCCTAAAGAATGTCATTCGTGTACCCCTTTTCTCTTGGCAAAGCTATAGAAATGCCCACTTCTGAAAATCTCGTGTAAATCTCAGAGGCATTTAGCCAATTCTGAGTATGGAATATAGGAGCACTGTCCTTCCCCTACAATATGTTGAAACTGCACCCTGGAACTGAAAAAATAGAACTCCATCTGATGGTGGCAAGCCTCCCTTGTTAGGTCTGAACGACGCGTTCTTATGTCGAAAGTTGCGTGACTCAATTTCGGGATGTTTTGAAAATATTGGCGCGTGAATCAGCCTCTAGTTTATACGAGACTTTGGAGCTCACTTTTTTGCTATTCTGATTTTTTGGGTTCCTTTGAGACACAGCTTAGCTTCAGGTTTTCATAGCTATTCTGTTAATTTCCTAGATATTATGGTCAAGACTGCGTCATCGGAATGTTAGTTACCTCACGAAACAGGTCGCCAAGCGCTTGAGCTATGTATTCGGAATGCAAGCAGCTGTGTTAGTCAGCTTTTCACTGCCTTTGACAAAGTCGGTAGAGCCAAAGGGTCAGTGTTTACACTTTGAGGTGGTGGTTCGTGTTCGAATCAACCACAATCCTCGAATGTCAATGAGGTGCATGGTTAAAGCGCCTCTGGGGTGCGTTCCAAGAACATTCCCATGGCAAAACGCGTCCATGGAATCGTAGCCATGGCCACGTGGGAGCAATTTTCAGTTATAATTCGCATCCATGGAAAGCAAAATTGTCCATGGTGAGGTTGCTTTTCCTCCCACAGCGTCGTGGGAACGTTCTTGGAACGCACCCCTGATAGTTGGCCGACCGAAGTCGGACGACCCGTTCTTGAATATGATCTTCCTAGCCTATCCATCCTATATATCTTAGCCTATTACGTTTGATAACGAGTCGTCCGACGTCAGGGCTGGTAGTAAACCCCCCCATTGTCGTGACGACAAATGTCATGACATGTCACGACATGTCGCGACCGAAAGGCGCGAGCTATGGGTTCGTATCGTATCCTATAACACATGGCTCGTGACTGTCACGAGCTTGTTGTCACGACAATTACGGTCACGAGCTGTCACAAGTGTCGGGTGGTCATAACATCACGACAACGCGACATACAGCGTGACACAAAATAGTGCGCGGTTGAGAGAGTGCGCAGATTGCTGCGAGTGTCGTGCGCTCGTGTACAACAATGTTCTCCGACACTGGCAGCGGACTCCTACAGGAGAAAACGACGATCGCGGTCTCCCACAGGAGCTGTTTTGTCCTGTAGGAGACCGAACTAGAACGAAGCGGTCTCCTACAGGACATGGTGCCGCATCGCTTCCACGGGGTCTCCTATAGGACTAAACAGCTCCGGTAGGTGACCTGGAACGCGCACGTTGAAGTATTTATCGAACCCGCGCGGTGTACGATACGCGTGTGCATGGGGTGGAGAGGTGAGGAAATTTCTGATTTCTGTTTTCTGGCCATTTTGGCCTTTCTGTTTTCTGAAAAACTTGCAAAAATCAGAAAAAAAATCAGCAAAAATCAACGAAAACCAGGTCTGTTCGACAGCTCAGGAACAAAATATTGCTGGTTGTCACCTTGCCCACAATTAACTTAATTTCTATGTATGTTTGTTTTGTCGTCTTTCGACTTGCTGTTACACCGTATTCATACTTTTGCGGAGCGGCAAATGCTGCGGATTATCAATAGAAAAATGAGAAATCAGATGCTCGGTAGCGGTATCAAACATTTGATTTCTCATTTTTCTACTGATATTGCGCGGCAGTTGCCGCTTCCGCAAAAGCATGAATAGGTTGCTAAACGAAAAAACCAGCACTTATACGAATCGTGTTAGTTCGTGCGCACTCCCACCAATTAGCTGTTCTAAGATATTTTTGTGCGTTTCTAGTCCAACTTTTCACTTTTCTCACTTTGTGATGGTGAAACCTGCATTCTCATGAAGAGAACTCAGCAACTGATTTTATCTCATACACTGCTCACCTACTCAGTACTTCGGCACAATAGGGGTAGCATCCTAGGGCAAAGTTCGAGTGCAAACCTTCGCTGTCAACAGCCGCTGTTGCAGACAGCGGTATATGATTCCAACACTTGCTGGGGTTGAACCCCTGGATACCAATGGCTAATGCTGCTGTTACCTGTCAGCAGCAGCTGTTGACAACGAGGGATGCAACCTCTACTGTGCTGACGCACTGGCGTTCTCTGAGAAATTCACCCGATCAATAGCTAATAAGTAGCCAAGAAATGCCTGCTTTCTGCTTGATAGCCGGAAAATGGTCGGAAAGTAGCTGGTTGCCGCGTGGTAGCCTAGAAATAACCGCCAAAAAATGTTCGTCGCAAAAGGGACGTCAAATAATGCTCTCCAAGGGATGTCGAGGTAGACCATGAGCAGCAGCTAGAAAGGTTGGACGAGACAAGAGATATGTCTGGGCTAGAAGATCGGCCGCTGGCAGGGAGACGAGTGGGCTGATCATCGTTTAGAATGACCAGGTCGCACTCATCTGCCCATTCTTCGACGTCATTTCCTCTAACATCAGGACCGAGAGACGAGCAAAAGGTGTGAGCGTTGAAATCACCTGCGAAAACGACCGAGGATGAGAGGGAGCAGTCGCTCAGCTGCTTGAGAAGTGGGATAGGATTGTAAGATGAAGGGCATGAAGTTGTAGGTGTAATGTATATGTTGAAAAGAGAAAGGGGTGTTTTTAGGGGGAGATGGATTGGGAGCAGGGATGAGCGGAATTCCGGTTTTCGCCCTTTCGCAGGTGCGGAAACAAGAACAGATTGAATGCGGAAACCTTAACAGTGTGCACAAATACGCCATTTCACATCAGATGTCTTATTTCCGCAATTAGTTCCTGTAGCAAGAGTGATTTTGTTCTTGTTTCCGCGACCGCGGAAGTGCGGAAATCGGTGTTCCGCTCATCCCTGATTGGGAGGTACTCGAGAGTACCGTCCGTGGGGGTGCTGGGAATGAGGTGTGAGGGAAGTGAAGATAGAACGAAAGTAGAGACTCCACCGCCGAGAGATGACCTTGGAGCATGGTAAGAAGTATAGCCTGGGATATTGGGATGAGGATAGGTAGGGGATGGAGAGAGCTTGGTTTCTTGAACCATGATCACGTCTGGATGGTAAGTACGTGCAAAGAGAGAGAGTTCAGAAAGCTTGGCACGAAGGCCGTTTAGATTGATATGCGCAATGGAAAGGGGGCGATTTGAGATAGAGGAATCTGAGATGGAAGGTGAGGAGCATAACACACAACGAAAAGATGAGTTATGATGCCTCACAGAACTGAGACCCGAACAGGAGAGATGCACCCACCTTTGGCATCCGAAGCACTGGACGCTGGTATGCCTCCAGTTTACATCCTCTCCGCACGTGGCGCATTGGTACTTCTGAGCGGGTCCAGGATTCCTCTCCACGCCGGCCCTTTGTAGGAGAATCCGAAGGAGAGTTGCGGCCGGCCAGCACCTCTCCCATGACAAAAACCCTCTTTCTGGAGGGGATGACGTCGGTTTGCACGGAGGCGATCTTCTTTCCTCCACACTGCCACGGCACGAACGTACGATATCTCGGCAGCGGAAGAATGCTATTGGGGCTTCATCCCCTATAGAAAAATTTTGCCGTTGACAAAGTTGTCAACGGGGAAGTGTGATAATCATGCTTCGATTTTAAAGAATGCGAAAGCGAGGCGGTTTTGGCTTGATACCAGCAAACGTTATTTGAAATTCCCTCCAAGCTACCGTACAAGTTCCGGTCTCCTACAGGAGAATCACAGGACTCCTACAGGAGAAAACCAGGACTCCTGTTGCAGGGGAGACTAGGACTCCCAGCCGACTCCTGTAGGAGTCCGCTGCCAGTGTCGGAGTTGTGACAACAAACTGGCGTAGAATATGGTGTGGGTCTGCAACTGCCGCAACGACAGGCTAAAATACGCTAGCTCTATTTTCGATATCGATCTTTTTTTTCTGTTTCGATGCGTTTGCTTTGCTTTCTTTTGCGTTTTTCGTTTACTGGAGATCTTCATTGGGAATCTCTTACCTCCTGCCCTATTTTACCGCTATTTTAGTTAGGATGGTGATGAGATTGAACAACACTGAATATTCCTAGATGAAACGAGAATTAGGTGCTTGCAGCCAAATGTACAACGCTGGGGTTGGCCTTCTTAACAAAACACAGTAACTGCTCGTCAGTTTCCATTTTTATGATTCCCATGTGAAAAGAGTTCAAAGATTTCTTTTTTCAGCATTTCGAATCTTATTCTTAGTTATTTAATTAACAATTGTCGAATAGATCGAAATTCTCACATGTCGTCGTGTACATTTTATGTATGGTTAGGTCCGTGGCTCGTCTCCTCAAAAAAAAATTTAGATTTGAACCGCCGCGCCAGCCGCCGTTTGAATTTAAGTTTTTTTTTCTTGAGAAAACAAGCCACGGACCTAACTATATCTATCTTTACTACAAAGTTAATGGGCTATCTACCTCAGTGAACGTCTCTTCAGGTTGTGGTAGATTGAGCTGTAAGTTCTGAAAACACTGCTTCTTTCATAATCTGCTTCTTTCCGAACTGGGTAGAGCTTTTTTTGTTCTTTATCTTATACTAGGGCGGGAACAGTGATCTAGGTGAAAATGACTGATCTGCCCTCAAAGCAATTAATTGAGCGTTGCCCTTTATTGTGATGCCTTCGTTTTTCGCTTTGTCGAATCATATTTTTTATTTCTGTTTCAGAAGGAGCGAAAAAATCTGCTGCGATTGGTGAGTGTTTTGATACCATTTTCTTATTTTTTACCCTTGCGTAGTTTGTCGGAAGTTCTGACAAGCACACGTTGAACTTGCAGCTGGCGCGGATCGCAATGATATTTCTCGTTCGCTATTGTGCGTTGGGCAACACGTGTAATATCATATTTTCACGAAGATTGCGCCAACGCACAATAAGGAACGACAAGTAGCAGTGCAATCCGCGCCAACTCTAGTTGGACTGTGACTGAAACTGCAGCCCCTCTTATGGGTAGGAGGGGGTTGTAGTTTATGCGGTACATCGCAAAATAATTTAATTTAGATCAGTTTTGAAGAAAAGTCTAAATTCACTTGTTACGCCAAAATTACGCGCGATGAAGAAAAACTTTTTGGAAGCTGTTATTCGACTATCAGAGCGAACCCTATAGTTTTGGAGTGATTTTTATTTCCGTTCAGGGCGTGCGTCTGCGCGCGTCACTTTTCCCCCACATTTTCTCGCTGTCTGTTCCCTCGCTCCTCACAAGCGCGCGAAAAAACCTCAGGCAGATCGGGGGAAACTTCGCGTTTGACTCCCAGCTGGCGTTATGGAACTAAGGGAACGCGGAGTCCAGCGTAATGGTAGGCGGGAGGCCGCCATCATGCGTGCGATGATGACGTAAGCAGCTCCACCAGGAGACCCGAAGTAGCAAAACCAGTCCGCCGCTTCGCGGCTGGAGCGATAACGGGAGACCCGCATGTAGTGGCCGAAATCTTGAAAATATTCATTGAACTACAGAGTTGATTATCGTTTCCTACATAACACCCACGGGTGCTATAACCCTTACTCCGAAAATTCACTGGGACGAAGTCATAGTGGGTGTCTACTTCCGTTCTAATCAATACACTAGGTACCTTTCATTAGTGCCACACGGCCAAGTGCACGATGGCAAGACAGCTTGGTCGCAAGACCCAGCAGTCGAGTCGCTATGAGATCGTGTTACGTATATGACACGGGTTTTCTCTGGCGTTCAATGTGTCACGCATAGTCACATCATTTGTCCAACGTCTACGTTGTCCCCCGGTGGGGGGACAGGGGCTCTCTACACGCCGAGAGAGGTGATGTCTGGCTATTCGTGGCTCTAATTCACTCGGGACCACTTCGTTTGCATTGGGTGTCGTTACTTGTCAAACTGCAGAAAGGGGACAACTCCCCATGTGTGTAGAGAGCCCCTGTCCCCCGGCGGGAGTCCAGCATTGCGAGTCTCGTCCTTTTTCTTGCGGCAAGCCGCTCGTTGGCCGTACGGAGAGCCTCCCAATCAGGGATGTGCGGCAAACGATTTTGAGATTTCGGCAAACGGCAATCGGCAAGAAAATCCCGAAAACGGCCGGCAAACGGCAATTGCCGCACATCCCTGCTCCCGATGGCCTAAATCTGACGCGGAGTCTGACGAACATTTGCCTGAGACATAGTAAATTTGCTTCAGATAAAGAGAATATGTAAACTTATCTCTATCTCGGAGCCAAACGCTGTGTTTCTTCGCGTGCATCTGCGGAGCGAAGGGAGAGACAGCGGGAAAGCGTGTAGGGAAAGGAGGTGCAGCATATGCTCAGAAAACCGCCGCATTCAATGCGTGTCGAATAAGCATTCAACTCGAGTGACCACATCCATTGAAAGGCTTTTTCGCAGGCGCACGTGCTCCAGACAGCAGTACGTGCTTCAAAATTTTATCGCAGGAGCACGTGCTGCGAAAGTTAATAACAGGGGCACGTGGTGCAGGATAGCCTAGCGCTATCGTAGCAGTACACCGTCACGCGACGCTGCTGGAACACCCACATGCAACGCGGCCAACTCGCTGAGCACAATTTGGGGCTGCCAGCGGTTGGACAAGGCTCCAGCGGCGGGGTGTGCCAAGTAATTTGACACACAAAAGGAGCGCGCGCTCTCTTAGCAGCACGTCCCCTTACAGTGCTCGCAACCGCTTTGTCTTCGAGTTGGATGCATATTTGACACGCATTGAATGCGGCGATTGTTTGAGATTAATTATGTCAGGTTCCCGTGATCCGAGTACCCTCACCTTCGAGCTGCGGGCTGTTCAGGGTTGAGCAGGCCGTTGCGACAAATTTTGGCGGAGCTACGACCCCCGCTGTTGGCCAAAATTCAGCAAAAATTTCTGAAATTTTAACGATCCCCTCCCCCGAGATTAAAAACCTTTTTAGGCTTATTTGAGCGACTAATAAACAAGTTTAAAATGCGTAGGTACTTCTCCCACGCAACTGACTATTTCGAAGAAGGTTACGTTAACTTTCGGAATGTTTACGACCGCCCCCCCAAATTTTCATTTTTTCACTAAAAATTTCGCAATTTTTCACGACCCCCGTGCCGAGTCGCAACCCTGCTCAACCGTGGGGCTGTTACAGCGGTTGTCTGTTGGCATTGTTTGGAAATATTCAGAAAAAATCACTTCAGACTGGTAAGAAGGCCACACCCTGTGGCGCTTTTAAAATTCGGCTTATTTGCAAAAATGTGGTAAATTGCAACGTGAAGACAGTAACTTGAATAGTAGCGCCTGATTTTCAACTGAAATCGTAACAACGATCAAGCGGGTTACGACGAGACGCCATTAGGCAAATGAGGAGTAAAGATATTGATGTGAAAATGAGAGAGCTTTCACGGTTGCTCTCAAAATTTTCGTTTTGTTTCAGTCCCCGAAAGGTGTCGATGCGGCACTGTTCGTCGGATCGGTGTGTGCCAGATCAATCTGCGTAGCTGCCTGTGTATGTATGCGCCGCGCTTTATCTGTGCTTTCTGAAAAAACACCGTTGACGCACCTGTACCATATGGTAACACCCACGGTGAGTTCTTTCGAGCGCTTCCGTTCATTCTTGGTTTTTTACATTCGCGTTTGTATGGTTTGACCGCCTCGCTCGCCCCTTTGTCACCTAACGACCACCTCCCCAGCTAACAGCCACGGCGGCTTCGTTGTGTAACTCGTCCAAAGCTTGGGGGTGCCCGTAGACGATGGAGAAGTAGTTGAAACCGTCGGGTTGGTCAAACTTTTACATATGTGCGAGTGGAAGCCGTCACTTCTTCAAAAAAGAAGCGATCCTCAATTTAGTTGGCTCAGCAATGCTGTGGAGTTAGCAAGGTGGGCGAGTTGTCCGCTACCCTGGAAAGGCGAGAGGCGAAGAACTCGCCCTAGGGGATGGTGGCCGTTATTTCCAAGCCCGGGAAAGGGTGGGGAGGAGCGAAAGGTTGTGATTGGCGGTAGCCGGTGTGACAAGCAATCACGGCCATTCGCTCATTCCCCACCTTCCTCGCTGTTTCGTCCTTACGACCACCACCCCGCCTTAAAGGCTCAGTCCCACCTCAAAATCGTTTTCCGGTTCTTCTGCCTGTCCTGAAAACGATCCCAAGCTGATTACATGGGTGTCTCTGGAATCATACAAGACCTCCTGGAAACGAAGTTGTGGCCCCTCGAAAATTGAGCTGCGGAATGATGGCGGACGAGTTGTCCGAGGTTTGTAATTGCAGGCGATGTATGTGTGCCGACCTAAACAAAGAGAGAGGATAAGAATGAAGGGAAGAACGGGGCTGTTGATCGGAAATCATCGCTAATCTTGCCACTGTTGAGCTCCAAAGCTCGTTAAAGGCAGCAGACACGCTCGAAAAAGTTGTGGAGATAACTAAGTTTCTGAAGTCGCATGGCTACTAGTAGGCTGCTCACGCCGTTGCAAGCGTCAAAAACGAGTCAAAACTACTAAATCTCAGCAATGCAATCCGAAAAATTTCTGCAACCCCGCCCCTGAGCTTCTGCAACCCCGCCCCAAAATACAAACTCGTTCAGATTGATAGCAGTAATACGGTCACTTTGGCTGGTTTTTTATGCTTCCAACGAGGGGAGCGTTCCAGTACACGCTGTAAGAGTATATCGGCTTCTCCATCTCACCCATTTTGTTGCTAATATTCGCTGTTTCAACCGCGCGCCGTAAAACTCGTCCACTTTCGCCTGAAAACAAAACCGTTATTCCTCTATTTGCACACAGTTTTCGTTCGTTTTTTCGTCAGTTCCCAATCAGGGGTGTGCGGAAATTTTTTAAAAATTTTCAGAAAACAGAAAATTGAGTTTGTCAGAAAACAGAAATCAGAAAACAGAAAGGCCAAAACGGCCAGAAAACAGAAAACAGAAAATTTTCAGAAAAAAAAACTCATTGCATTTTAACTTTTTTTCAAGAGGAAAGAGAGTGTAATTTTGAACGTCTTTGCTATATCTGTAATACAATATCTACGAGACTACACAAATAACTAGTAAGACATTGATAGTAGCGATGACACGTCAATGACAGGTAGATCATCATTGAAGGCACTCACTCTGAGAGTATTAGGCGAGAAATAGCCCACCAGGCCACCAACATGCGACGCGGCCTTTCCCGGCTCGCAGAGCAGCCACCTTGGCGTTCTGCAGTTGGGCGGGGCCTTCTGGTGCTAGGCTGGGTCCAAGAACCGCAAACTTGGGTAGTTGAACCGAGGTGTTGACATCCAAATCATGCATCAGGAATGCGTCGTGTACAGTTCAACTCCGTATTGCCGTTCAGTCCGCAAAGTGTACGCCGATTGCGGAAGCGTGCTGCGGCGCGGTTGCGAGTATCCTCAGACAGGTACAAAGGGTTACCCGGGCGGTTTTTGCCTTTGGTGCCCAGGCGATCTCTCATCCCTGTCTGAGGATACTCGCAACCGCGCCGCAGCACGCTTCGGCAATCAGCGCGCACTTTGCGGACTGAGAGGCAATGCGGAGTGGAACTGTGCATCTCCTGGAGAGCACTATTTGGCGTCCACTTCGCGGCGAACATTTTTGGCGGTCATTTCTAGGCTATTAGGCGGCAACCAGTTACTTCCCGACCATTTTCCGGCTATCACGCAGAAAGCAGGCGCTATTGATCTGGTGGATTTCTCAGAGAACGCCAGTATGTTAGCACAGTAGAGGTTGCATCCCTCGTTGTCAGCAGCTAACAGCGGCAGTTGTTACTGATATCGAGGGGTTCAACCTCAGCAAGTGTTTGAATCATATACCGCTGTCAACAGCACCTGCTGCTGACAGCGAAAATTTGCACTCGATCATTGCCCTGGGATGCAACCCCTATTGTGCCGAAAAACTGAATAGGTGAGCAGGGTTTGCGATAAAATCAGTTGCTGAGTTCTATTTATGAGAATGCAGGTTTCACCATCACAAAAGTGAGAAAATGGAAGGTTACAGGAGAAACGCGCAAAAACAGCTTAGAACAGGTAATTGGTGGGTGGGCGCACGCCCCAACTAACACGACTCATATAATTACTGATTTCTTTTCGTTTAGCAACCTATTCATGCTTTGCGGAAGCGGCAAATGCAGCGCAATATCAGTAGAAAAATGAGAAATGAGATGTTTGATACCGTTACCGAGCATTTGATTTCTCATTTTCCTCTTGATAATTCGCGGCATTTGCCGCTTCGCAAAAGTATAAATTAGGGTGTAACAGCAAGGCGGGAAACGGCAAAACAAACATACATAGAAATTTAATTAATTGTGGGCAGGTTGACAACCAGCAATGTTTTGTTTCTGAGCGTTTTCCCTCTAAGTTTTCACCTAGTTTCAGTTTTGTAATGATCATGTCTACCTTCTCATGAGGATACCATAACAACCGTTCCTTATGGTGAACCCTACCTTTAGCAGCAATCGCACAGTTAAACACAATTGAGAGCGAAACCACATAAACGACTAAACAACCCGCATTGTCCAACAGACCTGGTTTTCGTTAATTTTTGCTGATTTTTTTCTGATTTTTGCGAGTTTTTCAGAAAACAGAAATCAGAAAACAGAAAGGCCAAAACGGCCAGAAAACAGAAATCAGAAAACAGAAATTTCCGCACACCCCTGTTCCCAATACAACTAGCTCCAAACCTTTGATTTATGTCATAAAATCGATACCATTTTTGAGCGTCTCTGCTGCCTTTAAAGGGGCGTGCTAAAGTGGCTTCCTGATGTGGGCGTCCCAGGGCGGCTTCCTCTTATTTCTCGCCTGTTCGGAGGAATTGAGAGCTCGCACTTCGCAGGTGCTATACGGTGTGGGTCTACTGCACATTTATGTAGAGATCTCAGGTTTCGTCCCTGAGCTTGAACTGAGTCTTTAATAACACTGCTTAGCCAATTTTTTCCCAAAAGAACCCAAACGAGCCTCCGGTTTTCCGAAAAATGACGCTATTCGTAATGTACTGTTACGCATTGGGTGAATTTAGTTCTATGCGGAAGACGAAAATTTGAGTTACACTGCCTGCAGCCGCTGTGACGGTTAGTGTCGAGTGTCGTTTGAGCCCGATAATTGTTGGGTCCTAGTTTTCTAAAACTCTTTCCACCGCCCGAAGCGATTTCTTGTTTTGAGCGCAATATTTTCAAAATATTGTTGCAGATATATTTCGTCACTCAGGCTCGCAAGTTATTCAAGCCCTATTCAAGCGGAGGCGGACCAAGCTTAAATAAACGCCAATTACTTTGGAGGTTGGTGAAAATTATTAGTTTTCTGAAGTCTTCTTTTTTTATGCGTGCACGGATCTAAAGCGAGATCCTCAGTTGGCCTTTGGGTTTCTTCAACACAAGCACTTTTTTCTTCAGTTTTATTAGATCCCCCGGCTGGGGTGATGGACATCGTGTATTCCAACCCCTGAAGAGGCGAGAGAAATGGGGGAGGAGCGAGATTCCTGATTGGACGCAACGCGGGGTCTAGCGGCAGCCCCCTCGCTGCGTCTCTACCGCCTCTTCAGGGGTTGGAATCAGGGATGAGCGGAATAAAAATATGAAATTTCGGAAATCGGGTTTCGGAACGCGAAACGCGGAACTCCGCTCATCCCTGGTTGGAATACACGATGGACACCACCCCCGGGCTGCAGTCATAAGCAACCGCTGTTGCAGCACCCAGCTCGAAGATGATTGAGCAGAAAATGGATGGTCCCGGCACGGTTTTTTTATCCTAGCTCGATAATCTTCCAGTTGCGTACTGCAACAGCGGTTGTCGGCGGCTGTGGGCCGGATTTTGATTCCAGTATGGACAGTACGTCCTTTTAAGTGGTCAAAAGCTCTGAAAATGTTGAAAATTGAAACGCCCTTCGTAGATATATGATTTCCAACCACTTTGGGACTGGGATTTTTTTCAAAAAATGAAAATTTCCGTGAGTTATACCATGTTCAGAGGAAAGCATTTCATTTTAGTTTAAAATTCAAACGTCCCCCCCCGCCAATTCCATTTTCTCAAATTTTCCACGGCTCCGCCTGTTCTGCGCGGCAGTAATCGTTTGACCGTGGCGCGCTAACTATCTATGTATGGGTAAAGTGAAGATTGGAGGAGGTAAAGTCTGTCCGAAGGAGACTGTCCGCGCACGCGGTCGGCTTGCGTGTCGTGAGTCCGTTACGAAGGCACTTTTTGGACGAGCCTTCCCACCCCACGACTGAGGTAAAGCTGACTTGAATATTGTTCACTATTCGTCTGACATTCCTGCTAATCGAGTTAAACGTCCAAAAAATACCTTTGCGACGGCCGATCACCTTGCCCACCGACCGCGTGAGCGGACAGTTGCATACGGACAGACTTTAATGAATAACCGATCGCAGCTCGAGCGCGCATTGAGCTCAAGACTGATGCAGAATTTGGTTTTAGTGGAAAATGTTTCCGTATATCTTGCAAAGGAGTGAGTGACACAGGGGTGGACAAAATTCAGACCTGGTAACAAAATGTTTCTACCTATTTGAAGCTCCGAATTAATGAAAGTTTTGCTTGTTGTAGTTTTTCTTCGAAGCTATTTCTTATCATCACTTCAAACATTTGTCACGCATGGTGCGAAAGAGCCGTGCCGATCGCACGCGCAGGCTGAGTTCAACTCACAAGGGAAGTATTTAGAGCGTCAAACGCATCTGCGAAAACGACTAATATCGTTAGTATCTCTTCTGGCTCAATAGCAGTATCCCGCCCCGAGCTGCAGGTTAAAAAAGGCTATGAGCATTTTTTCAAGCCTCGCGAAAAGGCAAGGGTACCCATCAGGCATTTTTTTGGATTTTCAAAAAAATTTCTCTTATTTAGCTCAAAACTTGTATGTAGGGGTAATCTACGGTGGTGAGCACGAATCTGGAGTCCATTCGTTGAAGTTTTCAGGTTTACTGCAGGTTACGGTAGGTAACATGCCATTTGGGGACAAAATCCGCCTTAGTACTTTGAAAATCGACAAACGGGCGTGTCAGATGTCAAAATCCGTTTTTTTTGTTTTAATCCGACCCTGAGTGGCACACTCACGTCAGCAAATCAACTGATTATCACAAAGAGTAATCGTGTCAAGTAAATGTTGATGAGGTAGACTGCGAGAATACATTGTTGAGCATCGTTTGCCTATTTCGGTCAACTCTCGCTATTTTAGAATGGAAAGTGGGTCTATTATGTGCTAAAAATTTGGATTTCGGTCAATTTCCGTGGCTTTACTCAGCGTGCTTGCTTTTCAAGGTGGTAAACCTAGTACGATCTGCCAGGGAACTCGTATAAGCGAGCCTCATCGTTAAAATTGTCCTTAATGTGCTTTAGTTTATTCAAAAAAGAAATCGACATATTTAGATACTGTGCATCGCAGGGACTGTCGCTAATACGAATCAGATTGAAAGTGACCTGTATAACTTCACGCGGCAGGAGAAAAAACATTTTTGATGCTTCTCCATGTGTTTTCTTTCTTTTTATGAATAAAATGTGTGTTCATTGATCTGTGTTTGGTCCCCATTGAACTGTTTTATGTCCAAGTTCGCGTTTTTTGGAGACCGCGCACGCGCCACATTATGAACTGTAATCGTGACGCGTACGGAGCGACGGACTTAATCCTCTGGTCTTCGGGCCTGCGTCTTTTCCTTATTCTTTATTTCTCATCGCCGATGAAATGTGAGCCGTTGGAGCAATCGGTGTGTGCGCCAGACGTCGCGTGTTCAATATCTCGTGGATGTCAGTGGTTTTGCAAGAAAGACCGCTTTCATATGTCTTAGTTCTGTTGAGTCCGTTGAGTGAGTTGAGACAGGTTATCAAACGGAGCAGTTGGTGAGCTCGCCGTTATAGGACGGACGTCGTGTGTTCAACTCCTCATCGATGTCAGCGGTGTGGAAGAAACACCGCTATTCATATGTCTTGGTTCCTTTGAGTGAGTATTGACAAGTGAACAAATGGAGCAGTTAGTAAGCGCGCCGTTGTGGGACGAACGTCGAGGGTTCAATTCCTAATGGGTATCAGTCAGTGGTTTTTGCAACGAAGACGGCATTCCATATGACTTGGTTCCGTTGAGTGAGTCGGGACAGGTGAACAAATGGAGCAGCTAGTGAGCGCGCCGTTATGGTGTGGACGACGAGGGTTCAATGCCCCGTTGATGTTTGTGGTTTTTGCAACGAAGACGGCATCCCATATGACTTGATTACGTTGAGTGAGTCGGGACAGGTGAACAAATGGAGCAGCTAGTGAGCGCGCCGTTATGGGGTGGACGACGAGGGTTCAAAACCCCATTGATGTTTGTGGTTTTTGCAACGAAGACGGCATCCCATATGACTTGGTGCGAGTAAGGGTGTTTGCAGATGTGAGTGTTTGGCGCAATTGGTGTGCTCGTCGATGTGGTTCGCACGTCATGGGCTCGGATCCCGCCGAGCATGTGCCAGTATTTTGCGATGGAGCGTATGTCCCTCGTGACAGACTCGAGACAAAGGCATGACAGTTCTCGATAGTGTCACCTGTTGTCACGAGTGATTTCTCGTATTGTTGTGACAACCAAGGGGGGTTTACTACCAGCCCAGCCGCCAAACTATAAAGGGGCTCAAGGCTCGTTCTTAGCAGGTCGCTTCGACTAGTCGCGGCACAGCCAACAGTTACAAAACCCATCGCGCCAACAGCTCTTGCACTGAATCGCGACGGTTTGGAACATTTTGCAGTTTCAGTCACGATCGCCGAGCGACTGGGGTATTTCATAGCTGGCCGAAGCGACCTGCTTGATTTTGTTAGGTCGCTTTGACTAATCGCGTCGCTTCCATGATGGGAGCGATTCGTCTAGTCGAAGCGACTAGTCCGCAATCTTTCGTCACAACCTTGCGTATGTGGCGCAAAATCGCAGACGTCACAGTTCACTCGCGTAAAATACGGCATGTGAAAGCGAAAAACGAGTGTTTATCATACATTTACGATGAGAGAGACGAGAAAATGTAATGAGGCTACCAAAAAATTACATTTCATGACGGCTTCGAGCAACTAGTAACTTTAGTGTTATGTTGGCTTTCAAGTAAATTCCACCCCATCGCCTTTTGGAACCATTTTTTGATTGAAAACTGTGCAAAACTCTCCAATCTAGAAGGTAAGGGCAACAATGTCAAAAAACTAAAATTAGGAAGGCCGAGAAGGAGACCTTTTTTTCAGTCTCGCGGCTTGGTCCGCAATTGTTCGTCTATTTCACGCGAAATTACGGCTGCCCGAGGGTTTTGAAATCGCTGGACGAAACGATTTCAAGTCGCGGCACGGAGCGATTTCAGATCGCGACAGTTTCAGATCGCGACCAGCTATGAATGAGCCTTCAGGAAAAAAATTTTGGTCGGCAACCATGTGGTGACATGTCGGAAAAAAGCAGATCGTGTGCTTTTGCTATCCAGAGCAAGCCCATCTGCTGTTCACAGACACCAATATGAAGAGAGATCATAAGTTCAGGAAACTCCCGTACACCGGATTAACGAGTCGCGACATGGTATTTTCAGATGGAAATGTTCCGCCGTGAAATCGGTAATCGAATGAGAAAACGTTCAAATTGCAGCCAGAAGCATCGAAGAGGTCATCATTGAACGAAAAAGCTTTATATGAAATTACATACATGAAATTTCTGTGATTTTTTTGGGAGGCATCACTAGCAAGGACGAAACTCCCCTCACTTTCCGTGGATTCTAGCGTGAAAATCAACAGGAAAGTTTGTAAGATAACAATTCGCCACCAGGCCCATGGCCTCCAACCAGACCGTGCGTGAGCGCACACGGCGAAATCCGTTTACGAGTGGTGTCGATGCAAGCTTCCAGAATTTATCGCGCACGAAGAATGCCCGTTCTGCTCGCCGGACTGGCACCCCTCGTAGTTTCAATGTAGTCCGTGAAAGAGTCTGAGTTCCTCTAATTCGCACCTAAAAACCCGGCTTCTTGAAAAGCTACGCTGAGGAAAACCCGTGATCAAATGGATGACGACTTCATCCTTAACTGGAGAAAAGCCTTTCAGAGACAAGCTCGAGCCGGCATTCGAACAAATGGCAAATATCTCCAGATCCAGCCGTTTTTTTTGCGTCGATAATAATAATAAGAAATAATAGCACTGTAAAGACATGCGATCTGATTCCACTCCTAGGTATAGAATATGTATGTATGTGATTTTGATACTTCCTCCACGTGTTCGCGATGAAGTAAGGTGATAAAATGCGGAACGCTTGACACAAGCCATACCCGAAACTATTTAAAAAACCATACATACACCTCTTAGCTTCCTCCTAGATTGCAATGAGTGCAACCCCAAGAATTTTTTTCTTATTTAGGACTTGGGAATACGAGAGTACAGGAATCCTCCATATCTGGTTATCACCTTACGTGTGCAGTTATTCTGAATTTTCTCAAAAGCTTGAATGTCCCTCACCTTATGCGATTCGAATACTGTTGTTCCGCATTCTACCAAAGGCTTCACATAAGTTGTGCATGCCTTTGTTAACACACTCTTGTTTTTCGTTGCCAAACCCTCAAGTAACTGGTAAGTGCGAGCATTTGCTCTCCTGCGGATAATTTTGTAGTGTTCAGTGAAATCCAATGTGTTGTCGTAAGAGAATCCCAAATCAACTACTTTTTCTACAATGGGAATAGCATCGTTTTTAATTGCGTACCGTCGCGAAATATCGCTCCTACCCACCCTCACATGGTATACGTATTCGATTTAGTGTGACGCATGGACCAGGCGGCTGGTCGTGCGGGGTTGGCTGCCTCACTGGAGAATGGGGTTTCGATTCTGGCGGGGTGATCTTCCGTCGCAGCCCCATCCATTCATCAGACTAAAATCATTGCGCGAATTCTATGTACCCTCTATAAAACGTCGAAATGCACATCACTCGTGGCGCGAGCGGCGCGCGCGTCGCCTCGGCCTCCGTCTGCCCTACGCTCTCTCACTGTCTCCAACCTCCTCTCCGCACCAGCACGCGTAGGAACCATGTGAATTTCGCCGTTTTATAGCCAATATGTTGGGTCTTTTTCTGGAGCAAGAGGTAACACCCAAGAGTGTGCCCATCTATCGACAGCATCGATAGCTTTCTGTAGATTATCTGAGGGATTCTCTCTGATCTTGCTGTAGATCTTTAAGTCATCAGCATATTGCATGAATTTGACACGAAGATCCTCAACAGTTTCAGCTAAGTCGGCAGTGAAAATGACAAAAAAAGTATTGGAGATAACTAACACTCCTCCCTGTGGCACACCACTCTTGACTTCATGAGCATCTGATAAAGTCTGGTTTTTTTTTCACCCTCACTTGGAAAGTCCTACCCTTCTATCCGTTCCGTGCGCATAGGATGAAAACCCATTTTATTGGTATAACTTGATGTATCCATTTTCTGTGTTTTCTTCTGCCGTACAGTTTGTTAAGTGGAAGAATTATTATGGCTGACGTTTCAACAAAATCGTCGTCCTCAGGGCCTAAATTGCATCGAAAGATATGTTATCTATCCGATTTTGTCTTTGGAGCACTTCACTGACGTTCACTTTCTGAGTCAAACAAGAGAGGCAACTATCCCAACATCACAATTAGGCGGTCGCTGTAACTCTAATGACGCTTTGTCCTATACACACATAACTTTCGCTCTACTGGCTACACTTTATCCAATTTCTGTTTTATGGCAATACTCCTGAAGCTGAGAAAACGTCGTTGCCGAATCACTCTGCCAACGCGTAGCTAGATGCCTCCGAGGGCGCGGCCTGTAACGCCGCCCCATTCCATGTGGCGAGAATTTACGGGTTTTAGCTACGATAGCTAAAACCCGCATATTCTTGTGTCGACGGTACAAGGGTGCAAATTCTGCGCGTATTCTACGTAAAAACGAAGGCTATATTCGACACATTGATCTCTCTGTCGCTAAACCCGTATATTCTCGCTATAATTTTGTAGCGAGAATTCACGGGTTTAGCGACAGCCTGTGTTGAAATGCAATCTTAAACCCGCGCTGGCTACGCGGAACGCAGGGATGCCGTTCGTAGTGTTGGTCCAGTCATTTCACTGAGAGATTACTCGACACTCTGTGGCTGGCTGTGGAGGGTGACCCGGTGTCGCTCTCTGGGAGACCATGGTGAGGAAAGTTTTGACCATTGGGATGCTGTAGGCCGTGGGGAAGAAACGGCGATGTTGTCGATCGCAGCTGGGATTGGCTTTCTAGTACGGATCATGACTGGGTGGGTCGCTCGGTCGACTGATGTAACGAGAATTCGCGTAGAATATGCGGTGCCGTAGCGAGAATTTACGTAGAATATGCGGGCGCTGTAGGTAACATTTCACCAACTGAGGCTAAAGTTTCCGTAATTTACGTAAAATTTCGGGTCAAAATTAGACTAGATGCCTCTGAAACCCTGGATATCTCCGGTTTCCGTGTGAGACATCAAGCTACGCGCTGGCAGAGTAATAATTGGCGACAAAGCGTCATTAGAGTATAGCAATACAGCGACCGCCTAATTGTTATGTTGGGATAGTTGCCTCTCTTGTTTGACTCAGAAAGTGAACGACAGGTGAAGTGCTCCAAAGACAAAACCGGATAGATAACATATCTTTCGATGCAATTTAGGCCTTGAAAACGACAATTTTGTCGAAACTTCGGCCATAATAAATCTTCCACTAAACAACCTGTACGGCAGAAGAAAACACAAGAATAAAATGCTCAGGTTTGAAGATAGTCGAACACGGAGACTACTGATGTATCCATATTAGTTATTTTCAAAATTCAAAGTGGCATTTGAAAGACGCTTCAATATCTGCGCGTCATTATTTATAGAATACACTGTAGTACAACTTTACCCGATACAAGAACACTCGCTGGTTGGTTCAGATAATGTCAAAAATATTGCCGGATAATATGCCTTTAAAAGACTCACCGTCGATTACTTTTTCTATGTCAGAGTGTTTTCCGACCGGAGAAAGTGGTTCCACGATTTGAGGATCCTCCACTTCATCAATATCCAGCTTGCTTCGTCGATCAAGTAAATTTTCATGAATAGTAGCCTCTGGAACAACCATAGATGATGGTCAAGCGACCTCTTTGACCTTTCCACTAGATGTAATCCGTCTGATACTTCATATTGCCAATTTGGGAACCACAATTTACTATTGCTCTAGCAGCAAAGCGTATTGAATGGATTGGTTTCACTCAGACCTTGTGATCACTTCAAAATTTACGAAGTGCATACTAACAAGGGAAGTATAATAAGCGTAGGTCTGAACGGTAGAAATCGAATGTCACGTGGGAATGTTCACGCATTACATGGTGAAATAGTGTAGGCGGCCCGCCGCGGAAGATAGATCTGAAGGAGTTACACGCTCTGAAAGTTTCCAGCCATCGACCTCCTCCAAGTCTATGAATTCTCAAGTGGTGAAGTCAACTGCATCGACGGCGCAAAGGGAGAAAGGGGCAGTGGTGGGCATGTGACCAGTGTTCGAATCTCCACCAAGACCGCTTTTTTGCAAATTCACGGAACTTTCATATTTTGATCAAAAATTATATCACAAATGTCATCTTATCCTTCTGCTGCGCGATATAGCCAAATCGACAATGAAATAGACTCGGGTACAAAGGATTTAAGGTTCTGTTCCCCATCAAGGATTTCCGTTGTTCTGGAAGAACTTATATGATTTGGAAGTATTATCATCACATATTTTTAACAAACTTATCACTTTATGGGACGCAAAATACATAACCATTTCTTTCACTAATGGTAAATAGGCACATAATGCATCAAACATACACAAATTCCGCAATAGGGACAGTGATTAAACGCGATAGGCCCCTGGCAACCTATCTCTTCACAGGAGCCGAGCGGTACTATGAATTCGAGATCAGTTGGAGTTTCGAAAGGACCCGGACGGATAAGAACGTAGCCGGCCTTAAAAGCATCGTTCACGCCGAAAACCATATATTATTTTGAACGACCTAAAATTCAAAATTTTAAAGAGCAGTAGTAGAGTGAAATCGCTTGAGCAGTGCTTTGGAATAGCTGAAAAAGCCGATGTCTGCTAGCTGAACCGAGCTTGTTACGCCAGGCGGTCTCGTCAAAATCTGTAAGTTTTTCCCCACCGGCACAAGAGCCTGTAACGCGCTTTGATTGGAAAAATCACTTCTTGAGTCGAGAAAGAGAACACAATTCTCCGGCATTTGCTGAATGAAAACATTCTCGAAAAATGCAAGTGTTGTTAATGTCGTCATGATATGGGATGTTCCGCTGACGACGTAAAGTTTCGTCGTCTTGAATACACCCTTCAATGGGAAGCGACCACCCGGCTTTGGTAATTGGACAACGAGCATTTCTCCGACCTTGCCTGATGGGAAAATGAGGACCATGACGGTCAGACTACGGGTGGTCGCAGAAGCCGGCTGCACCAAGCGCACCGTCTTCTGTTACTTAATGGTTCTCATAACTTGTTCAAAATATGTGGGGTAGTACCTCCCTATCATATAATCTCCTCAAAACAATAGGAAAGCTTTGATGGGAAACAAAACCTTGAATCCCTTGTACCCGAGTCTATTTCACTGTCGATATGGCTATATCGCGCAGCAAAAGGATAAGATGACATTTGTGATATAACTTTTGATCAAAATATGAACGTTCCGTGAATTTGCAAAAAAACAGCTCTGAGGGAGATTCGAACCCTGGTCACATGCCCACCACTGCCCCTTCCTCCCTTTGCGCGGTCGATGCTTTTGACTTGACTGCCCACCAATTTATAGACTAGGAGGAGGTCGATGGCTGGCAAATTTCCGGAGCGTATAACTCCTTCAGATCTATCTTTCGCGGCAGGCCGCCTATACTATTTTACCATGTAATGCGTGAATATTCCCACATGACATTAAATTTCTACCGTTCAGACCTACGCTTCTTATACTTCCCTTGTAAGTAAAACAGGGATAGGGCTCCCTACACATAGAAGGAGATGTCCCATTTTTGCAGTTCGACACGTCACGCTACTCAATTCTAGCGAAGTGGTCTCGAGTGGAAATAATAGCGCGAACAGGGCTGGGCACCCGCGTCCCGGTTGACCTTAGGGAGGTGCATATTGGACGTTGCAGAGAAGGCAAAGGGGGGTGCCTTAACTCAACACAAAAAAACCAAGTGCATGTTCTGTCGAATTTCAGGAAAAAAATACACGCTTTCCTTCTGATTTGTCATATCTTCTTCTACCCTTTTTAAGGCGAACGCTCACAGATTTGGAATTATTGATAGAGATGCAGGTTGTGCTCGCAATAATTCATAGTTGCTGTAGAAGTTTTTCATTAACGATTCTATGAAATAAAGATCATATATAATGTGTTTGATTGTTTTGATGAAGAAATAAACACTCATCTATTATCTTGTAGCAAGTAAAGAATGATGTGATGTCATGTTTCCTTCATGCAACGTTCATTGATTACGCGGGTGGTCACCGATTCGAGGCAAGGATACAAAGACAGCGCTCAGATGTGACATCTTTCACGTTCCCAGAGGATCACGGAGTCGTAATGGAGCACAATAGGCTTTCACCTCGACGAGGATGGCAGCATGAAGGGAAGAGCTGCTGCTCGAGCAGCACGTGCTGCTTTTGTGCTGCTCTTAGCGGCACGTGCTGCCCTCGTCCTCCTTTCATCGCCTCAGCTGCTGCTCTCCGTTTTGGTCAGCGCAGTGTGGTAACTTTGCTCAAAGTGGTTCATTTGGGCAGCTACAAGGACATTCATAATCAGTTCGGAGAGTTATTTCTTTTGAGCATGTACATTTAGATTTCTAGATATCTGTATACGAGGTGCGCACCCACGCCGCTTCGCGGCGTACTTGTGGGCGTACTTTAAGGTCTATAGGATTATTTGAATTACAGAGCAGTGTATACATTTCAGCAGTGATGTTGTCATCTCCACCTGCCTTTCCATTCTTCATTTTCCGGACACAATCCAAAACTTCAGACTCAGTCGGCGGTTCCTCACTGACATCGTAATGTGCTCTCTGAACATGCGGGAGCTCAGGTACTGATGGCGCTGGACGATTCAGTAGTGAACTGAAGTAATCCTTCCATATTGGCAGCGTCGCATCACCAACTGCAACTCCATTGGTAGTGTTCAAGACAGGAGAACATCTCTTCATCTTCCCGCTATACTGTCGCAGCAACGTGTAGGCTTTCTTCGGATTCTTCTCCTCCCAGGCCTTCTCGAACTCCTTAGCTCTACACGTGCACTCGTTCGCGCTCACTTTGAAGCTGCCGACGCAACTTCCTCCTCAGACGCTTCTCCTCCACGAAGTTTCCTGCAGTTCGGAGAGCACATACTCTGTTGTAGGTAGATGTTGTTTCTTCTGAGACGTAGGCGAACTTCTTCTTAGGCTGTACAACCGGGAGTTCCTCTTTCGAAGCGTCCTGGATGCACTTGACAAAAGAATCCGCGTCGCAAAGTTTCTTCTTAGTCCGTACTCCGATGTGAATAGAAACGCGTTGTCGGAAATTCCTTCTGCACTCTTCATCTCTGAGACTTGTCATGTCAATCCTCTGGAGAGGCTGAGCCCTCGCTTCCTCTTATGAATCCTCGCAGTGAAGTTCAACAGAACAGGACGGTGATCCGAATCGAATGCGACATCCCACACAGCTCTAGATCTTCGAATGTCCGATACTGGAATATTCCTCGTCAGGACATAGTCAAGCTGTAGTTTCAAAGTTGTCATCTTCCGCTTCCGCTGCTCTTCTGGAGATAGCCGGGTTGGTCCCTGCCACGTAAGCTGATGGCGGCGATTATTCCTCTTGAATGTCGATGCAATAATCAGACCACTGCGTTCACAAAAGTCGACAAGGCGGTAGCCATTGTCCGATGTTTGCTCCACTGGGTAGAACCATTTACCGAGTACTTCGGATTCCTGATCAAGTCCCATCTTCGCATTTGCGTCAATCCCCACGACAACAGCATGTTGACAAGGTATCCTGGCCAGCAACGTATTGAGTTCCTCATAAAACGCATCCTTCGAATTGTCTTCGGCGGTTTCAGTGGTCGCATGAGCACTCACTATCCACAGATTGAATCCTCTGTGATCCCGCAGTCGTACGAATGCATTCCGACACGACGTTGAGCCGAACTCCTTGACCATACCATTGAAATCCTTCCTTACAGCTATTGCACAGCCTCCCACTCTCCTATCGTCAGCGTTACCGCAGTAGATGGTGTACTCTCCGACGCTGATGACGGGTCTATCCTTGAGGCGGGTTTCCTGCAAAGCAGCAAACGGTGCATGGAAATAGCTCAGAAGTCTGGATAGCGCAGTTTTTTGGATATCACTCGACAGCGATCGACAGTTCAGGGTGGCGAAATTGTGGCTTGTGGCCAAAGACTCCATGACTCCCTAGGTACGGATCCTAAGGTGTTATGGACCAGAGGCCTTAGTGTGCCGGACGGCGACACCTTTATGCAATGTGCGGGATACTTTCGCGATATAGTTGTGCACGCTATATCGCTCGAACGTTCCCTGTGTACACTCAAACGTCTGCTGGGTTCAGTAGAAGCAGGGGCACCAACGAGCAGGTACCAACAGACTTGTATACACACCCCCACTTCGCCATTTTACTCCTGATCTTGCACTGTGCCTTCAAGGCTGTTTAGCGAAGCGAAGCACTGCTGTATACAGCAGTGCTTCGCTTCGCTAAACAGCCTTGAAGGCGCAGTGCAAGATCAGGAGTAAAATTTGATATTATAGCCCGCCCACCGTGAATAGCAACCCTGCCAAGCGCGAGATCTCAATTCGCTGTAATAAGTGAGAAACTTCAAGGAAAAAGTCGGCTCCGCCCCAAAACCCTAACTGCATCTCCCCGGAAAAGAAACCAAGAGCTCTTCTATTGTACATTATGCCTTTGAGCATCGCCACACAAACTAATTTTTTTCCGTTTGCGAGAATTTGGGTTGCCTTTTTGAGGTCTAAACGCTTGATTATGCTTTTAGGGTGTTGTGAGCGGGGTCGACTTTTTCCGTGTAGTTTCTCACTTATTTGATCGAATTGAGTTCTCGAGCTTGACAGGGTTGCTATACACGGTTGGCGGACTATAATATCAAATTTTACCCCTGAGGTTCCGCACAATTTTTCGCAGAAAAAGCATTTTGCGGCGTTTTTTCGCGCTCACAAAGCGCTGCATCGCTAGAACTTGCTTCAAAGTGGTCCGATTTCAATTTTGAAGTAATTTCTGAATTGCTTTCATTGAGTCCTATATGATAGTATTAGAAAACAATAGATGAACGCAAGAAGTTCATCGAAAAATGCATATTTGCACCCAAAAATCCCTCACTCGGAACTGGTCAGATGACCATGATAGCCGAAATCCTTCATTTACTGATCTTTGGTCGACATGAAATTTTGAAGGAAATACACCTTTTTCAACAGGATACCGGAGTCGCAATGACTCTACATTTGCCTCACTGAGAGGAACACAAAAACTGCCTCAAAATTACATTTCTTCAATTTTGAAGCGAGATATAGCGATAAGGCGCTTTTTCTGAGAAATATTGCCGTGACTCTTCCGCTGCTGCCCAACGACTCCTTCGCGATCCCGGACCATCCCGCGACTCCCAAGCGACCCTGGACTCTTTCTCGGCTTTGCCGCGACTTCCCCGTGGATCACGCTTTCGCTACTCTACTGGAACTCCCCCGGAACTCTTCCGTGACCCTACCGCGATTCGGTCAAGAAAGAATCGTCTGCGGTTCTGCCTCTCATCTCCCCCGAAACTCATGCAGGCGTCAAACCGGAGGAGTTGCGGCAAAGCGGCAGCAGTATATCTCAGAGTTGTATGAGCAAAAAACAAAAAGCTTTTTGTTGCGATAAAAACTTGCGCACTCCTGTACGTTTTCAAGAAAATCAGTTACACTGTTCTTAATCAAGCTTACACAGTGTACTTATGCATTGCAATGCATATTCACAGTAAGACACAGATTTTGAAGAAGAGAATCTGCGGAGAAAGTTATGTCACACTTCTCCATGGTTTGGTGAACTTTTCGGGGTACATTGATGTCCTGCTCCGTTCTAGAGCTCATCCCAGAAAGCTGTCTCTCCAGAAAGTGATTATGAATGAACATTTGAAGCAATAAGCACAAATGAGCAGTAGAACAGTACTCAGAACTGATTGTTCTCTTGTTTGCCCATTGACACGATGTGAGGTCAATGACCACCGCTGCATACGTGGACAGTGGGTGTAAAACACACAACACACACACACACACACACACACACACACACACACACACACACACACACACACACACACACACACACACACACACACACACACACACACACACACACACACACACACACACACAACACACACACATACACACAAACACACACACAACACACAACACACACACACACACACACACACACGCGCACACACACACACACACACACACACACCACACGCACACACACGCACACACAAACACACACACACACACACACGCACACACACACACACACACACACACACACACACACTACACACACAACACGCACACACACACACACACACACACACACACACACAACACTCACACACACACAACACGCACACACACACACACACACACACACACACACACACACACACACAGCACACACACACAACACACAACACTCACACACACACACACACACACACACACACACACACACACACACACACACACACACACACACACACACACACACACATACTTAGCCAAATATAGATAGTAGGATCAGTTGACATCTTGTGTTTTTCTCCTAAACAATGTGTACAGAGTTTAAAGGCAGTGGTCACGATGAAAAACGTTATCGAAAAAGTGGGGGTGTGTATACAAGTCTGTTGGTACCTGCTCGTTGGTGCCCCTGCTTCTACTGAACCCAGCAGACGTTTGAGTGTACACAGGGAACGTTCGAGCGATATAGCGTGCACAACTATATCGCGAAAGTATCCCGCACATTGCATAAAGGTGTCGCCGTCCGGCACACTAAGGCCTCTGGTCCATAACACCTTAGGATCCGTACCTAGGGAGTCATGGAGTCTTTGGCCACAAGCCACAATTTCGCCACCCTGAACTGTCGATCGCTGTCGAGTGATATCCAAAAAACTGCGCTATCCAGACTTCTGAGCTATTTCCATGCACCGTTTGCTGCTTTGCAGGAAACCCGCCTCAAGGATAGACCCGTCATCAGCGTCGGAGAGTACACCATCTACTGCGGTAACGCTGACGATAGGAGAGTGGGAGGCTGTGCAATAGCTGTAAGGAAGGATTTCAATGGTATGGTCAAGGAGTTCGGCTCAACGTCGTGTCGGAATGCATTCGTACGACTGCGGGCTCACGAAGGATCCAATCTGTGGATAGCGAGTCCTCATCCGCCCACTGAAACCGCCGAAGACAATTCGAAGGATGCGTTTTATGAGGAACTCAATACGTTGCTGGCCAGGATACCTTGTCAACATGCTGTTGTCGTGGGGATTGACGCAAATGCGAAGATGGGACTTGATCAGGAATCCGAAGTACTCGGTAAATGGTTCTACCCAGTGGAGCAAACATCGGACAATGGCTACCGCCTTGTCGACTTTGTGAACGCAGTGATCTGATTATTGCATCGACATTCAAGAGGAATCATCGCCGCCATCAGCTTACGTGGCAGGGACCAACCCGGCTATCTCCAGAAGAGCAGCGGAAGCGGAAGATGACAACTTTGAAACTACAGCTTGACTATGTCCTGACGAGGAATATTCCAGTATCGGACATTCGAAGATCTAGAGCTGTGTGGGATGTCGCATTCGATTCGGATCACCGTCCTGTTCTGTTGAACTTCACTGCGAGGATTCATAAGAGGAAGCGAGGGGCTCAGCCTCTCCAGAGGATTGACATGACAAGTCTCAGAGATGAAGAGTGCAGAAGGAATTTCCGACAACGCGTTTCTATTCACATCGGAGTACGGACTAAGAAGAAACTTTGCGACGCGGATTCTTTTGTCAAATGCATCCAGGACGCTTCGAAAGAGGCACTCCCGGTTGTACAGCCTAAGAAGAAGTTCGCCTACGTCTCAGAAGAAACAACATCTACCTACAACAGAGTATGTGCTCTCCGAACTGCAGGAAACTTCGTGGAGGAGAAGCGTCTGAGGAGGAAGTTGCGTCGGCAGCTTCAAAGTGACCGCGAACGAGAGTGGACGTGTAGAGCTAAGGAGTTCGAGAAGGCTTGGGAGGAGAAGAATCCGAGGAAAGCCTACACGTTGCTGCGACAGTATAGCGGGAAGATGAAGAGATGTTCTCCTGTCTTGAACACTACCAATGGAGTTGCAGTTGGTGATGCGACGCTGCCAATATGGAAGGATTACTTCAGTTCACTACTGAATCGTCCAGCGCCATCAGTACCTGAGCTCCCGCATGTTCAGAGAGCACATTACGATGTCAGTGAGGAACCGCCGACTGAGTCTGAAGTTTTGGATTGTGTCCGGAAAATGAAGAATGGAAAGGCAGGTGGAGATGACAACATCACTGCTGAAATGCTGAAAGCTCTTCCTCCGTCTGGGATTCGTGAAATGACCAACACCATCCGTGCCATATGGATGAGCGAAAGGATACCCGATTCGTGGAGGCATGCGATCATCGTACCTCTTCACAAGAAGCTATCCGTCACGGATCCTAAGAACTACAGAGGAATCTCTCTACTTCGTGTCATGTACAAGGTTTTAGAACGTATCATTCTCGAGCGACTTATCAAACATCGTGAAGGAACGACCAGAGATGAGCAAGCCGGTTTTCGACCTGGAAGATCGACCATCGACCAAGTGTTCGTCGTGAGAAGAGTAATTGAATCGTGGCAGGGGGTTTCGAAGCCATTACAGCTTGCTTTTGTGGACTTTGAAGCCGCGTTCGACTCTCCTCATCGTGATCGATTGCTCAATGCTCTGCGAGCAGATGGAGTCCCGGAAAAGTATGTTCGGTTAATCGAGGACATGAACAAAGGAACAACAGCAGCAGTTCGTACACCTGTCGGATTTACGTCAGCTTTCGAGGTGAAAACAGGAGTAAGGCAGGAGCCGTTACAGGACCTTTTCTTTTCAACTTCGCCGTTGATGACATCATGCGTAGAGTTGCAGAACAGTTTCCTGCGGATGTGATCCTAACACCATCAGGACGCTCTCTTGTCGACCTGGAGTACGCCGACGACATTGTGTTATTCGCTGAAAACAACGCAAAACTGCAAAGGATTGTGAACCTCGTTTCGAAGTATGCCGCAGCCTATGGACTTCGTCTTCGTCCCGACAAATGCAAGCAGATGTGGGTCTCTCAGAGGCCTTCAACTGGAGTTTGTGTGGACGGACAACGTATCGAACTGGTGGACGATTTCTGTTATTTGGGCTGTTTGCTGAAGAACGATGGTAGTTATGCAGCGGATATTCGACAACGATGTGCGAAAGCTACGTCTGCATTCAATTCTCTAACCAAGTGTTTGTGGTCTACCACCATCGCGAAGGAAGTCAAGTTGCGCGTCTACCTATCCGCTATTCGCCCTATCATGATGTACGGATCGGAGACGTGGGCAGCACCGAAAACGCAGATGGAAAGGTTGGATTGCACGGAGAGGAAGCTTTTAGGCGTTTGCTTGGATATTTCTGGCCGCGTGTATGCCATAACGAAGACCTTTACAAGGAAATCGACGCAGTACATCAACGCTTGACACGAGGGAGGTGCCAGCATCTCCTAACGCCATCTCAAGCAGCAATGGAAAGTCGACTTCGACTGCTCGGGCATATACTAAGAAGAACGCCGGATCGTCTCGTACAACACGCTTTAAAAATGCTTCCAAATCCTGTCTGGAAACGGCCACCTGGGCGTAGGCGAAAGTTCTGGACGGATGTGGTTAAAGAGGATTTAAAGTCACTCGGCATCGAAAGACAGTTCAGGCGCGATGTTTCGTTTCGCAGGAAATGGAATAGTGACAGCTGGATGGAATGTGTTCAAATTGTGGCTGAAGACCGTGAAAAATGGACACGGCTGACTACTAGGACGGCACACCTCGGTGAAGATGCGGAATGACCGCGTCAGGCGAAAGCCAACCGATTAAGTCAAGTAAGTCAATCGAAAAAGTTACAAAAATCAGCTTAGATCAAAAACAGCTGAAAAACTATGAAGGTAGAGCGGTGAAAAACGGGCTAGAAATAGAGATTTTAAGGCCCAAAACCGCCACTTCGTGCACACGTGCACAGCGATGACGAAAAAGATCGCCGTCTCATGCCGAGCAGTCAAAAATCATCGACATTCAGAGGAAGAAATAAATGTAAATTTACCTAATAAATCCAGTTGAGCAATGAAAGAAAGCGTTCCAGTCAATGTTCTTGACTAGTTGTGTAAATGAATCCGAAGGTTCAGTGATTGAAATTCAATTTCAAGCCAGCTGATATTCTTGATATAAGAGGTCATCGGTGCCGATGTTGTGGAGTGGGCTCGTCCACCATCAAAAGACAAGAAATCTCAGGCTTCAATTTCGGCCCAAAACAGTGTTTTTTCGCGATTTTTTCTTATAGGTCCTACTACTCGAGACCCAGAAAAGGGTTTAGAGAGAAAAAGACGACAAGCATATTTGATCGCGTCCACTGCCTTTAAGCAAAACAATCGGGCGTCATCTTAAACGTTGTAATGGGGCGCACTCAGCTCCTCGAGAACAACGAGGGCAGCACAAGTGGACGAGCTCCTGCTTGAGGAGCACGTGCTGCCCTCGTTCTCCATTTGTCTCCTCAGCTGCTGCTCTCTCTTGTGGCCAGCACTGTGTGGCAACATTTCTCAAAATGATCCACTCGGGTAGCTACAAGCACAGTCATAGTCAGCATGAAGGGTTCTTCGCTTCTAAGCGTGCACGCTCTACTCCCGTACAACTTAGAGTTAGAGCTCACACAACCAATCGATCTCCAGCCATATCACAAGGACTGCCTTAAAGGTAGCGCACGCGCAAAAAACCGTATTCTTTTTTCAAAATTTCTGCAGGTTGTGATATATCGCAAAGAGGCCACCCAAAATACGCAAGCTACGGAGAAAAACTCGGTCAAAAATTCCGTAGCATTCAGCTTCCTTTAAATACGTCTGTTCGGTGTGTATTGTGTAATACACCAATGTCGAAAATTTGAACGTCTGGATTGGTTTAGCCCCTTAACTTTTTAGATTCCGCTTTTTTCGATTTCTTTTTGCCTCTCTGATGTCGAAAATTCTCTAAAACAAAAAGCTCTAAATACAAAGGTTTGAACGAGGATCTCTCGGAATAAAAAAAAATGAACTTTTGGAGTTCCGCGGCCTGTCGGAACCTGTCGTGGCGCATCTGTTCCTCATGTCAGATGCCGCCTTTTCAGACAACGGAGCAGTTTTGACGAGCTTATAGCATTATGAATGCGCTACATTGAGGTCTCAAGTTTCGCTATCTCCACTTGGTTCAAACGTTGGAGTGAGAAGAAAACCCCAAATGCGGAATTCCGCCTTAAAAAAAGGAAGCTGCCTTCAAAGGCACAGAACACCCAGAAGATGATTTTTTAGTTTTCATGCTGGTCTTAAGGAGGGTCACACTCTGATCACGGTGGTATCTCTTTTTTTCGTCCAAGACCCCCTATGAACAGTGTTATGGCTTATTAAAGATGCATATAATTAAAGGGTGAAAAATTGGCGGATGAGTTGTCTCTTCTCTTCATTTGCAATCGTTGCCCGAGAGCGAGCCAGGATAAGGAGACAGTCTGGCTATGGTTTGAAGAACGACGACTTGTTGAGAATTCAGTCATTCACCTAGTCGTTACAGAGTTTGCAAATCTGGTGAGGGGTGTGGCCCGTGGTGATTAGCGAAAGAGGTCGCGCCTATGGTGGTCTCTCATGTCTCGCTTATTCGGAGGAATTGAGATCTCGCACTTGGCACGTCTTATAAAAGAGGGGTCCACTAGACAATCAAATAAAAATCATAAAATTCATATCTGAGGGTGTAGTGTGATTTCAAAGTGGGACAGGGACTCTCTACACACGTGGGGAGGAGTTTTCCCGGTTTTGCAGTTCGACACGTCACGCCACTCAATGCAAGCGGAGTGGTCCCGAGTGGAATTAGAGTCGCGAATGGCTACACGTCACCTCCCTCGGTGTGTAGAGAGACCCTGTCCCCTTCAAGGTACACAACAGCTTGTTTGGTGGGGGTGTGGGGGGGGGTAGTTAGGTGTTCTCACCGCGTTTTCTGAGACGGCGCATTACGAATTATCCATGTCGAATTCGTATAGAGGGTACTGTCGCATATGAGAAAGCTTGCCAGAAGCCTGGATGAAGGGAAAGCAAACTACAGATGAAGTCGAGTATCTTTGCAGCCATCTTCAAGAAAAGACACAGAACGTATATCAAATCGGGGAATAGTTATGTAAGCAAAGAAAGTGTGAGGACTGCTTCATAAGCATCGTACGCGTATGTAGATTTCGGGGGATGCGTGCCTACTCCTACCCGATAAACTTTAACCACCAATACTATGCTCGAAATCTATTCTAAGATCCACCAAAAACGTCCTTTTTCATGAGACAGTATGCCATCGCAAGG
Organism: Aplectana chamaeleonis; assembly: GCA_029168955.1. Lineage (NCBI taxonomy): Eukaryota > Metazoa > Nematoda > Chromadorea > Rhabditida > Cosmocercidae > Aplectana > Aplectana chamaeleonis. Next base: position 111,939 of record JAPDOI010000713.1, on the reverse strand, counting down.
AATTAGGGCGCAACCGCCTTTTTAATCGGTAAGCAGATCATTAAATGATTGGAAGTGCACCGCTATATTTCTCCATGCCGTAGTATTCCGCTGTTCTTGAAAATAGAAGTCCTGAGCTCTATAAAAGTACCCCAACGATGAGGTTGTTCACATTAGACTAAAAATAGAGAGCATATAAAACATTAAATCTGTAGTAAACTAGGAAATCTGTATATTACCAAACATGTTTTGGTGATTTTCAGTCATTTTCATCGAAATCCAGGAAGAATGCATTCAAGTGAGCTTTTGGATCGGATGAGCAGGGTGGGGCGCCGCAACATGCGCTCGGCGGGAGGCGGACACGCGGAGTTTTTGGCACGGTCTGAGTCTGGGGTCTTGCCCGTACACTTTTCAGTTCAAAGCGTGAGCGATTTACCTGTTCACCTGCACGGCCATCTCAAAGGTGGTAATTTTATGCAAAAATCACATTTTCGTTGCATCAAGTCTTCCAAAGAAGTCTATTACTTCATTGATCATCAAATCGAACGCCGTCTAGAAAAAAAGGATTTTCGTTAGGTTTGACATGGTACACTCGATTTAAACAGTTCCTTGCGAGCATTGTGAGAGGTTCAGCTCGGTTAAAGGCTGATGAATTATTACGAAAAAGATGATGAGTCGTCATTCTCATAGGATGATAGTTGTGTAGAACCGACCGAAAATTTGAGAAATGTTCAATCCTTTTGAAATAATTTATTCAGTGTGTTCTACAAGATTCGACAACAATTTCAATTTTTTTTAAATCTTGAAGGTATGTGTCGAAAACTTTTGAAAATCACGTTCTTACTTTAAAATTCGTTTTCATGACTTTGAACTTTACTCGCATTTTCCAGTGAAACATATTTTTTTGATCTTGGACAAGGACAACGAGGGCTTGTATTTTTCAAATGCTGAGCGGCAATGGTTTGCCGAAAATGGAACGAAATGGCCAATACGTTTTCTTCACGAGAAACACAATGCTCACAATATTCAAAGCAGACAGTTCTCAAAATTTACTTTGCATTTAATTCAACAATTTTAAACCATCCTGAGACATTTTCATTGAATCATTGCTTTTTCGGAAGGAAAAAATCCCCATTTATAGAGAGATCGCCAAATGATGGATACTCTGATATTTGCAATTCCGTTCGCCCTCGACATTCCTCTAACCAGTGCGAATTTCAGTCAATTAAGAATATTTTGAGGAAATTTTCATCTCTGGAATATGTGGGTATAACTTTTTTTCCCGAAGAAAGCCATGATTCGTCTTTAAAATCGAGAAAAACAGAATATTGCGCCTAATTCCTATCTTTACGGTCACAAAACCGAGTGATAATGGATTCTTGTTTAGGGATAGAGAATATCTCTGTTGAATAATGTTTTTGGGACACTCGCATTCACTACCGACAGAGGCCTGTGTTGAACGGCCCTCACAAACTCGTGCCAGATTCGAGGCAGTCTTACATGGGCGTGAGACAGTCGGCAATGCGAGCATCATTTCCTCGATCGGTGGCGAAGATCAGAGGATATAACCAAGGATGAAACACCCGTTAGGGATATCAATAGGTCTCACTGGGGTCTTTATCTTTGATGAGTCGCTGCAGCGCTGCTGCTGAAAGCGACATATCACCTGCGAAATAAAAATTATAATAAAAAAGAAAAGATCATAAATGAGGAGCAGCAGTTGGAGCGAGAATAAAGAGCAGCAGTTGGGGAGAGAAGAGCAGCAGTTGGGGCCACGATGAGGAGCAGCAGTTGGGGCCACAATGAAGAGCAGCAGTTGGGGCGACGACTGGAGCAGTTGGGGCAACTGTAGCAGCAGGCGGGGCAACTATACGAGCAGCAGTTGGGGCAGTGAGCGGAGCAAGAAGACGCGACGTGCTGCCCTGGGCAGCAGTTGGGGGAACGAAAGGGGCTTACACCTCGACGACTAAATGCGTTAGTATTCCCCTCGTGCTGCCTTATTAAGCCGCGAGTATCTGATATTCAGGGATGGACTGCTGTATTATGACAAATTATAGATACAGATAGCGCAGTTAGAATCATAACTAGTCAACAGATTTTAATCCATGAGAATGAGACTCATGAAGAGAACCGTGAGTAAAAATTGAAGATCGCAATATCCTGTGAAAGAAGCAAATAGTTGTGTCTTCCTCCTTGAGAAGTATCCTTTCCATATAAACCCGAGTTTTATACTTTTTGAGTGCCGCAATCCCTTACAAGGGAACCACAATAAGTCATAGTGACCATTCCAAATGGAGTGTACTTTTCTAGAAACATTTTCGGACGAAAATCTGAAAAAAGTTATGAGCGTTTTTTAAAGCTTCGCGGCAAGGTAAGGGTACCCCCCATGGAATTTTTAGGGTGTTTTTGAATTTTTCTCCGGATTTTGCTAAAAACATGTATGTAGGGGTAATCTGGGGTGCTGAACACGAATCTGTGGTTTGCTTGCCAAAGTTTTAAGGTTTGCTGTAGGTTACGGTATGTAACATGCCATTTAAGAGGCAAAACCTACCTCAAATTTCCGATAATCGACAATTGGACATTGAATTCGTAATCAGCACCCCAAATGACCCCCACATAGAAACTTTCAGAAAAATCTGAGACCTTGACCAAACTTCCGTATACTCACCGTAATCTACCGTAAGCTGTCAAAAATCGATAAACTGACATCAAATTCGTGTTCAGCACTCCAAATAACCCCCATAAAAATAATTTGAGCATAATCTATAGCAGCACTCCGAAAATCGTCAGAAGTCGCGATTTGCCATAAAATTCTCCCCGGATGGGAATCCGTGAACGGATACAGTCGAAAACTTCGGAAAAACGACCAATGAACCCCAGATTCGTGATCTGCACCCCAAATAACCCCTCAGAGCGAATGCTTCGAGAGCCCTCTCATTGGTATAAATAAACGCCCAACCGAAAATCCGTACAAGTCCACAACGCTTTTAGTCTGCGCAAAGTTTGGAAAATGTTCCTTCACCCAGACTTTGCTTAGTGGGGTAGTTTTGGGCGCTGAACACGATTATGAGGCCCGTTTTCGGATTCTCGTAAAAATAATGCGCTTCTTGGAGGGTACAATAGGTACGAAAATCAGAGAAAAAATGCCTATAACTTTGTTCAGAGTGGGTCTAGGCATCTACGATGGGCATATTCGGACTTTTCGTTCGGAAATTATTTTAGAAAAGTACATTTCATTTGAAATGGTCACTATGACTTATTGTGGTCCCCTTGTTAGAGACTCGGCTCGCCGTGTGATATGGTGTTTGTCCGCAGCTACACAGCCCACACTGGAGTGGGCGCCCACACAATATTAATAAAAAATGTATTTTATTACAGGACGGGGAGGAGAAAAGGGTAGAAACTGAAATAAATGGAATAGGATACTTTGAATGTATCCATTATAGAAATTTAATGTAAATAAACTAAGTTGGAGCGGAATGAATTTTTTGAACATGATAAGGTTCATTCAAATGAACCTAGTTGATTCCAAACAGCATTAAACATAAGAACTATGTAAGAACATTGGGAGAAAGAGAAGAATCTAGCAAACACTTTAGTAAGAATAGGTTTGATATGCAATATGATTTAAAGACCTAAAAACGAGTCCCGGTTTTGCCCCGGTTTTGGGGTTAAAACAGGGACGAGAGTTCAGGTTTCACAAATCACATTAAAATTTTTATTGATCAACTAGGTTCGTTGGAATGAACCTTGTCACGGCTAAACACTTGCCCCCGCTCCAACTTTGTTTATTTACAGTTACTTTTCTATAATGGGTACATCCAAAATAGACTATTTTTTACAATCTTCCATTTCCTTCAGTTTCAATCCTTTTCTCCTGCCCGGTCTCTAATAAAATACATTTTTTATAATGTAACAAACCTTCGACGATTCTCCATTTGGATCTCGACGTCGTACTATTGCTAATTCTGATACTATGGTCACTTCTAATGGATGCAACTCCACTTGCTCATCCAACTCAAGAACGGGGTATGAAACGACACTGCCTGACTTTGTCCCCGTCGAGCCCTGTCGATGGTTTCGATTAAGGCGTTGATCTCCTGCTTCGTGATCGAACACTGCCGCAGCATCTTGTATCGGTGATAACTGCACTACTCGAAGACAGAAAGCTCCTCCATTCCGTGCTGAATCGAAATCGCAAACTAACAGAAGAAATTTCAACACTGAGGACACAAAACGCAGAACTCAAAAAAAGCGCTCTACTCGTCTCGTGTGAGTCCGGATGTTGATGATCGATTGATTTCACATATTGATCTGCCTAACCCTACTGCTCGTTTGTCCAATTGTGTTGACTTCGAAGAAATGGAGCGTAAACGCTCGATCGTTTTAATTGGACTTCCTGAAAGTACTTCGCAATTTTCTGCCTGCCGTGTTATGGACGTTTTTATCTCTGTTCGTAATTCACTTGATTTCCTGAATATCGATTGTGCTCCCGTAACAGTATACCGTATGGGTCCATTTATTCGTTCACGTCCTAGGCTCCTCAAAATCATTTTGTCGTCATACTTTGATGCAAATCTTATATTACAGCGTGCCCCTCGTCTCCGTCACTATACTGCTCACAAAAATTTTCTCAGGCTCTCCTCAACTTGGGGGGAGCGGAGCAGAGCCAGAACAGAGCGAGAGGCGCGTCGAAATGGACCGCAGTCAATGCCAAAATCTGTTGTATTCACTGTTCCCACACATTCTACTCTGCCAGCGCGTACTCAGGCAAACTCAAATGTCGACAGCAGGTTGAAACACCTCTTTCTCGAGCAACCGTCGATAACAGGTTCTTTCGGGAGTAAAACATGGACCTGTTATCGACCTGCTATTGAACTGTCGATAGCAGGTTCACAGCAGGTTGACAAGGCAACACATCCTACCGCCGGTGAGCATTGATCGTTCAAATCTCCGAATGCTTGGCGAAATATATATTTAGTCGGTTTCGCAATTGAGGACGCTGCTTTTCTTTTTTTACATTTTGGTTAGCACACCTGTTTTTGTGCAATAAAGCCCAAATCAGGCCTGTTATTGAATGGAATTAATGCTCGAATAGTGTTCCAGGGATTTTCCAAGAATTCCACTATTTTGTTCAGTTTTGGGATTTTAATATGCGATTTTTTCAAGCACCAGATATATTTGGAATCTTGATACATCTTTTTTTTTAACATTCGATTCCGTTACGATTTTTTACTTTCTTCTCTATTTATCGGAGGTTTCATATTTTCTGCCTCTCGAGTATTCCGTTGATTCCGGAATTTGAATAATTATTTGCTCTCGGTTAGGTTAAATGCCCGTTTGTTCGAATATTTGTCTCAATTCAGCTGACAACATAATTGCCCATCAAAAAAATTCAATTTTACAGGTATATTTTTTCGAGAATCATTTGAAATTCGAAATCGAGTAATTGCTTGAGCATTTTTACAAATTTTCACACGTAATACAATTGAATCGAGTCTAGGATTTATTTTTGAACAAATTCATTTATTAGAAAATTTTGTAAAGGACTCACTCCGAGTTTTCAAATCGCTGCGAGATTTTATGAAGGCCATGATCAATAAATTCTCATCCCTCATTAGTTCATCTATTGATGCTGTAGTTACCGTCGGCTTGGACCCTAGTGTTACATTGCGTTCCATTCAAGGTTGGCGCAGACTCGGTGCACCTATCTTAGAGCACAGGACACCGAGTTTGCACCAACCTTCATCAGAGAACACAAAGTATCACTAGGATTCATGCCAACTGCACGTAATAGACAGGGGCAATCGTCGCTAGGTTTTGAATAAGGGAAGTTTTCAGATATCGCGTTTTTTAGAGCACCTCGGATGATTGGGTAATATGCATAGCCTTTATTGAAAAATTTCTCAAGAATATAATTTATCATTATAACCACTTCAAAACTACCGAAAGTAAGAATAACTTCGGACGAGACATTTTTAAAATTTTTGGATGAATTAAATACTCAAACAATGCGTTTCTGAAATTCCGGATTGGGTGAATAGATTTTAGTGAGGCCTCTCTTTTTCTTGACTGTACGATTGAATTTTAAATCCTGTCTTCTATTCGAAGTGAATGCATACCTGGGGCCGTATTCATCAATGATTTACCCGCGAGGTAAGTGTAAAGTCCCTTGAATTTAGCTCTCACCCGGTATTCACACGCTTACTTACTCGGGATTTTCGGGCAGAAAGCCAGGTAAATTTTAGCCGACGTATGTGGTCGGGTAAATTTTACTCCCAGCCAGCTGCAGCTGCTACGTTCGAACATTCATAGCAGAATTAGCAATGGAGCGCAAAATCTTCATCGTCAAATTGTACTACTCCGTTCCTTAAAAGTTATTTTTGTCTTTTTATGACTCATTCAATGCGTTGCTTTCCATAGACGAAAAGTTTTGCAGTTTTTTACGCACGTGTTCTCATAGGATTTTGTCGTAAGTCGTGAAAAAGCGGTGAACTTTCTTTTTGTTCACTTGGCTTCTTTACTAATATTTTAATGCATCAGGAGACTCAACCAAGAAACTTCTCTTTCTTCGGCTTTAAGCTCCTCGCGCGATTCTTCACCTCCAACTTATATTGATTTGGCAAAAAATAAAAGTTTTGCGAAAAAAATTTTCTAGTCTCATCGAATTTCTCAGATCATATATTAGTAGTATAGCATTCGAAAGCACAATAGTTCCTTCATAATATAATTTTTTGAAGCTCACTATAGAACACGATAACTTGCTAACTTCATGCTCGATCTCAATTTATAGCTTAAGTAGCGAATATTTTGGCATTCAAAAGTTTCTTCTGGGCAATGAGTTTGAGGCCTAACACTGCACAACATAATTCTACACAAAAAAATTTTGATTCACCGTAAACAGCTTGCGAATAATCTACTTTTTTCAACCAATTTCTGTTGAAGAACTGCGCCGAAGTAAGGGCAAAAAAAGAATCTTGGGAAGCTTTGGCTACAACCTAACATAGAAAAAAAAATTCTACCATACAGTGGAACAACGATAAAGAAAAACAAACGAGTACCAATGAAAAAATCTCGCTAGAAATGAAAAAGTAAGTAATGTAAAATGATGTTAGTTTCTATATATAAAGTGTCCCCTATGATCTACTCTGAAGCTTTTATTAATCACGCAACCCATGCACTTCTCTCTAGCCTCCTTAAATAAATCAAAAAAAGAATCGTTGAAAAATTTTTGAATTGACGACGCCTATTGAGTGTTTCGCTGGGTGCACGCGGTGCACATTATGCGCGGAATCTTACCCGGGTAAGTGAGTGTTGGTGAATGCCGTTTCACGGTGAGTAAGTAATCGGCTGCGGGTTTGGCAAAAGTAAAGTATGATTTACCCGGCATTTCAATGATGAATACGGCCCCTGGAAAACATATCCGAATACTCGGACGAAAATCCGGTTTTTCCGAAATATTTCCAAGTATTTAGATTGTAAATACTTTCTGCACATTTTTTTTTCAATAGCCGCAAATTTGTAACATCGGCATGGATCGGGAAGGGACTTCGCGTGCATGGTTGTAGGTTGGCGCCGACTCGGTGCACCTATGTTATAGCACATGGCACCGAGTTTGCGCCAACTTTCAACAGTGAACGCGAAGTCTCCTCAGGATCCATGCCGACGTTATGTAGTGACACAAAACTGGCCTCCCATTCAGAAAATCGAATATGCAAGCTCTATTAACAAACCGAATATTCCATAACCCAAATGATTCAAATTTCTGAATGAATCGAAGGTTTGGAAAAGCAAAAATCAAAATTTTCGACTGAAAGGAACATTTGAAAAAATCAGTAATTGGATTTTCCGGATGAATCGAATATTCAAATACTCAAATCTACTAACTATTTGAATTTATATCACTCAGGCTCCTTGAGTCGGGTTCAGAAGTGCGTCGGCTCGCTGCTTGAGCATCTTTCATAGTCCTGGCCGCAAGCGCGGCACGCGCGGTGCGCTATGAAACTTTTCACCGCTCGGGACGTGCCTTGACGCGCTTGTCGCCCATCCAGGGACGGCATGCATGAAAACACCGTGAAAGTAAGGGTAAACATTCGCGCGTGTGTGCAAAGGTGAGCGGCGAGCGCGTAGACCCATACAAAGAGCCAAGAGCGCCTCCACCGTGGCGCCGTCCGAACCGCCATGGCGGTTTTACCACTTGTATCATTACACGGTGCTCAGTTTGAGTCTACTGCAACATAAACAACTCTACCGTTATCCTACGCTACCGTGTGCGCAAATGCAGGCTAAGAATTTTCGTACATGTCACAATCTTTCTCAACTGTACTCCTCACAGTCATTTCGGTAGTGCCGGGCATTTCATAGTTGCTTCCCGTCTTTTTTATTCTTACAGCGTGTCGCGCGGTTGAAAGTTTCATAGTCCACCGCTCGTCCCGAGCGGCACGTGCATTTCGCGCTCGAGGTGAGGGCTATGAAAGCTACCCTACTTACCGAGAGTAGATCAGCAGATTTTCCCTTCTTTTTATCATCTGTGGAAAAGCATGATTCTGATCGTTCAGGGCGCGTGCGGCGCGCGCGATGCTGGTACTTTGCTGTCTCTAAGCGGTGTTGCTCGCAGCGACGAACAACACTGGGTGATTTAAAATCGATTACATTCAGCGACGATGACGACCGACGCGGAGGGCGACTAGGAGGCACCGATACGGCACTAAATCACTGCCAGCGAGCGGCAGCCGACGCCGCGACGATGATGTTTCGAAAAAATTTTGTCGCCGCGCAAAGGCTGACGCTCGGCGTCCACTCGCCGGTCTCTGCTACTCTGCAGACCCCTTAAAGGCAGTGTTCACGATGAATATCGTTTTTCTGCTCTTCCTCCTATCTTGAAAACCGCCCCATGCTGATTCCAATGATGTCTCTGAAATCGTACAAGACATTCTGGGAACGGAGTTATGGTCCCGTAGAAATTGGGCTAAGGAAACATGGTGGACGAGCTGTCCGAGGCTTGTAACTCCCGTATTTTGCAGCCGATGTGTGCGAGCTGACCTTAGTAAAGAGAGAAGTTGAGAATGAAGGGAAGAACGTGGCTAATGATCGGAAATCATCGCTCACCTCACGATCTCGAGCATTCATTTGTTCACGTCGGTGGGCGTGTGCTGCGCTTTTGGAGTTTTTCTTGCGCTCGAAGTGGAGACTTCGGGCTCTTTTGAAGCTTTTCCTGGCTCGTTTTCATGCGTCCTTTCGACGTCAACGTTACAGTGTGCCCCTCCACTACCCATTCCTAGTAGAAACTGAAACACATTTTTCATCGTGAACACTGCCTTTAAGGTCGGGATCACACTTGCAGTGACGAGCCACTCGGCGCAATGCTTACCATCAATATCGACCGGAAACCAATATGCCTGAAACGCATAGTCGCTGTCGCTGGCCGCGGTCTCGGCAGGTGTTAGGCCTCTTTCAGAGTTCGATCGCTCAGCGACGCGACCGAATGAAAACACTGTGCATCGATCTGGTCGCGTCGCGCGATATGGTCGCCGGCCTTTCAGACAAGATCGCGGGAAAAGTCGCCCAATCGCGCGATTGGGCGACTGAGATGGCCAGATCGCGTCGCCATGCAGTGCACGGCGACGCGACCGATCGCGGCGACCGCTTCATATGTCCTCGTTTAAATTCCTCTTTTTTTCACGTTGATTCGGGCAAAATAAGTATAAGTAGGCAAAGCAATCATAATACAAAACAATTATTATCATAAAATGATTATTATCATTAAAAAAATCCATGATACTCTTGAGGGTGACAATAAAACTAGGATCCAAACCACAATTGACAATGTAGTTCAATGGTCTAAACGAAACCTTCTCCCTCTTTCCACTCAAAAAAGTCAAGTACTACACCTGGGTGGAACTACTAATCCGGAAGGTGGGTACAATATCGATGGTTCAATACTCCAGCATGTTAACCTAGTAAAAGATTTAGGGTTTCTTGTCGAATCGAAATACAATTTTGATAAGCATTTGGATAGTATTGTTGCGAAAGCTGAACAGAAACTTTTTCTTCTCTTGAAATCGCTGAAAACTAAAGATCCATTGCTTTTGGTTAGAGCCTATAAAATTTGAGTTCGATCTGTTCTTGAATATGGTACCTGTATCTAACTACTTTCCTCTTTAGAAACCTGCGTTGCCAAACTAGAAATAGTGCAAAACAACTTCACAAGGAAGGTCTTCATAAGGTCTTTTGGCTTCACGTATAGGAGTATTCCCCGTGGCATAGTCAGTTTCCCCTCTTTGTGGCGCAGCTTCTTCACCTTCAGAGCCGGCATGGAATACTTGAAAATGAGTCATACTGTTCAGATACCGATCAACTTCACTAAATTCAAAACACTTGTCAAAAATTACCTTCATTGTCAAGAAAGGATCTATCAATCGTTTCACGCTTTTTCCTTTCGAAACCTGTCATTTTTTAAAGGCAGTGTTCACGATAATCTTGAATTTTGAGATTATTCGCTATATTGAATAAGTGGCCCCGGGTAGAACTAAAATGACGTAGAAATTGAGAAAAACGCACCAGAAGTACCCGAAATCTTCAAGTATCACCCCGCCTCTCAAGTATCACAGGATGTGTTGGTTGTGACAATGAAATCTTTTGTGGACCCGTCATTTGCAACTCTCTACTCTCTATTGCTCCGTTCTTTCCTTAAGGCCCTAACTTACCTGCTTTGCATAGAATATTCTTCTATTTTCGATCGACCCAATTTTGAACCGATGACAACCACCATGAACATGTTCATCGAACCGGACAACTAGTTCATTTTATAGAATGATGTCACTCAAATACGACGTTTTAATGCGTTTCTCGCCGTTTCTTCGAATTTTGGTAATATGTACTTGGAGGCCAACACATTGTTTTATGTGAAAAACTCGGGAAAGGAAATCATCGTGAACACTGCCTTTAAGTTCCTCGATGTTTTCGTTGTTTTTCTGCCTTTTCTATGTTTCTACACCTCTGCAAGGGCGTGTAATAAAGTTCAAGTTAAATGGCGAAGCACAATGCACCTTTTTATCATAAATGACTAACCAGTTGCGCGAAACCGCGAACATGAAACAGGCGTCGATTAGAATGTGTACGTAAAAGTGCGTGGTCGCCAACTTCCGCGATTGGGCATTCACACTTCCAAAATCTGCGATTTCCACGGCGACGCGACGGTCGCGTCGCCGTGCCCACGATCGCGTCGCAGAGCGATCGAACTCTGAAAGAGGCCTTATCCCGGCCTAACCTCCGCTCCGCACCAGCCCGCGCCGGAACCACAACAATTTCACTGTTTTAGGGGGTTTTTAGAGTTCCATCGCCGATCGCTGCGATAGCATGCTTCGAATGAGAATTTACATGCGATGCAATAACGATCAATTCTCATGATTATCATGCTATAGCACCACACGGCGACCGAAGTCTAAAACAGACCTTACAAGCTATATGCATCTTTTCAGCAAATATGGATTACCTTTCGTACGCGCAACACTTCCTCTACCTATTAGAGCTACCCGAAATCTCTACGTTTGTATTTTACATCGAAGTGTTGGGAGAGGTTCTAGAACCGAAAATATTTTAGTACACCTCGCTCACTTCTTTCAACGCATCGACGCTGTTTAAGATCCTAGAACATTTGAATTACTTGAGGACTGATTCCCAGTACCAAATCGAGTTCGTGGAACTTTATCTCAATTTAGCGAATTTCGAAGTTCTTAAATTGTTTACAAGCATTATGCGCAACGATTTATCCCACTGCATAGATTCATTTTGCCAAATCTCAAAGATTTTTCAGAGATTCGATTTATCTGGAGAGAAATAACCAAGATCGAAAAATAGTTATAATCAGATAAGGCAATGTGAATAATACCTACACCCATAAATGTGAGGTTTAGTGTGGGAAAATATTCGGATCATGAGGCTGTGCTGGGAGTTCCCGTTTTGAAAAAGTCCCGGGAACTGCGGATTTCGCTATTGGAGAAATTTCGTTAACCCGTTCCATTAATTACCATAATCCAGCCCTCACATAGTCATGTTCTATAGAGTGGGATTTTTCTCAGGTCTCTCGGTTTTTATATCGTTACTACATATTTGTTGCCTAATGCTTCAAATGAAGCCTGCTAAGCCGAACCGATTCGAAAGTAAATTAAATAATATTCTCCATTTTTTCTCTTCTGCTAGCCACTGGAAGCTACGAAATTGCTGAAATATTGAGCCAGTTAGAGTTGGACCTTGATAAGAAATAGAAAAACCGAAATGTCCATGTTTAGGCGCCATTCATGCTCCTCAACACCCTTGCGGCACTCGCGTGGCGCGCGGGCGTGGCGTTGGAGTCAAAATGGCCTACCCCTCGTCCGCGCGGCACGCGCGTGACGCCCGCTCCGCCATAACGGCAACGACTTTTACAACGTTTTCATCATTTTTATTATTAAACCTCCATCAATTTCATTCCGTTCTATAATAATTAATCCTAGTATCATGATAGCGAAGCCGTGTACAGTATTCGCTTGCTGAACAAAGTTAAGGCCCATTCTGATCCGCTCCGCCACAGCGTCGCCGCTGGAATATTCGTAGCCTCCGCAAGCGCCTGACGCGCGTAGAAAGTATTTATACTATAGTTGTTCACGAAAAAAATTTTCGAAAGGTTTTTCAAAATTTTTTTCGTTCGTGTGAAAATTCGTCGAACGAAATTTTCTCAGATTCCGTTCGTTCAAAATTTCGTCAAACGAAATTTTTTCAAATTTCGTTTGTTCTAAATTTTTTCGAACAAAAAAGTTCGATTTTCGTTCGTTCGACATTTTTTTCGAAATTGTACAACTATAATTCATACCCCCAAACCCCGCCCGCGGGAGACGTGTGCCGCGCTGGCGTTGAGGAGTGTGTTTACTGCCTTTAGGGAAGTCGAGCATGGGGACGGCTACAATAACAGCTAGGGATAGCAATACTACAGCAATAGTTTTTGAATCCTGCGAAGTTCCAGCTCGTTTAGCTGCTCCGAATTTCGCAGTTGGCCACCCTACCAATAATAGCCCGGCGTTAGGATGTCTACAGCAAAATGAATAAATCCGGCGGTAGCAGGTCGACAGCTGAACCTTTCGGGGCTTCAGTTAGGCCATGCCGCCGTCTGCGAATCCGGCGCTAGGAGGTCTACAGCTGGACCTTTCGGCGTGATACCAGGTTCTCTCGCGCCGAAATCACCATTTTTTTCGTGTCCTCAGCTGATGTGCTCTGTGATGACCCATCAGAAACCTGCTGTCGACATTTGAGTTTGCCTGAGTAGCTAGATGCCTTACACGGAAACCGGAGATGCTCAGGGTTTCGGAGACATCTAGTCTAATTTTGACACGAGAATTTACGTAAATTACGGAAAGCTAAGCCTCAATAGGTGAAAATTTACCTACAGTGCCCGCAAAATCTACGTGAATTCTCGCTACAGCATTCGCGTACCCTACGTAAATTCTCGCTACAGCACCCTCATATTCTACGTGAATTCTCGTTACAGCCCTCGGTCGATCGACCCAATAAGTCCCGATCCGTACTAGGAAGGCGATCCTCTCTTTTTCTTCCTCACGTCATGCACCTTCCCAGCGGCCAGAAATACCCTCCGCAAGGTCTTCCAGAGGACGACACGGGGACACCCTCCTTGACCAGCCACAGAGTGTCAAATAAGCACTCTGTGTGTTGACAGGGCCAAGACTGTTCGAATGGCATCCCAGCGTTCCGCGTAGCCAGGTTTGAGATTGCATTTCAACAAAGGCTGTCGCTAAATCCGCAGATTCTCGCTTCAAATTTGTAGCAAGAATATAAGGTTTTAGCGACAGAGAGATCATTGTAGCAAAATTAGCCTTCGTTTTTACGTAGAATACGCGTAGAATTTGCAACCTTTCACCTTTGACACAAGAATATGCGGGTTCTAGCTATCGTAGCTGAAACCCGTGAAATTTCGCTCCATGGAATGGGGCGGCGTTACAGACCGCGCCCTCTGAGGCATCTAGCTACGCGTTGGCAGAGTACCAATCTGAAATCACCGAGCCCGTCGCCTCAGACCACCCAGTTCTCGCTGGCCGATTTGAAGCCATTGAGTATTGTGAATAATAATGTACAATCTCCATCCGTGAATTCTGATATGTCAATTAATGTTGTCTCTGACTGCGGTCCTTTAAATGGTTCAAACGTCTTCGGAAACCTGATGTCAGTCTCGAAATTATTCCTCGTTGTTGTCATACAGGCTTGAAATGCATTCTTAGCACTATTAGGTCTTTGCATGAAAACGCTCAGTCTCTCAGGTTTTCTTTGTTGTGCTTCGATTTGGGGGTTGTCGCATTGACGGAAACCTGGCTTAAGCCTAGTGCTATGTATTGGGACTTAAATTTAGCCTCCACCAAGGAAAATGTGCGACGCACTTTCCAGGCATGACATGAATATCAACAAGGTCGTTGGTTCAATTACCCAAGATTGATGCACTTTGGCCCCGCCCATGCATTCGGAGGTCCTGCCCATCCGTTGATGACCTCGATGATCATGGGGCTACGTGGCCGCGATGCGTGTTGGCGTGCGTGCCGCGGCGCGTGTCGGTATGCTGAGTGTGGCGCGTGTTGGTGTCCCGATCGCGGCGCGTGTCGACGTCGCGACCGCATGACCGGCGCAGTCATCTGATCTCTTCCACTGAAAGATGTTTCAGCTTATTCCTTTCTTCTCAATCACTCCCATTACTGTAATATGGGTATTATGAGCTTCCTTGCTTAACAATTCGTTATTCTGCCTTTGGATTGGCTTTCCTTTAATACTGTTTCTTTAAAAGAATTTATCCATTCACTTTTTTCATTTGCTAGGTGATTGATTCGCTGATTTACTACGCATTCATTATCATGCTGCTTCCTGTTCTATATTTTTTAAGAGTCAGTCTTCATTTACGGTTCTATATGTTTATCAATAATTTTTTGCTTTTCGGTACAATTATTTGATTATCGGTACATTTTTCGTTCATGTACTCATTTATTTATTAACCTAATAATAATAGATTCGAACGTTCAAGAACAGTATTTATTTCTTTGAATGTTTCTATCTATTCATAATAATCAGATTTATAACAAAGTAGCAACTCGTAGAACACTTATTAATCAAATGAACGTTCCGGAAAAAAATGTGAAGAATCCACTTCAAAAAAGTGGGAATCAGCAAAAAGGTGTGAGAAATTCAAGCCCGCATTTGCAGTCTGCGCAGCAAGCACCGGCGCTGCGGCGAAGAGAAGAGGTGATCAGTTTGTCGTGGAAATCCAGTAGGGCTTCAGAAGACGTGATCAGGAGACGTGATCAAGTTGTCGTGGAAATCCAGTAGAGGTTTGAAAGACGTGGCCAGGGTGTCGTCGAAATTCAGCAGGGGGTGTCGTGGAAATTTAGTAGGGCTTCAGAAGACGTGATCAGGGTGTCGTGGAAATCCAGTAGAGGTTTGAAAGACGTGGCCAGGGTGTCGTGGAAATTCATTAGAGCTTCGAAAGACGTGGCCAGGGTGTCGGGGAAAGTTAGCAGGGAGGTGTCATGGAAATTTAGTAGGGCTTCAGAAGACGTGATCAAGGTTTTGTGGAAATTCAGTAAGGCTTTAGAAGAAGTGATCAGGGTGTGGTGGAAATTCAGAGGGGCTTCGGATGACGTGATCAGGGTTTTGAGGAAGTTCAGTAAGGCTTTAGAAGAAGTGTTCAGGGTGTCATGGAAATTCAGTAGGGCTTCAGAAGACGTGATCAGGAGACGTGATCAGTGTGTCGTGGAAATCCAGTAGAGGTTTGAAAGACGTGGCCAGGGTGTCGTGGAAATTCATTAGAGCTTCGAAAGACGTGGCCAGGGTGTCGTGGAAATTCAGCAGGGAAGTGTCATGGAAATTCAGTAGGGCTTCAGAAGACGTGATCAGGAGACGTGATCAGTGTGTCGTGGAAATCCAGTAGAGGTTTGAAAGACGTGGCCAGGGTGTCGTGGAAATTCATTAGAGCTTCGAAAGACGTGGCCAGGGTGTCGTGGAAATTCATTAGAGCTTCGACAGACGCCAGGTGTCGTGGAAATTCAGCAGGAAGTGTCATGGAAATTCAGTAGGGCTTCAGAAGACGTGATCAGGAGACGTGATCAGTGTGTCGTGGAAATCCAGTAGAGGTTTGAAAGACGTGGCCAGGGTGTCGTGGAAATTCATTAGAGCTTCGAAAGACGTGGCCAGGGTGTCGTGGAAATTCAGCAGGGAAGTGTCATGGAAATTTAGTAGGGCTTCAGAAGACGTGATCAGGAGACGTGATCAGTGTGTCGTGGAAATCCAGTAGAGGTTTGAAAGACGTGGCCAGGGTGTCGTGGAAATTCATTAGAGCTTCGAAAGACGTGGCCAGGGTGTCGTGGAAATTCATTAGAGCTTCGAAAGACGTGGCCAGGATGTCGTGGAAATTCAGCAGGGAAGTGTCATGGAAATTCAGTAGGGCTTCAGAAGACGTGATCAGGAGACGTGATCAGTGTGTCGTGGAAATCCAGTAGAGGTTTGAAAGACGTGGCCAGGGTGTCGTGGAAATTCATTAGAGCTTCGAAAGACGTGGCCAGGGTGTCGTGGAAATTCAGCAGGGAAGTGTCATGGAAATTTAGTAGGGCTTCAGAAGACGTGATCAGGAGACGTGATCAGTGTGTCGTGGAAATCCAGTAGAGGTTTGAAAGACGTGGCCAGGGTGTCGTGGAAATTCATTAGAGCTTCGAAAGACGTGGCCAGGGTGTCGTGGAATTTCAGCAGGGAAGTGTCATGGAAATTCAGTAGGGCTTCAGAAGACGTGATCAGGAGACGTGATCAGTGTGTCGTGGAAATCCAGTAGAGGTTTGAAAGACGTGGCCAGGGTGTCGTGGAAATTCATTAGAGCTTCGAAAGACGTGGCCAGGGTGTCGTGGAAATTCAGCAGGGAAGTGTCATGGAAATTTAGTAGGGCTTCAGAAGACGTGATCAGGGTGTCGTGGAAATCCAGTAGAGGTTTGAAAGACGTGGCCAGGGTGTCGTGGAAATTCATTAGAGCTTCGAAAGACGTGGCCAGGGTGTCGTGGAAATTTAGCAGGGAGGTGTCATGGAAATTCAGTAGGGCTTCGGATGACGTGATCAGGGTTTTGTGGAAATTCAGTAAGGCTTTAGAAGAAGTGATCAGGGTGTCGTGGAAATTCAGAGGGGCTTCGGATGACGTGATCAGGGTTTTGTGGAAATTCAGTAAGGCTTCAGAAGAAGTGATCAGGGTGTCGTGGAAATTCAGAGGGGCTTCGGATGACGTGATCAGGGTTTTGAGGAAATTCAGTAAGGCTTTAGAAGAAGTGTTCAGGGTGTCATGGAAATTCAGTAGGGCTTCAGAAGACGTGATCAGGAGACGTGATCAGTGTGTCGTGGAAATCCAGTATAGGTTTGAAAGACGTGGCCAGGGTGTCGTGGAAAATCATTAGAGCTTCGAAAGACGTGGCCAGGGTGTCGTGGAAATTCAGCAGGGAGGTGTCATGGAAATTCAGTAGGGCTTCAGAAGACGTGATCAGGGTTTTGTGGAAATTCAGTAAGGCTTCAGAAGAAGTGATCAGGTGTCGTGGAAATTCAGCAGGGGTGTCGTGGAAATTTAGTAGGGCTTCAGAAGATGTGATCAGGGTGTCGTGGAAATCCAGTAGAGGTTTGAAAGACGTGGCCAGGGTGTCGTGGAAATTCATTAGAGCTTAGAAAGACGTGGCCAGGGTGTCGTGGAAATTCAGCAGGAAGTGTCATGGAAATTCAGTAGGGCTTCAGAAGACGTGATCAGGAGACGTGATCAGTGTGTCGTGGAAATCCAGTAGAGGTTTGAAAGACGTGGCCAGGGTGTCGTGGAAATTCATTAGAGCTTCGAAAGACGTGGCCAGGGTGTCGTGGAAATTCAGCAGGGAAGTGTCATGAAAATTTAGTAGGGCTTCAGAAGACGTGATCAGGAGACGTGAAAGACGTCAGTGTGTCGTGGAAATCCAGTAGAGGTTTGAAAGACGTGGCCAGGGTGTCGTGGAAATTCATTAGAGCTTCGAAAGACGTGGCCAGGTGTCGTGAATTCCAGCAGGGAAGTGTCATGGAAATTCAGTAGGGCTTCAGAAGACGTGATCAGGAGACGTGATCAGTGTGTCGTGGAAATCCAGTAGAGGTTTGAAAGACGTGGCCAGGGTGTCGTGGAAATCCAGTAGAGGTTCGAAAGACGTGGCCAGGGTGCCGTCGAAATTCAGTAGGGGTTGTCGTGGAAATTTAGTAAAGCTTCAGAAAACGTGATCAGGGGACGTGATCACGGTGTCGTGGAAATCCAGTAGAGGTTTGAAAGACGTGGCCAGGGTGTCGTGGAAATCCAGTAGAGGTTTGAAAGACCTGGCCAGGGTGTCGTGGAAATTCAGCAGGAGGTGTCATGGAAATTCAGTAGGGCTTCGGATGACGTGATCAGGGTTTGTGGAAATTCAGTAAGGCTTTAGAAGAAGTGATCAGGGTGTCGTGGAAATTCAGAGGGGCTTCGGATGACGTGATCAGGGTTTTGTGGAAATTCAGTAAGGCTTCAGAAGAAGTGATCAGGGTGTCGTGGAAATTCAGAGGGGCTTCGGATGACGTGATCAGGGTTTTGAGGAAATTCAGTAAGGCTTTAGAAGAAGTGTTCAGGGTGTCATGGAAATTCAGTAGGGCTTCAGAAGACGTGATCAGGAGACGTGATCAGTGTGTCGTGGAAATCCAGTAGAGGTTTGAAAGACGTGGCCAGGGTGTCGTGGAAATTCATTAGAGCTTCGAAAGACGTGGCCAGGGTGTCGTGGAAATTCAGCAGGGAAGTGTCATGGAAATTTAGTAGGGCTTCAGAAGACGTGATCAGGGTGTCGTGGAAATCCAGTAGAGGTTTGAAAGACGTGGCCAGGATGTCGTGGAAATTCATTAGAGCTTCGAAAGACGTGGCCAGGGTGTCGTGGAAATTCAGCAGGGAGGTGTCATGGAAATTAAGTAGGGCTTCAGATGACGTGATCAGGGTTTTGTGGAAATTCAGTAAGGCTTCAGAAGAAGTGATCAGGGTGTCGTGGAAATTCAGCAGGGGTGTCGTGGAAATTTAGTAGGGCTTCAGAAGATGTGATCAGGGTGTCGTGGAAATCCAGTAGAGGCTTGAAAGACGTGGCCAGGGTGTCGTGGAAATTCAGCAGGGAAGTGTCATGGAAATTTAGTAGGGCTTCAGAAGACGTGATCAGGGTGTCGTGGAAATCCAGTAGAGGTTTGAAAGACGTGGCCAGGGTGTCGTGGAAATTCATTAGAGCTTAGAAAGACGTGGCCAGGGTGTCGTGGAAATTTAGCAGGGAGGTGTCATGGAAATTCAGTAGGGCTTCAGAAGACGTGATCAGGAGACGTGATCAGGGTGTCGTGGAAATTCAGAGGAGCTTCGGATGACGTGATCAGGGCTTTGTGGAAATTCAGTAAGGCTTCAGAAGAAGTGATCAGGGTGTCGTGGAAATCCAGTAGAGGCTTGAAAGACGTGGCCAGGGTGTCGTGGAAATTCAGCAGGGAAGTGTCATGGAAATTTAGTAGGGCTTCAGAAGACGTGATCAGGGTGTCGTGGAAATTCAGCAGGGGGTGTCGTGGAAATTTAGTAGGGCTTCAGAAGATGTGATCAGGGTGTCGTGGAAACCCAGTAGAGGCTTGAAAGACGTGGCCAGGGTGTCGTGGAAATTCATTAGAGCTTTGAAAGACGTGGCCAGGGTGTCGTGGAAATTCAGCATGGAGGTGTCATGGAAATTCAGTAGGGCTTCAGATGACGTGATCAGGGTTTTGTGGAAATTCAGTAAGGCTTCAGAAGAAGTGATCAGGGTGTCGTGGAAATTCAGCAGGGAGGTGTCATGGAAATTCAGTAGGGCTTCAGAAGACGTGATCAGGAGACGTGATCAGGGTGTCGTGGAAATTCAGAGGTTCTTCGGATGACGTGATCAGGCTTTTGTGGAAATTCAGTAAGGCTTTAGAAGAAGTGATCAGGGTGTCGTGGAAATTCAGAGGGGCTTCGGATGACGTGATCAGGGTTTTGTGGAAATTCAGTAAGGCTTTAGAAGAAGTGTTCAGGGTGTCATGGAAATTCAGTAGGGCTTCAGAAGACGTGATCAGGAGAGGTGATCAGTGTGTCGTGGAAATCCAGTGGAGGTTTGAAAGACGTGGCCAGGGTGTCGTGGAAATCCATTAGAGCTTCGAAAGACGTGGCCAGGGTGTCGTGGAAATTCAGCAGGGAGGTGTCATGGAAATTAAGTAGGGCTTCAGATGACGTGATCAGGGTTTTGTGGAAATTCAGTAAGGCTTCAGAAGAAGTGATCAGGGTGTCGTGGAAATTCAGCAGGGGGTGTCGTGGAAATTTAGTAGGGCTTCAGAAGATGTGATCAGGAGACGTGATCAGTGTGGAAATTCCAGTAGAGGCTTGAAATTCAGGGTCGTGGAAGGCTTCAGAAGAAGTGATCAGGGTGTCGTGGAAATTCAGCAGGGAGGTGTCATGGAAATTCAGTAGGGCTTCAGAAGACGTGATCAGGAGACGTGATCAGTGTGTCGTGGAAATTCAGTAAGGCTTCAGAAGAAGTGATCAGGGTGTCGTGGAAATTCAGCAGGGAGGTGTCATGGAAATTCAGTAGGGCTTCAGAAGACGTGATCAGGAGACGTGATCAGGGTGCCGTGGAAATTCAGAGGGGCTTCGGATGACGTGATCAGGGTTTTGTGGAAATTCAGTAAGGCTTCAGAAGAAGTGATCAGGGTGTCGTGGAAATTCAGCATGGAGGTGTCATGGAAATTCAGTAGGGCTTCAGATGACGTGATCAGGGTTTTGTGGAAATTCAGTAAGGCTTCAGAAGAAGTGATCAGGGTGTCGTGGAAATTCAGCAGGGAGGTGTCATGGAAATTCAGTAGGGCTTCAGAAGACGTGATCAGGAGACGTGTCGTGGAAATCCAGTAGAGGTTTGAAAGACGTGGCCAGGGTGTCGTGGAAATTCAGTAAGGCTTTAGAAGAAGTGATCAGGTGTCGGAAATTCAGTAGGGCTTCAGATGACGTGATCAGGGTTTTGTGGAAATTCAGTAAGGCTTTAGAAGAAGTGTTCAGGGTGTCATGGAAATTCAGTAGGGCTTCAGAAGACGTGATCAGGAGAGGTGATCAGTGTGTCGTGGAAATCCAGTGGAGGTTTGAAAGACGTGGCCAGGGTGTCGTGGAAATCCATTAGAGCTTCGAAAGACGTGGCCAGGGTGTCGTGGAAATTCAGCAGGGAGGTGTCATGGAAATTAAGTAGGGCTTCAGATGACGTGATCAGGGTTTTGTGGAAATTCAGTAAGGCTTCAGAAGAAGTGATCAGGGTGTCGTGGAAATTCAGCAGGGGGTGTCGTGGAAATTTGGTAGGGCTTCAGAAGATGTGATCAGGGTGTCGTGGAAATCCAGTAGAGGCTTGAAAGACGTGGCCAGGGTGTCGTGGAAATCCATTAGAGCTTCGAAAGACGTGGCCAGGGTGTCGTGGAAATTCAGCAGGGAAGTGTCATGGAAATTAAGTAGGGCTTCAGATGACGTGATCAGGGTTTTGTGGAAATTCAGTAAGGCTTCAGAAGAAGTGATCAGGGTGTCGTGGAAATTCAGCAGGGGGTGTCGTGGAAATTTAGTAGGGCTTCAGAAGATGTGATCAGGGTGTCGTGGAAATCCAGTAGAGGCTTGAAAGACGTGGCCAGGGTGTCGTGGAAATTCAGCAGGGAAGTGTCATGGAAATTTAGTAGGGCTTCAGAAGACGTGATCAGGGTGTCGTGGAAATCCAGTAGAGGTTTGAAAGACGTGGCCAGGGTGTCGTGGAAATTCATTAGAGCTTAGAAAGACGTGGCCAGGGTGTCGTGGAAATTTAGCAGGGAGGTGTCATGGAAATTCGGTAGGGCTTCAGAAGACGTGATCAGGAGACGTGATCAGGGTGTCGTGGAAATTCAGAGGAGCTTCGGATGACGTGATCAGGGCTTTGTGGAAATTCAGTAAGGCTTCAGAAGAAGTGATCAGGGTGTCGTGGAAATTCAGCAGGAGGTGTCATGGAAATTCAGTAGGACTTCAGAAGACGAGATCAGGAGACGAGATCAGTGTGCCGTGGAAATTCAGAGGGGCTTCGGATGACGTGATTAGGGTTTTGTGGAAATTCAGTAAGGCTTTAGAAGAAGTGATCAGGGTTTCGTGGAAATCCAGTAGAGGTTTCAAAGACGTGGACGTGATCAGTGTGAAAATCAGTAGGGCTTCAAAGACGTGGCCAGTGTCGTGGAAATTCAGAGAAGTTTTGTCATGGAAATTCAGTAAGGGCTTCAGAAGACGTGATCAGTGTGTCGTGGAAATCCAGTAGAGGTTTGAAAGACGTGGCCAGGGTGTCGTGGAAATTCATTAGAGCTTCGGAAGACGTGGCCAGGGTGTCGTGGAAATTCAGCAGGGAAGTGTCATGGAAATTTAGTAGGGCTTCAGAAGACGTGATCAGGGTGTCGTGGAAATCCAGTAGAGGTTTCAAAGACGTGGCCAGGGTGTCGTGGAAATTCATTAGAGCTTCGAAAGACGTGGCCAGGGTGTCGTGGAAATTCAGCATGGAGGTGTCATGGAAATTCAGTAGGGCTTCAGATGACGTGATCAGGGTTTTGTGGAAATTCAGTAAGGCTTCAGAAGAAGTGATCAGGGTGTCGTGGAAATTCAGCAGGGAGGTGTCATGGAAATTCAGTAGGGCTTCAGAAGACGTGATCAGGAGACGTGATCAGGGTGCCGTGGAAATTCAGAGGGGCTTCGGATGACGTGATCAGGGTTTTGTGGAAATTCAGTAAGGCTTTAGAAGAAGTGATCAGGGTGTCGTGGAAATTCAGCATGGAGGTGTCATGGAAATTCAGTAGGGCTTCAGATGACGTGATCAGGGTTTTGTGGAAATTCAGTAAGGCTTCAGAAGAAGTGATCAGGGTGTCGTGGAAATTCAGCAGGGAGGTGTCATGGAAATTCAGTAGGGCTTCAGAAGACGTGATCAGGAGACGTGATCAGGGTGCCGTGGAAATTCAGAGGGGCTTCGGATGACGTGATCAGGGTTTTGTGGAAATTCAGTAAGGCTTCAGAAGAAGTGATCAGGGTGTCGTGGAAATTCAGCAGGGAGGTGTCATGGAAATTCAGTAGGGCTTCAAATGACGTGATCAGGGTTTTGTGGAAATTCAGTAAGGCTTCAGAAGAAGTGATCAGGGTGTCGTGGAAATTCAGCATGGAGGTGTCATGGAAATTCAGTAGGGCTTCAGATGACGTGATCAGGGTTTTGTGGAAATTCAGGCTTCAGAAGAAGTGATCAGGTGTCGTGGAAATTCAGCAGGAGGTGTCGGAAATTCAGTAGGCTCAGAAGACGTGATCAGGAGACGTGATCAGGTGCCGAAATTCAGAGGGGCTTCGGATGACGTGATCAGGGTTTTGTGGAAATTCAGTAAGGCTTTAGAAGAAGTGTTCAGGGTGTCATGGAAATTCAGTAGGGCTTCAGAAGACGTGATCAGGAGACGTGATCAGTGTGTCGTGGAAATCCAGTAGAGGCTTGAAAGACGTGGCCAGGGTGTCGTGGAAATTCAGCAGGGAAGTGTCATGGAAATTTAGTAGGGCTTCAGAAGACGTGATCAGGGTGTCGTGGAAATCCAGTAGAGGTTTGAAAGACGTGGCCAGGGTGTCGTGGAAATTCATTAGAGCTTCGAAAGACGTGGCCAGGGTGTCGTGGAAATTCAGCAGGGAGGTGTCATGGAAATTCGGTAGGGCTTCAGAAGACGTGATCAGGAGACGTGATCAGGGTGTCGTGGAAATTCAGAGGAGCTTCGGATGACGTGATCAGGGTTTTGTGGAAATTCAGTAAGGCTTTAGAAGAAGTGATCAGGGTTTCGTGGAAATTCAGCAGGGAGGTGTCATGGAAATTCAGTAGGGCTTCAGAAGACGTGATCAGGAGACGTGATCAGGGTGCCGTGGAAATTCAGAGGGGCTTCGGATGACGTGATCAGGGTTTTGTGGAAATTCAGTAAGGCTTTAGAAGAAGTGATCAGGGTGTCGTGGAAATTCAGCATGGAGGTGTCATGGAAATTCAGTAGGGCTTCAGATGACGTGATCAGGGTGCCGTGGAAATTCAGAGGGGCTTCGGATGACGTGATCAGGGTTTTGTGGAAATTCAGTAAGGCTTCAGAAGAAGTGATCAGGGTGTCGTGGAAATTCAGCATGGAGGTGTCATGGAAATTCAGTAGGGCTTCAGATGACGTGATCAGGGTGCCGTGGAAATTCAGTAGAGGTTTGAAAGACGTGGCCAGGGTTTTGTGGAAATTCAGTAAGGCTTTAGAAGAAGTGATCAGGGTGTCGTGGAAATTCAGCAGGGAGGTGTCATGGAAATTCAGTAGGGCTTCAGAAGACGTGATCAGGAGACGTGATCAGGGTGCCGTGGAAATTCAGAGGGGCTTCGGATGACGTGATCAGGGTTTTGTGGAAATTCAGTAAGGCTTTAGAAGAAGTGATCAGGGTGTCGTGAAATTCAGCAGGAGGTGTCATGGAAATTCAGTAGGGCTTCAAATGACGTGATCAGGGTTTTGTGGAAATTCAGTAAGGCTTTAGAAGAAGTGATCAGGTGTCGTGGAAATTCAGCATGGAGGTGTCAGCGGAAATTCAGTAGGGCTTCAGATGACGTGATCAGGGTTTGTGGAAATTCAGTAAGGCTTCAGAAGAAGTGATCAGGGTGTCGTGGAAATTCAGCAGGGAGGTGTCATGGGAAATTCAGTAGGGCTTCAGAAGACGTGATCAGGAGACGTGATCAGGGTGCCGTGGAAATTCAGAGGGGCTTCGGATGACGTGATCAGGGTTTTCGTGGAAATTCAGTAAGGCTTCAGAAGAAGTGTTCAGGGTGTCGTGGAAATTCAGCAGGGGGTGTCGTGGAAATTTAGTAGGGCTTCAGAAGACGTGATCAGGGTGTCGTGGAAATCCAGTAGAGGTTTGAAAGACGTGGCCAGGGTGTCGTGGAAATTCATTAGAGCTTCGAAAGACGTGGCCAGGGTGTCGTGGAAATTCAGCAGGGAGGTGTCATGGAAATTCAGTAGGGCTTCAGAAGACGTGATCAGGAGACGTGATCAGGGTGCCGTGGAAATTCAGAGGGGCTTCGGATGACGTGATCAGGGCTTTCTGGAAATTCAGTAAGGCTTCAGAAGAAGTGATCAGGTGTCGTGGAAATTCAGCAGGGCTTCGGATGACGTGGATCAGGTTTTCGTGGAAATTCAGTAGGGCTTCAGAGCTTCAGATGACGTGGCCAGGGTGTCGTGGAAATTCAGTAGAGCTTCGAAAGACGTGGCCAGGGTGTCGTGGAAATTCAGCAGGGAGGTGTCATGGAAATTCAGTAGGGCTTCAGAAGACGTGATCAGGAGACGTGAAATTCAGGAGTGCCGTGTCATGGAAATTCAGAGGGCTTCGGATGACGTGATCAGGGTTTGTGGAAATTCAGTAAGGCTTCAGAAGAAGTGATCAGGGTGTCGTGGAAATTCAGCAGGAGGTGTCGTGGAAATGAAGTAGGGCTTTAGGAAGACGTGATCAGGAGACGAGGTCAGGGTGTCGTGGAAATCCAGTAGAGGCTTGAAAGACGTGGCCAGGTGTCGTGGAAATCATTAGAGCTTCGAAAGACGTGGCCAGGGTGTCGTGGAAATTCAGCAGGGAAGTGTCATGGAAATTTAGTAGGGCTTCAGAAGACGTGATCAGGTGTCGTGGAAATCCAGTAGAGGTTTGAAAGACGTGGCCAGGGTGTCGTGGAAATTCATTAGAGCTTAGAAAGACGTGGCCAGGGTGTCGTGGAAATTTAGCAGGGAGGTGTCATGGAAATTCGGTAGGGCTTCAGAAGACGTGATCAGGAGACGTGATCAGGGTGTCGTGGAAATTCAGAGGAGCTTCGGATGACGTGATCAGGGCTTTGTGGAAATTCAGTAAGGCTTCAGAAGAAGTGATCAGGGTGTCGTGAAAATTCAGCAGGGAGGTGTCATGGAAATTCAGTAGGGCTTCAGAAGACGTGATCAGGAGACGTGATTCAGGGGTGCCGTGGAAATTCAGTAGGGCTTCGGTTGACGTGGTCAGCGTTTTGTGGAAATTCAGTAAGGCTTCAGAAGACGTGATCAGGGTGTCGTGGAAGTCCAGCAGGGAGGTGTCATGGAAATTCAGTAGGGCTTCAGAAGACGTGATCAGGGTGTCGTGGAAATTCAGCAGGGAGGTGTCATGGAAATTCAGAGGAGCTTCGGATGACGTGATCAGGGCTTTGTAGAAATTCAGTAAGGCTTCAGAAGAAGTGATCAGGGTGTCGTGAAAATTCAGCAGGGAGGTGTCATGGAAATTCAGTAGGGCTTCAGAAGACGTGATCAGGAGACGTGATCAGGGTGCCGTGGAAATTCAGAGGGGCTTCGGATGACGTGATCAGGGTTTTGTGGAAATTCAGTAAGGCTTTAGAAGAAGTGTTCAGGGTGTCATGGAAATTCAGTAGGGCTTCAGAAGACGTGATCAGGAGACGTGATCAGTGTGTCGTGGAAATCCAGTAGAGGTTTGAAAGACGTGGCCAGGGTGTCGTGGAAATTCATTAGAGCTTCGGAAGACGTGGCCAGGGTGTCGTGGAAATTCAGCAGGGAAGTGTCATGGAAATTTATTAGGGCTTCAGAAGACGTGATCAGGGTGTCGTGGAAATCCAGTAGAGGTTTGAAAGACGTGGCCAGGGTGTCGTGGAAATTTAGTAGGGCTTCAGAAGACGTGATCAGGGTGTCGTGGAAATTCAGCAGGGAGGTGTCATGGAAATTCAGTAGGGCTTCAGAAGACGTGATCAGGAGACGTGATCAGGGTGCCGTGGAAATTCAGAGGGGCTTCGGATGACGTGATCAGGGTTTTGTGGAAATTCAGTAAGGCTTTAGAAGAAGTGTTCAGGGTGTCATGGAAATTCAGTAGGGCTTCAGAAGACGTGATCAGGAGACGTGATCAGTGTGTCGTGGAAATTCAGTAAGGCTTCAGAAGAAGTGATCAGGGTGTCGTGGAAATTCAGCAGGGAGGTGTCATGGAAATTCAGTAGGGCTTCAAATGACGTGATCAGGGTTTTGTGGAAATTCAGTAAGGCTTCAGAAGAAGTGATCAGGGTGTCGTGGAAATTCAGTAAGGCTTTAGAAGAAGTGATCAGGGTGTCGTGGAAATTCAGCATGGAGGTGTCATGGAAATTCAGTAGGGCTTCAGAAGACGTGATCAGGGTTTTGTGGAAATTCAGTAAGGCTTTAGAAGAAGTGATCAGGGTGTCGTGGAAATTCATTAGAGCTTCGAAAGACGTGGCCAGGGTGTCGTGGAAATTCAGCATGGAGGTGTCATGGAAATTCAGAGGGGCTTCGGATGACGTGATCAGGGTGTCGTGGAAAATCATTAGAGCTTCGAAAGACGTGGCCAGGGTGTCGTGGAAATTCAGCAGGGAGGTGTCATGGAAATTCAGTAGGGCTTCAGAAGACGTGATCAGGAGACGTGATCAGGGTGTCGTGGAAATTCGGAGGGGCTTCAGATGACGTGATCAGGGTTTTGTGGAAATTCAGTAAGGCTTCAGAAGAAGTGATCAGGGTGTCGTGGAAATTCAGCATGGAGGTGTCATGGAAATTCAGTAGGGCTTCAGATGACGTGATCAGGGTTTTGTGGAAATTCAGTAAGGCTTCAGAAGAAGTGATCAGGGTGTCGTGGAAATTCAGCAGGGAGGTGTCATGGAAATTCAGTAGGGCTTCAGAAGACGTGATCAGGAGACGTGATCAGGGTGTCGTGGAAATTCAGAGGGGCTTCGGATGACGTGATCAGGGCTTTCTGGAAATTCAGTAAGGCTTCAGAAGAAGTGATCAGGGTGTCGTGGAAATTCAGAGGGGCTTCGGATGACGTGATCAGGGTTTTGTGGAAATTCAGTAGGGCTTCAGAAGACGTGATCAGGAGACGTGATCAAGTTGTCGTGGAAATCCAGTAGAGGTTTGAAAGACGTGGCCAGGTTGTCGTGGAAAATCATTAGAGCTTCGACAGACGTGGCCACGGTGCCGTCGAAATTCAGCAGGGGGGGGTGTCATGGAAATTCAGTAAGGCTTCAGAAGACGTGATCAGGGTGTCGTGGAAATTCATTAGAGCTTCGAAAGACGTGGCCAGGGTGTCGTGGAAATTCAGCAGGGAGGTGTCATGGAAATTAAGTAGGACTTCAGATGACGTGATCAGGGTTTTGTGGAAATTCAGTAAGGCTTCAGAAGAAGTGATCAGGGTGTCGTGGAAATTCAGCAGGGGGTGTCGTGGAAATTTATTAGAGCTTCGAAAGACGTGGCCAGGGTGTCGTGGAAATTCATTAGAGCTTCGAA
Source organism: Aplectana chamaeleonis (assembly GCA_029168955.1). Classification (NCBI taxonomy): domain Eukaryota; kingdom Metazoa; phylum Nematoda; class Chromadorea; order Rhabditida; family Cosmocercidae; genus Aplectana; species Aplectana chamaeleonis. The sequence continues at coordinate 83,589 of JAPDOI010000713.1, read as the reverse complement.
AGACGTGGCCAGGGTGTCGTGGAAATTTAGCAGGGAGGTGTCATGGAAAATCAGTAGGGCTTCAGAAGACGTGATCAGGAGACGTGATCAGGGTGTCGTGGAAATTCAGAGGGGCTTCGGATGACATGATCAGGGCTATGTGGAAACTCAGTAAGGCTTTAGAAGAAGTAATCAGGGTGTCGTGGAAATTCAGAGGGGCTTCGGATGACGTGATCAGGGTTTTGTGGAAATTCAGTAGGGCTTCAGAAGACGTGATCAGGAGACGTGATCAAGTTGTCGTGGAAATCCAGTAGAGGTTTAAAAGACGTGGCCAGGGTGTCGTGGAAAATCATTAGAGCTTCGACAGACGTGGCCAGGGTGCCGTCGAAATTCAGCAGGGGGTGTCATGGAAATTCAGTAAGGCTTCAGAAGACGTGATCAGGTTGTCGTGGAAATCCAGTAGAGGTTTGAAAGACGTGGCCAGGGTGTCGTGGAAATTCATTAGAGCTTTGACAGACGTGGCCAGGATGCCGTCGAAATTCAGCAGGGGGGGTCGTGGAAATTTAGGAGGGCTTCAGAAGACGAGATCAGGAGACGTGATCAGGGTGGAAATCAGTAGAGGTTTGAAAGACGTGGCCAGGGTGTCGTGGAAATTTAGAGGGGCTTCGGATGACGTGATCAGGGTGTCGTGGAAATTCAGCAGGGAGGTGTCATGGAAATTCAGTAGGGCTTCAGAAGACGTGATCAGGAGACGTGATCAGGGTGTCGTGGAAATTCGGAGGGGCTTCAGATGACGTGATCAGGGCTTTGTGGAAATTCAGTAAGGCTTCAGAAGAAGTGATCAGGGTGTCGTGGAAATCCAGTAGAGGTTTCAAAGACGTGGCCAGGGTGTCGTGGAAATTCATTAGAGCTTCGAAAGACGTGGCCAGGGTGTCGTGGAAATTCAGCAGGGAAGTGTCATGGAAATTTAGTAGGGCTTCAGAAGACGTGATCAGGGTGTCGTGGAAATCCAGTAGAGGTTTGAAAGACGTGGCCAGGGTGTCGTGGAAATTCATTAGAGCTTCGAAAGACGTGGCCAGGGTGTCGTGGAAATTCAGCAGGGAGGTGTCATGGAAATTCAGTAGGGCTTCAGAAGACGTGATCAGGAGACGTGATCAGGGTGTCGTGGAAATTCGGAGGGGCTTCAGATGACGTGATCAGGGTTTTGTGGAAATTCAGTAAGGCTTCAGAAGAAGTGATCAGGGTGTCGTGGAAATTCAGCAGGGAGGTGTCATGGAAATTCAGTAGGGCTTCAGAAGACGTGATCAGGAGACGTGATCAGGGTGTCGTGGAAATTCAGTAAGGCTTTAGAAGAAGTGATCAGGGTGTCGTGGAAATTTAGAGGGGCTTCGGATGACGTGATCAGGGTTCTGTGGAAATTCAGTAAGGCTTTAGAAGAAGTGATCATGGTGTCGTGGAAATTTAGAGGGGCTTCGGATGACGTGATCAGGGTTCTGTGGAAATTCAGTAAGGCTTTAGAAGAAGTGATCAGGGTGTCGTGGAAATTCAGAGGGGCTTCGGATGACGTGATCAGGGTTCTGTGGAAATTCAGTAAGGCTTTAGAAGAAGTGATCATGGTGTCGTGGAAATTTAGAGGGGCTTCGGATGACGTGATCAGGGTTTTGTGAAAATTCAGTAAGGCTTTAGAAGAAGTGATCAGGGTGTCGTGGAAATTCAGCATGGGGAGGTGTCATGGGAAATTCATTGAGGGCTTCAGAAGACGTGATCAGGAGACGTGATCAGGGTTTTGTGAAAATTCAGTAAGGCTTTAGAAGAAGTGATCAGGGTGTCGTGGAAATTCAGCAGGGGGGAGGGGGTGTCATGGAAATTCATTAAGGCTTCAGAAGACGTGATCAGGAGACGTGATCAGGTTGTCGTGGAAATCCAGTAGAGGTTTCAAAGACGTGGCCAGGGTGTTGTGGAAATTCATTAGAGCTTCGAAAGACGTGGCCAGGGTGTCGTGGAAATTCAGCAGGAGGTATCATGGAAATTCAGTAGGGCTTCAGATGACGTGATCAGGGTTTTGTGGAAATTCAGTAAGGCTTTAGAAGAAGTGATCAGGGTGTCGTGGAAATTCAGAGGGCTTCAGATGACGTGATCAGGGTTTTGTGAAAATTCAGTAAGGCTTTAGAAGAAGTGATCAGGGTGTCGTGGAAATTCAGCAGGGAGGGTGTCATGGAAATTCATTAGGGCTTCAGAAGACGTGATCAGGAGACGTGATCAGTGTGTCGTGGAAATTCAGTAAGGCTTCAGAAGAAGTGATCAGGGTGGCGTGGAAATTCAGCAGGGAGGGTGTCATGGAAATTCAGTAAGGCTTCAGAAGACGTGATCAGGAAAAGTGATCAGGGTGTCGTGGAAATTCGGTAGGGCTCCGGATGACGTGATCAGGGTGTCGTGGAAATTAAGTAGAGCTTTAGAAGACGTGATCAGGGTGTCGTGGAAATTTAGAGCGGGCTTCAGAGACGTGATCAGGGTTCCGTGGAAATTCAGTAGGGCTTCAGAAGACGTGATCAGGAGACGTGGAAATTCAGAGGGGCTTCGGATGACGTGATCAGGGTTCTGTGGAAATTCAGTAAGGCTTTAGAAGAAGTGATCAGGGTGTCGTGGAAATTCAGCAGGGGGGGGGGTGTCATGGAAATTCAGTGAGGCTTCAGAAGACGTGATCAGGAGACGTGATCAGGGTGTCGTGGAAATTCAGTAAGGCTTCAGAAGAAGTGATCAGGGTGTCGTGGAAATTCAGCAGGGAGGTGTCATTGAAATTCAGTGGGGCTTCAGAAGACGTAATCAGGAGACGTGATCAGGGTGTCGTGGAAATCCAGTCGAGGTTTGAAAGACGTGGCCAGGGTGTCGTGGAAATTCAGTAGGGCTCCAAAAGACGTGGCCAGGGTGTCGTGGAAATTCAGCAGGGAGGTATCATGGAAATTCAGTAGGGCTTCAGATGACGTTATCAGGGTTTTGTGGAAATTCAGTAAGGCTTCAGAAGAAGTGATCAGGGTGTCGTGGAAATTCAGCAGGGAGGTGTCATGGAAATTCAGTAGGGCTTCAAAAGACGTGATCAGGAGACGTGGAAATTCAGAGGGGCTCCGGATGACGTGATCAGGGTTCTGTGGAAATTCAGTAAGGCTTTAGAAGAAGTGATCATGGTGTCGTGGAAATTTAGAGGGGCTTCGGATGACGTGATCAGGGTTTTGTGGAAATTCAGTAAGGCTTTAGAAGAAGTGATCAGGGTGTCGTGGAAATTCAGCAGGGGGGGGGGGGTGTCATGGAAATTCAGTAAGGCTTCAGAAGACGTGATCAGGAGACGTGATCAGGTTGTCGTGGAAATCCAGTAGAGGTTTGAAAGACGTGGCCAGGGTGTCGTGGAAATTCATTAGAGCTTCGACAGACGTGGCCAGGATGCCGTCGAAATTCAGCGGGGGGTGTCGTGGAAATTTAGTAGGGCTTCAGAAGACGTGATCAGGGTATCGTGGAAATCCAGTAGAGGTTTGAAAGACGTGGCCAGGGTGTCGTGGAAATTCAGCAGGGAGATGTCATGGAAATTCAGTAAGGCTTCAGAAGACGTGATGAGAAGACGTGATCAGGTTGTCGTGGAAATCCGGTAGAGGTTTGAAAGTAGTGGCCAGGGTGCCGTCGAAATTCAGTACGGCTTCAGAAGACGTGATCAGGTTGTTTGAAAAATCGAGTAAGTCGAAAACTCGATTTTTCGATAGACCATAATAGTCGAATTATATAAAAAACACTTTTTCGAGTCAAAGAAGTCATCGTCAGGTAAATTACTTCATGTAGCTAACCGAAAATGAGCCACCAGTTTTCGAAGACGTAATTGCGGACCATGATTGCGGAGACTCTTTCATGAGTTTTGAAGATCTCGGAATGACGACTATATGCCGTGACTTATTAATGTTAAAATTCACACCCGCCTTATTCCACGGCTCTAGTCTCCAAGGGAGATTTTCGCTTGCTCATTTATGCTGTGATCCCTCTGAGTTGCACTCCTCTCCAACAGTAAAATCTGTTCGGTTTTTGGAAGGTTTTGGAACTTACCAACGGCCATTAAAAAATAAGTATTGGTTCCCACAGTGCTACTCCGACAAAGGGATTACTTTTAGTGCTGGTCATTTCGGATGAAGTGTTCTTTTCTAAAAATCTTTAGAATGTAGAATCCGAGTGCGCTCTCTGCAGCTGCCTAAAAGCCCTCTGAAAAAACATGTGCGCGTTTTCGAAAGCTTGGCAACAAGGTAAGGGTATCCCCCTCATGGAACTTTTAGGGTGACCTGTAAAAAAATTTCCGCGTTTCGCTCAAAACTTGCATGTTGAGGTAGACTAAGGTGCTGAACCCGAAGCGGGGTCCATTTGTCATAATTCTGAGGTTTACTATAGGTTGCGGTATCTGCCATGCTATTTAGGAGGAAAAATTTATCTTAGTAATTCGAAAACCGATGAATGATTATGGAACTCGTATTCAGCAACCCTTATAACCCCTAGGATCAAATTCTGAGTCCAATCTAAGACTCTGATCAAGCTGCCGTATACCCTCCGTAATCTACCATAATCTGTCAGAAATCATCAAATGGACCTTAGATTCGTGTTAAACACTCCTAAACACCCTTCGAAAACAGTATGAGCTACATCTATCGTAGAAATCTGGAAATCTCACAAGTCGCGTTCTGCCCTCGACGTTTTCCCACGCTGCGAAGCTTTGAACGAATCAAGTCGTAGACTTCGGAAATCGAGAAGGAAACCCCATATTCGCCCCGAATAACCGACCTGGGAGGACTTCAAGTCAAATCTGGAACGTTTTTTAAACGCTTTTAGGGTCCTCTAATCGATATAAATAAATGCTCAGCGCAAAGTCCGTGCAAGTGGAAAACGCTGTCACTCTGTACAAAGTTCGAAAGATACGCCTTCACCCAACCTTTGATCTGGGGTTAGTTTTGGGCGCTTAACACGATTATGAGGTCAGATTCCAAAATTTCTAACGACTAAAGCGCGTTTTGGAACGCACCACAGGTGCGGAACTCTGGCGAAAAAAGCCTATAACTTTTTTCAGAGTGGTTTAAAGGCGGTGTTCACGATGAAAATTGTTTTTCTGTTTTCCCGCTTATCTTGAAAACGGCCCCACGCTGATTCCAATGATGTCTCTGAAATCGTACAAGACCTTCTGGAAATGGAGTTATGGCCCCTCAAAAATTGAGCTAGGGAAAATGGTGGACGAGTTCTCCGAGGTTTGTAACTTGCGTCTTTTGCAGCCGATCTATGCGAGCTGACCTGAGTAAAGAGAGAAGTTGAGAATGAAGGGAAGAACGGGGCTAATGATTGGAAATCATCGCTCATCTCACGATCTTGAGCATTGATTTGTTTACGTCGGTGGGCGTGTGATGCGCTTTTGAGGTTTACCTTGCGCTCGAAATGGCAACTTCAGGCTCTTTTGGAGCTTTTCCTGGCTCGTTTTCATGCGTTCTTTCGACGTCAACGTTACATTGTGCCCCTCCACTACCCATTCCTAGTGAAAACTGAAACACATTTTTTATCGTGAACACTGCCTTTAAAGGCAGTGTTCACGATGATTTTCGTTCCCGAGTTTTCCACTCAAAACAAAGCGTTGGCCATGGAGTGTTACAGAAATTACGAAGAAATGGCGAGAAACGCACTAAAACGTCATATTCCAGTGACATTAATCTCTGGCCTGGACTAGTTTTCCAGTTGTATGAACATGTTCACGGTGGTTGTCACCGGTGAAAAATGGGATCAGTCGAAAATGGAAGAATAATATAGTTAAAATAGTACTAGTTAGGGTCCGAAAAAAAGAACGGAACAACAGAAAGCAAGTATTTGTAAAGGACGGAACCACAAATGATTTCATTGCCACAACGAACAGTTCCTGTGAGAGTAAAGAGGTGGGGTGAGAGTAAAGGATTTTGTGACCTTCTGGGGCGGCATGCATGAACGCAGCGACGGTGTCAGGGAGCCGCTCCGCGTGCCATGCGCGCAGCGTCGAGCAACGGGGCGGCCCCGAATTTCGTGGCGTGTATTGCTGTGCCTGATTTTCGGGGCCGCCCCGTTGCTCGACGCTGCGCGCACGGCACGCGGAGCAGCTCCCTGACACCGTTCGCTGCGTTCATGCATGCCGCCCCTGGTGCGTTTTTCTTAACTCCGTCGTCATTTATGTTCTACCCGAGGGCCGAACAATCGATTTAGCTATTAATCTCAAAATCGAAGATTATCGTGAACACTGCCTTTAAGCAGCTGCGAAGAGCGCACTCGGATTCTACGTCAAAAACGGTTTTGGGAAAGTGCATTTTAACCGGATTGGATAGTGCAGCTAATAGGAATTTCCTTGTGCGAGCGCCTTTCGCCCTGGTACCGAGATCCGCGATTGTGCCGCGCTCGTCCCCCCTTGTCCCGCGATCCGCCTCCGTTCGGCAATATTTACCCGATTGACCCATTCGTGGCCATTCCCTTGCTCGTACCATGATGCTACCGCGATCGTTCCCCCCGGTGAAGCGCTCTCATGCTGTGCAGATTTGCAAAGCAGCGCGAAATACGGCACGGGCAAACACCTTATTGCTTTGTGTTGATCTGATAGGCAACACTCTTTCGATTATTCGAGAAATCGAGCCAATTCGACTACTCGATTATTCGAGATTTTGAGAATCGAGTTAGTCGAAAACTCGATTATTCGAAAATCTGAAAAGTCGAGTTAGTCGAACACTCGATTATCCGAAATTCTGAAAAATCGAGTTAGTCGAAAACTCGCTTATTCGAAATTCTGAACAATCGAGTTAGTCGAAAACTCGAATATTCGAAAATTTCGTCAAGGCGCCGAAGTATAATGCCTAGTCGTAGCTCTATGGAGATCGGTCGCAGCGCCCCCATTAGACCTTGTTTTCGGGGTTCTGAGCACTAATCTGAGGACTGCTTCATGATATTCCGGGGCTTACTCTAGGTTACGGCGGATATAATGCTTTTCATTGCCGTAACCAACCTTAGAGTTTTGAAAATAGGTAAACGAACATCAAATTCGTGTTCAGCATTCCAGATAACCCCCACAGAGAAGTTTGCCGTATACCCACCGTAATCCATGTACTGTCGAAAGCCAATAAGTGAACCCGAGATTCGTGATAAGTGCAGCAAATAATATCTACAGAGAAAAAGCGAGGCAAATCAATCGTAGCGTGTTGGAAATCGCCAAAAGTCGGATTTTGCTCTAGAAAACCCGATGTGAGGATTGGAGCCAAACCTGCCGGAAACTTCCGGAAATTGATAAACGCACCTTAATTTTGTATTCAGGACCCGAACAACCCCATGTCAAACTATGTGTTCTGCACCTCCATTATCTAAGCTAATCTAGGGGCAGCCCTTCAAAGTGGAAAAAACCGTCAATAAACAGATCTCCGCCGAATAGGGAAAGTTGAAAATTACGGCCCCGTTGAGAGCACACACTGAATTATAAGAATTGATCTGTCACGAAGTCTCATGTTTGTTCCGAAATGTTTATTACAAGAGTGCGAAAAATGAGGCTCCAAAAGTTTCAAAAGAATGCGAAAAACTCGTCGGCTAGCTTTCGGTGCTTAACACCTTCGTCAGACCGAAGTCTGTTTCACGGTATAGTTGAACGAGCGAAGCCCCTCACTTATTGTTAGAGCCACAACAAAGCTCTAGGTGAGGGGTTTCGCCCGTTCAACTGTACCGTGAAGCAGACTTCGGCCTGACGAAGGTGTTAAGCACCGAAAACTAGCCGAGGAGTTTTCCGCATTCGTTTGAAACTTTTAGTCTCATTTTCGCACTCTTGTAATGAACATTTCGGAACACTGAATTATGATAGTAGGTCGTAAACACAATATTCTAATTAAAGGCAGTGGTCGCGATCAAATATGCTTGTCGTCTTTTTCTCTCTAAACCCTTTTCTGGGTCTCGAGTAGTAGGACCTATAAGAAAAAAATCGCGAAAAAAACACTGTTTTGGGCCAAATTTGAAGCCTGAACATTCTTGTCTTTTGATGGTGGACGAACCCACTCCACATCATCGGCATCGATGATCTATTATATCAAGAACATCAGCTGGCTTGAAATTGAATTTCAATCAATGAACCTTCGAATTTATGTAACGTCGGCATGGATTTTGAATTGACTTCGCGTTCGCTGTTAAAGGTTGGCGCAAACTCGGTGCCATATGCTATAACATAGGAGCACCGAGTTTGCGCCAACCTCCAATGGGGAACGCAAAGTCTCTTCAGGATCCATGCCGATGTTACACATCTAGTCAAAAGCATTGACTGAAATGCTTACTTTCATCGCTCAACTGTTTTTATCAAAGGCAGTGGTCGCGATCAAATATGCTTGTCGCCTTTTTCTCTCTAAACCCTTTTTTGGGTCTCGAGTAGTACGACCTATAAGAAAAAATTGCGAAAAAACCACTGCTTTGGGCCAAATTTGAAGCCTTAACCTTCTTGTCTTTTGATGGTGGATGAGCCCACTCCACATCATCGGCATCGATGACCCCTTATATCAAGAACATCAGCTGGCTTGAAATTGAATTTCAATCAATGAACCTTTGGATTTATGTACACATCTAGTCAGAAACATTGACTGGAGTGCTTTATTTCATTGCTCAACTGTTTTTATTGGGTAAATTCGCATTTATTTCTTCCTCCGAACGTCGATGATTTTTGGCTGCTCAGCATGAGGCTGCGATCTTTTTTGGCGACGCTGCGCACGTGTGCACGAACTGGCATCTTTGAGCCCTAGAAACTCTAATTCTAGCCCGTTTTTCACCGCGCTATCTTCATAGTCTTCCAGTTTTTTTTATCTAAGCTGATTGTTGTAGTTTTTTCGATAACGTTTTCATCGTGACCACTGTCTTTAAGCAAAATTGCACTTATTTCTTCCTCTGAATGTCGATGATTTTTGACTGCTCGGCATGAGGCTGCGATCTTTTTTGGCGACGCTGTGCACGTGTGCACGAACTGGCATCTTTGGGCCCTAGAAACTCTAATTCTAGCCCGTTTTTCACCGCGCTATCTTCATAGTCTTCCAGTTTTTTATCTAAGCTGGTTGGTGGTGTTTTTTCGATAACGTTTTCATCGTGACCACTGCCTTTAAGCAAAATTGCACTTATTTCTTCCTCTGAATGTCGATGATTTTTGACTGCTCGGCATGAGGCTGCGATCTTTTTTGGCGACGCTGTGCACGTGTGCACGAACTGGCATCTTTGGGCCCTAGAAACTCTAATTCTAGCCCGTTTTTCACCGCTCTACCTTCCTAGTTTTTCAGCTGTTTTCGATCTAAGCTGATTTTTGTGTTTTTTCGATGACGTTTTTCATCGTGACCACTGCCTTTAAGCAAAATTGCACTTATTTCTTCCTCTGAATGTCGATGATTTTTGACTGCTCGGCATGAGACTGCGATCTTTTGGGTTGGCGCTGCGCACGTGTGCACGAACTGGCTTCTTTAGGCCCTAGAAACTCTAATTCTAGCCCGTTTTTCACCGCGCTACCTTCATAGTCTTCCAGCTTTTTTTATCTAAGCTGATTGTTGCAGTTTTTTCGATAACGTTTTCATCGTGACCACTGCCTTTAAGCAAAATTGCACTTATTTCTTCCTCTGAATGTCGATGATTTTTGACTGCTCGGCATGAGGCTGCGATCTTTTTTGGCGACGCTGAGCACGTGTGCACGAACTGGCATCTTTGGGCCCTAGAAACTCTAATTCTAGCCCGTTTTTCACCGCGCTACCTTCATAGTCTTCCAGCTTTTTTTATCTAAGCTGATTGTTGTAGTTTTTTCGATAACGTTTTCATCGTGACCACTGCCTTTAAGCAAAATTGCACTTATTTCTTCCTCTGAATGTCGATGATTTTTGACTGCTCGGCATGAGGCTGCGATCTTTTTTGGCGACGCTGTGCACGTGTGCACGAACTGGCATCTTTGGGCCCTAGAAACTCTAATTCTAGCCCGTTTTTCACCGCGCTACCTTCATAGTCTTCCAGCTTTTTTTATCTAAGCTGATTGTTGTAGTTTTTTCGATAACGTTTTCATCGTGACCACTGCCTTTAAGCAAAATTGCACTTATTTCTTCCTCTGAATGTCGATGATTTTTGACTGCTCGGCATGAGGCTGCGATCTTTTTTGGCGACGCTGTGCACGTGTGCACGAACTGGCATCTTTGGGCCCTAGAAACTCTAATTCTAGCCCGTTTTTCACCGCGCTACCTTCGTAGTCTTCCAGCTTTTTTTATCTAAGCTGATTGTTGTAGTTTTTTCGATAACGTTTTCATCGTGACCACTGCCTTTAAGCAAAATTGCACTTATTTCTTCCTCTGAATGTCGATGATTTTTGACTGCTCGGCATGAGGCTGCGATCTTTTTTGGCGACGCTGTGCACGTGTGCACGAACTGGCATCTTTGGGCCCTAGAAACTCTAATTCTAGCCCGTTTTTCACCGCGCTATCTTCATAGTCTTCCAGCTTTTTTTATCTAAGCTGATTGTTGTAGTTTTTTCGATAACTTTTTCATCGTAACCACTGCCTTTAATAGGAATTTTCATCCAGGAGAAGGAATTCATCACAAACCTGTCTTACCCAGCATTCCCAGAAACTGGTGTGCCGTCCAAAGCGTTCTGAACCAGTACTATTTAGATCGGAATCAATTATATGCGGCGAAATTTGGTCACCAACGACATTCGACAAGTAACAGAGGTGATATGATTGCATACGAAATAACTCAGAGATCATGCGACTGCTTTTATGTATATACTATGTACATAGTATACGGTAGCAGGCGTAAATGAACAATAGACGTGGCTTTCTTTTTTGATGCTTTTGCTCTTTTTTGAGCAATCAATTTTGTCTACTTATCTTCCATTTTATTTTGAGTTATAGTGCCACTATGCTGCCCTTTGCTTCAGCTGTAGTAAAACCTTTCTCACATCTTCGAGACCGGGAGGAGAATACAGCTGAGTGGCTGGTTATACCGTATCTGCTTTTCTAGAAGTAGGAGCACTTCTAATTCTCAGACCACTATTTTGGATGTTCTTCTACAGTGCGGTGCAAAAGTGTAGGTCCACCCCAATTTTCGCATTCAAGAGACTTAGCCCTAGACTTCGCATTACGAGAACAGTGCCAGTGGATTCAGGAGTGCTGAAAACCCTTGTAGGCAGTGTTCCAGAACAATCGGTTAATTGGTTATGAAATACTACTTGTTTTGGGAAAACGTGCCCATGTTAAGCGGTGCAAAAGTATAGGTCCACCCCAATCTTTTTTACTTCAACGAATTTTCCCATTTCAAGTTAGGTATAAGTTTGCCACCTGGTAACATAGGGACATTTTCTACTATTGTTCCAAGTGATGCCGAGGGGGACGAAGCTTTCTGCTGGAAGATCGTGCTTCATGTAGGGCTCAAGTGGACGCCCTACATGAAGCACGTATCCCCAACAGAAGGAATGCGTCGCAACTGGGAAGATCGCACAACTGTAGCGATAGATACTTGAAGAATCCGATGCAGTACAAGAAGAAGAAAGAAGCTGGTGGTCGACCGAGAAATCTTTCGAGGCGCGAGGAGATCGAATTGAATTATTTATTTACACGAGGCAATGCAAGTTTACGTTATACAATTTGAGAGAATGATACACATATCGGCATCTTATCGCAGTTGTATTCGAATCAACGGTTGAGTATTGCCGTTGCTTGATGCTTGGAGGTCTTTTGCCCAGCTGTAGTCTTGAATCTCTCGCATAAATAATGTGGTCTTCGAGGAGGGTCATACGGGGATATTTTCAACTGACCGTTCAAATAACTACTCGCAGCTGATTATCTGCTTGAAATATTGTAGTTCTGATGATGTGGCAAATCCCAGAATCGGCAGAAAAATCCGTACTTTTGATATAACAAGAGATTCAATCAGAAGCTTTACATTCTGAGTTGCCTTGGAGGGGTCGAATAACTCTCAAGTGGTACAGAGTATACTTGTTCCGAATCGAATAATCGGATGAGTATCCGACTGTTTCAGTCGGATAAAAAAGTCGACTTTTTATTCGAAGAGTCGGATATTCGAAAAAGTGTGATATCCGACTGTGGTCGAAAAGTCGAATATTCGAAAAAGTGCGATATCCGACCATAGTCGAAGAGTCGAATATTCGAAAAAGTGCGATGTCCGGCTACAGTCGAAAAGTCGAATATTCGAAAAAGTCCGATATCCGACTATAGTCGAAAAGTCGAATATTCGAAAAAGTCCGATATCCGACTACAGTCGAAAAGACGGATATTCGAATTGTTCAAAATCCGACTATAGTCGTAAAGCCGGTTATTACAACCTGAAAGCAGAAAAACTGCTCGTCATTCACACTCTCCTCGAAAATAATTACGGTCGTCCGGGATTCTGTATTTAATTTTAGTCATTCATTTGAACATAATATTCAATTTTATTTGCTTTTGGAAGAAACTTTGTGGGTGTAAGTCAGATGGGAGCGATTTTTATTAGGAACCTTGTCGATTTTGCAGAGTGACTTCTGCTATGTGTTATAAGAACGTAAAGGCCAACCGAACAGTAGTCGACACGACGCGGTCACGTCACGGCTTCGCATGGAGCGCCGTTTCCACCAACGAGCCCTTGACTTCGCTGCTGGCGCGAAACACTGTTGGGCTTTTTATGGACTGCCGGAGGGAAGAACTTGGATGCACTGTTCATTTCTAAAACAAGTTCTGTTCTCATGTAATGATATATTCAAAAGATAAGCGCTGCGGTTTGATGATTAGCGCGACTTCAGTTCAGTTATGAAATCATGAAATCAAGTTGGTTTAGATGCGTCGAACCAATGTTACATCTCTGGTAACGAATTTTCAGAACCTGCAATGCATCACTCTTTGATTAAGGGATTTTGTCCGCGAGTTTTTAAGGTATTAACTTTGATATATCATCTGGTGTTAAGAAATCTAGGGTCATGTCAGATGCTCAAATAACGGCGCATTAGAAATTTTTGGAAAGCGATGAAGCCATTGGATAGCGCAGACCTCATATTTGAGATGAAAAAAAGAGTGAACAGCTGAAAAAATCCAGTGTGAGCGGAAAATCTAAAATCGTTTGCCAGCTTCAAAAAATGGTAATCATTGGTGAGGTTGGAAATGATTCATGCAGCTTTTTTATGCAGTTATGCATGTAAAATCAGTTCAATATAAGGCCGCAATACGAGAGAATGATCAAATCGTAAGATGATAGGTATAGCGACCTCTAGTTCAGAACGGGCCATTTCGTAGTATTTAAGCGGAGCTACAACCCCGTCCAGGAGTGTGCATTTTCCGTTTACCGATTTACCGATTTTGCGGATTTACCGGTGTTTTTTCGGTAAATTTTGATTTACCGATTTACCGAGATTTTCTCGAAATTTACCGAAATTTTTACCAAAAAAATTGGGTGTTTTTGCCTAATCGGTCGACTTCTTACTCGTATTTCACGGGTTTGCTACTGTTAAGGTATGTATTTGGCGCGATATCCTTCTTCGTCCTTCATTTTGTTACTCTTTACCAGCCTTTGGCTTACTTTTTAAATGTTCATACATACGATCTCTTCACCTTTTGTGTCACGTGGTTTTTCTTATCGAGATATTACTCCGAGAAAGACATATTTTATTCAAAAATGTCAGCGGGTTTCAAGGCAGCAGAGTCTTGAAGCAGATATTTCAGGAACTGGAAAAAATCTTTTCGAAGCCCCCGACACAACACTGAATCCACTGCAGTTCTGGAACGACTCCATTGTGAAATCATCGTACCAGCACCTTTCCTCACTCACCAATAAGTACTTTAGTGCACCTCCTGGCCCAGTTGGGGCGGGAAGTACTGTGCTTATCTGGGCCAAATTCCGGTCCGCAATCGCGCCTCGACACGCTTTGCGGCCGCACGCGCTTGAGTCAGTCGAGTTTCCAGCGCCAAAGCCCACTCGATATTGCTTTTTTATACCGTTTTCTCCAGTTTTGTTTACTTTCCAGCTTCTGAAACCCACCTAGAGTCAACAGGTCGGCGGCTGCGGCGCTGGAAAATCTTTCGTTTCGAATGCGCGCGGCCGCGAAGCGTGTCGAGACGCAACTGCGGGCCGGAATTTGGCCCAGAGAAGCACAGTATGTTTTTTCAGCTGGCCTGATTTTGAGTGACTACACAAAGACCTTGACGACAGAAAATTTTGAAATGTTACTTTTTCTCAAAATCAACGTCCCGCTGATTTGGTTCAGCCGTTGACCCCATTTTAATATTTAATACTCACTCATTATTTGCACTATCCTCATGCACTTTTGAAAGTAATACATAAATATTATCGGTTTTTGTGCTATCCACTGGGATAGGCATCAGAAAGTCGAAGTCAGTATTTTTACCGAATTTTCCGTTTTTACCGTATTTACCGAAAAACAATTTCGGTAAAAGGTTTCGGTAAAAAATTTACCGAAAAGAATTTTCCGCACAACCTTGACCCCGTCCCTTACTGACCAAAATTTACAGAAACTTCTACGACTAGCTCACCTAATTTTCCTCTTGACGCCGAAGCTCTCTCGATCCTTTACCGATAAGTTCAATTTTAGACCAAAATTCTAATGGCCCTCTCACCACCTGTTGAGAAACAACGGAACCGTGCTCGCCTCTGCTTTTGGGCGGAAGAAGTCTCCCTTCTTTTCACACGCCCCATTAACGACATTAAAAGAGTTTACGCATACGGAATGATGTGAATTTATTTGACTGTCTGTTTTTGTTGGCTGTTCACCAATGATAACTTCCCGGCGCGCCGTCATTTCAGCTTCGAGCGTTAAATCCACATTTCAGAACAATGGAACACGAACCATACCAGTTAAAGGAAAATAGAAATTAGTGCACTCGGTTGCTCAATCACAGGAAATGCCGTTTATTGCATATTATTCTAAATTTAGCTCAAATGGAGGCTTTGTGAAACTCATACCAAAACTCCACAAATTGTGGCAAAAATATGATGGAAACTTTCTTTCTTCAAAAATGGCTGTGTTCAGGGCCTTGTCAAAACTCGGTAATCGGGTATTCTGGACAGATTATTGGTTTCAGGCCGCTAAAGCACTCTAATTTCATGGCGTAGTAGCTAAATTTGCGCTGAAGTCGAGCAAGTCATCAAACTGAAGTGATTACCGCTTGAAGCTTTCTCATATACAAGCAGAACTACTGTATAGAAGCCGGCGGAGAAACCGCGCCCCAATGCGAAGCCGCGACGCGACCGCGTCGTGTCGACCACTGCTCGGTTGACCTTTACGTTCTTATCTATTTGTTGGACGACTACGGTGCGTGTCCAAAGTATAGAGGCACCATATTTTCGTGGGATAATTAAACCGATGGATCGTTGCGGTCACCCTTCTGTGTGTCTGTCAAGTTTTGCCTTTCGTATCCAACAGCTCACAACTCTGCCCATGGGTAGCAAGACGCTTCCAAGGAGGTGGCCTGTTACGCCCTCTCATTCCGTAGTGCAGAATTTGTCGTTTTGGCGACGCTCGCTAAAACCCGCTTCGTCTTGTATCAACGGTGCAAGGGTGCAAGCTCTGAGCATATTCCACGCAAAAACCGAAGGCGTAATTCTCTATTTCGATGTCTTTTAGCGCGTAAATTCTTGCCTTAATTGTTGCGAGAATTTACGGGTTTAGCGACAGCCTGTGTCAAACAGCGATCTCATCCCGCGTCGGCTACGCTGAACGCAGGGATGCCGTTCGTAGTGCTGCTTCAGTCATCTCACGAATCGATTACTTGATACTCTGTGGCTGATCTTGGAGGGTGACCCCGAACCACTCTTTGGAAGACCTTGCCAAGGATACTTTTGACCGCGGGAATGCAGCAGGCCGTGGGAAAAAACAGCAGTGCGGTCGGTCGCAGCGTAGATCGCCCTATAGTTCTGATCAGGACATGGTGGATCGATCAAGGCCAAAATCTTCCACCTTTTTATCAGCGTTCTCGGCAAGAATTTCCGTAGTTCGTGAAGGTGACGTAGCTGGAATTCTATCAACTAGGGCTGATATGTCCGTAGTTTACGTAAATTCTCGCGATAAAATTAGACTAGATGCCTTCAAAACCCTGGGAACCTCCTGTTCTTGCGTGATGCATCTCGCTACCCGTCGGCAGAGAGCAGGTTCTCCCAGCAGAAATCACTTCTAGCAACTTTATCTGCTGTGCTTCTCTGGCTCAAATTCCGGTCCGCGATTGCGTCTCGACACGCTTTGCGGCCGCACGCGCTCGTGTCGATCGAGTTTCCAGCGCCAAAACCGACTCGATAGGCCTTTCTTATACAATTTTCTCCTATTTGTTTTGGTTTCCAGTTTTGAAAACCCACCTAGAGTCAACAGATCGACGGCTGCTGCGCTGGAAGCTCTTCCGACTCGGGAGCGTGCGCCGCAAAGCGTGTCGAGACGCAATTGCGGTCCGGACTTTGGCCCAGAGAAGCACAGTATGTCTTTACACTGTTCCCAGACTGTAGAGGCACTTTCCTATACAGTAGTAGAACTCGGAATATGTGATATTTCATAGCAAATCAAAATGTAATAGGCTCTCTACCGTAATAATCAACTTCAAAAACAAGGTTTTTAGTAATAAAAATATTATATAATTAATTTAATTTCCTTCACAAGCAAATCGGACCGCTCTGACTAATCGGCGAACGTATTCATTGCGGACTGCCTTTTTCCCATCTTCTTTGTCAATAGAGCGGGGTCTGAATTCAATAGACTACTTCGGTCAGGTTTGGTAGTGGGGAAACTCAGTGAATTCCAAAAGACACTTGAGTATTATCTGTTTTCGAAGGAGTAATGTTTGTAAGATCTCTTTTCTTCATGGTGCCGGTGTATGCCTAATAGTCAGTTGATCCATTTATTGTTGTTCGACTGATTTTAGTGCTTTTAGTCTCTTAATTACCGTTTGGGGAATTTATTTCTGTTGTTGTCTTTGACACGGTTCTACCGTTTGATAAATCGAATCAAATCAAATCAAATCTAAATTGGAGAATATATCACGCTAGCAGCATATTGCAACGGAAACTCCGCCAGATATAAGCTCTTACCAGGAAACCTCTGGCAAATACATATAAGCCATGCTTAAAGATCCACCAACCAGTCATATCGGTCTGATTTTGGTTTGAAAAGTGATGTTTCAAGCTGTCAGAGTGCCCGCGAGTGGATGAGTGAGAAATCCATGTGTTTTCATGCAAAAAAAAACAGTTACTTGCACCTCAATGTTTTTCATAGTCGGATAAAAAAGTCGACTTTTTATTCAAAAAGTCGAATATTCGAAAAAGTGCGATATCCGACTACAGTCGAAAAGTCGAATATTCAAAAAAGTGCGATATCCGACTATAGTCGAAAAGTCGAATATTCGAAAAAGTGCGATATCCGACTACAGTCTAAAAGTCGAATATTCGAAATGAATTTCATTTGGAACAAGTATAGAACAGAGTTTTCGAACATTCTCTCGAAATTTTCAAGAAATGATCGTGGTAAGTCAAGCTTTCGTCCATCTATGGGCCAAGATTTCTCACGCATGCCTTGAGTTCCAATGTGAAACCACAGACATCAAAACGAGTGTTAGGGTTTGCTTTTTGCAGCTAATCTACTAATTACGGTCTTGCCATGATTCAGAAGTAAATGGAGGCCATTGAAAAAGCTCGTCAGAACCTCCATCTCATCGCATATGTTTTTTTTGGACTGCCAGTACATTTTGCACTTCACCGGTGTAAATCAGCTGCACACCATCTGCGTAAGCGACCATTCTGCCATTAAGTTTTAGGTACTGTAACTCGCTCACATAGAAGTTGAACAGCAATGGTGAAAGAACTCTTCCTTGTGGTAAGGTGCGTCCGAATGAGAATGACTGCCCACGCGGCCGGCGTGCTTGGCAGGCGGCCGTCGCGTTCGCCGCTCTCGGACGAGCATGCGAAAAGTCCCCACCGCCATCGACAACGAACGAGGCCGGCACCGGCTGGCAGCAAGCACTACTCCGATCAATCAGTGGGAGAGGGGACGGCCGTCGTTGAAATCCAACACTCGTCCGAGGGCGACACATGCGACGGCCTCCTGCCAAGCACGCCGACCGCGTGGGTCGCCATTCTCATTCGGGCACACTTTATACGAATTGGAACTTCCCTAATATCAGACATCTCCTCATTCGAGAAAGTTCTAATTTTCCGTCCTGTAAGGTATCCCGCCATTAGTTGAAACGTTTGTTCGTTCATGTATAAACTGTCATCTAGACTCTGAAGAAGAATATGTGAGTTAACGGTGTCGTATGCCTTGCCTAAATCTAGCTGCATCAAATATGCCAGCTTTTTGTTTTCCATTGATAACAGAATTTCTGCATTGACTTCAAGTAGAGCAGTTATTATGGAATGACATTTTCTGAAGCTGTGCTGTGAAGGGGGGAGCCTGGGTTCTAATACGGCATAGATCTGATCATAGATGCATCTCTCAAATAACTTCGACGCGCACGATAGCAGCGATATTGGTCGGTTACTCTCTGGAGATGTTTTATCCCCCTGATTTATATAAATTGTGATGACCTTAGCAACTTTCCATTTTTTTGGGAAGACCCCTGTCCAAATTATGCAATCAAAGAGCGTGGTTAGTTTGGGGAGAATTTCATGTTTTCCTAGCTTGAGCATTTTATTAGTCACAAAATCTAGGCCAGGAGCTTTGTTGGATCTCGTGAGCTGAAGACTTTTGAACACAATGCCATGATTAATCTCTTTCAATTGAAATCGGTCTTAAGATTCTCCATGGCTTTGATGGGCAGGAAATGGTAACAATTTTGACCACTCTTTCGGAGTTGCAAAAATATCGTATAAGGTCTGAGCCGTTAATTCACATAAATTTTCCATATTTGCCCGACCCATTAGCTTGTTTAGCAATTTCCAACTTTTTGCCGGTTCGTTCCTAACTCGCTCGAAGTTTTTGTTCATTTTGGTTTTTCCGAATTCCCGCCTCATACTGATTACAAAATTTCTTATTCTTCTCAGATCTTTTTTTAGCTCCATATTGGCGGGATCACGGTAAGTTTCTTTAAGCATACGATTACGTTCTCCCATCCATTTCCTCAACTCTAGCGGCAGATACGTATCAACCTTCCTTCTTCTTACCCTCAGCGGTACCGTCTGGTTGAATGCTGCGAGAATATTCTTGATAAATATATCAGTCGCTTGATTAACCTAATTTGGTGAAACCTGACAATTAAAACCACTCCAATCTATCTCTTGAAGTGAACTCTGAAACTTTTCATAAGTGAAAGAATTCCAGTCCCTTGAGCGCAGGGTCAGGCACAGCGGTTGTCCGGGTCGTCCTGAACAACGACCCCCCCTTGACAGGAACATTTTTTCGGCTAAAAAACGACCCTCTAAGAAAAGTGAAAAAATTGGTAGACGTTACCGGCTAGTTTCATTTTGGAGGTTTTTTCAATTTTCGGGGCCTCACCATTCCAAAGGGGATGAATAGCGTTTCATGCGCTGCCGATATTGGAAAACTTCAGCCAGATGGAAAGCTGAAACACATTTCAGAAACCGGAAAAATCTTCGCCCTCCGTTTTTGGCCACGGTGGTCCGGTGGAGCTTTTGGTCCACCGTGGGACCACCGCTTCTTTGAACGGCCATAACTCGGCTCAAAATCGATTTTATGAGCTCATCTCCGGACGATAACATTTTCTAACATCTGTCTACAGTTCAAATCCTTGCACTAGGTCATGTATATAGACGACCCTTTTTCGATTTTTTGGCCGGTTTTTTTTTCATGTCCGGGGGGGGGGTGACAGGCGAAGTTCAGTTTTTGGAAAAAGTTATTTTTTCACCTATCTAGAGATGATTTTTAGAACATTTCCAGTCGATTGGTACCCTCGTTCCGGGTACTTTTTTTGAAACTGACAGTCGACCATTTCCTGACTCGCTTCCTTTCGGCTTGCACGATTTTGAAGTTGTTTCGAATCTTCGAGTGCTAAGGTATTAAATGAAGACAGAGATATTGTGTGCTATCTTTCTAAAGTTGCGGAGCAAGAAATCTGCACCGTCTGCAACAGAAGAGGCATGAAAAGCTTCGACCTGATGCAAAAAATATTGGCAGACCTTATGCAAAGGGCGCAAAAAATGGAGTGGAAAGAGTATGAGGTCGTTCACATAATGAAAACTCAATTGCTGAAGCTTGCGACAACGTTGTAGGTCCTAGCATAGAGAGACGAGATAGAACTTGCAATGCTGAGAATTTGAAAGCTTCGGATAAATTTCACGAGGAGTGAAGCGGCGTTCACGCAGAAAGCCATGTCAAGCTCATGTTTCAGCGCAGAATGCTGCAAATTTTCTTAGCACAGATGATGTCTTCTAACTTAGCTTTCGATCCTATCGCTGCTTAGGAAAGTCTAGCGTTGGCTAAACAATTCTCTTTTTGTAATGGCAATGAAGTCCGGTGTGATGACTGCTGAATCGTATGACGAACCCATATCTGTCATGCGTATGGTCAAGAATTTGCACAGCACATGAAGTTTGATTTACTGAAATGTTCGATGAAAAACTACCTCCCCTTTCCTCTGTTGACCGACGGAACTTCCGACACCGATCGCAATATTTCTGATGAAGATTATCTCACCTTCCTACACACCCGTAACTTCCCTTTTCTTTTTAGTAGAAACAGAAAGCGAAAGTCCGAAGATATCGTCGACGCATTCAAGAACTTTCTAATTGAGGAGGATTGATGGGCAGACATGCAGAATGTTCTTTCTCACAAGCCCTTCGAGTTTGCCATAAGAAAGGTGATGGCCCTGTCTCCTGACGGTGCATCTGTGATGACAGGGCACCTAAACGGCGTTCACGCAAAACTTCAGCGCAGGGTAGATGATGAGACAACACTCGATGGAACTGTGAGAGCAGGTGTGAATCCAACATGATTAAAAGAAATTTTAGGTATCTAAATATGTGTCGTTTTAGGGTTTCTTCTCAGCGTCTACGCAGCACATCGCTCAGGACAACTGCGCATATCGGCTCGCTCAATAACAGATGAACTTTTCGTACCTAAAAATGGGGGGTGCTACATCAGGTCCGCTGGTCGGCCAGCATGTAGCAAGCGCTAGCAAAGATCCTACGCAACTACCACGTTTTGATGAGGTGCCTTCAAGCCTTGGCGAACAAAGATACAACTGAAAGTATGAAAGCAAGAGCTGTGGCTACTGCGTGTATACTCCTCGATGTACCCACGCTTCTAATTCTTGACCACGTGAGCCACACACTATCATAGCTGACATTTTTTTCAGAGGAACTATAATATGAAGACAGTCTCATGGTAGATGATGTGTTCCGCTGGCGCCATTTCGACAACATGATGGGAAACATTGGCGGCAAAATGGCAAATGTTGCGGAAAGTTTATTGAGAGACAACAACGTTTTGAAAATGGAGAATCTCTTGAACTTAAGATACGAAAGTGGGACCAAATTGGTTCTCGATCAGTACTATAGCTCTTTTGGAGGCCCAATATCTGAGCACATGTTTAGTTATGATCCTAAGAAAGCCCCGAAACATGAAGCCAGAAAAACAAAGATGAGGAGTCACACCCCGTCAAAGAGACCAAGACAACACTTTTCGCTGCACCGACTACACTACTTTTGGCATCGAAGCTCTTAGCTATCCAGCCTTGGGTAAGGTGTATAACGAAGGTAGATCTGTTGCTCTGGCTAGCGCCCACATCACTGAGTTCTACTTGAGCTATACCAATCAGATTCGAGGGTATACAATACCGCCCGCGACTTTGGGAAAAACGGCGTTTTCGGCGCTTTTTTCCGCCGCAAAGCGCCGCCTTGTCATAACTTCGTTCAAAATGGTCCGTTTGGGTTGCTAAGGGCATATTTGGAATCACCATCGAGAGCTCTTCATTTTGAGCTCACACATGTCTTACCCTGCAAACAAGGCATATAGGGTTAACAGAATCAATCGAGTGTACGAAAACTGAAGCTGGGTATCTAATTGTTGTAAATATTTGACTTCATGTCAACCGTACATATCAAGAACAAGTTATGTACAAGTATGTAAGATCAATTTAGTGAGGTGTCGAAAGTGAGAAATAATGTTTTAGTAGTTTCCTCGCCCCTGCAGACACTCATTGCCCTTCGCTCGGCCGCAAAATCTCTGCGTTCACAACAACGCTCAATATAGGCTATTTAAAACAGAAAGAACCTGTCTGAAGGCCTAGCGGCACCCCGGTGACTTTGGCTGAAAAGGACCCTTGAAGCTTTTCAATCCGTAAGGGCCTCTGTGAACACCTTATCCATTTCTCTACTAAAATCGCCCCTATTCCAGATTTGAATTTTTTCGACTTCGGAACCCGGCATGGCGTGGCGTTGCAGTAAAACTTGTATCGCGACCGAAACTTCAATTTTCTCTAGCCCCTGTTTCAAATCGATTGTTTTTTCTTTGAACACGTTTAGGCCAATCTTGAGCGCGATGCCAATCTGAAATTGTTCACACCATCCGTTCCCGACGACTTTTTTGGTGGCTACTGCTAATTTCCAGACCATTATATTTCGGCGATTTCTCTGGAATTCTTCTCTTTTGCCATAATGCTTCTCAAAATACAGATTTTCGGAAACTTGCTCGGATCTCAGCGTTTCGCGCAATGCAAGAATCGAAATTCTATCGTAAGAGGCTGCCGTATTCACTTCTCGATTATTATCAGCCATATATCAAACTTCGGTTTTTCAGTTTTCGAGACTCACTATGGCCAGTCAGTGCACCGAGGCAGTTTTACGTCAAGAAAACACGCACCGTCGCGTTTCTCGCTCCCAAACGCCACTAACGGACGCTTCCCAGCGCCCCTCACTCATCGAGTTTCTATTCTCACCCCTAGAGTGGAGACAGGGGCAGAGATGCAGAGCCGCACAGCGCAGAAAAGAAGAGCAGAGGGACAGGATCAGGCCACCCTGTTGCCTCACTTATCGATTCGTCATAGCGAGGTTAAGGAAGTGTGAGCGACGTTAATTTAACGGTGCGGCCCAACTTAGCATTGAATTTTGGATTCACAGGGAGCCATTCACCGGCGGCTCAGTCGCCGGTCTCAGAAGACCTTGGACTGATCACATGTGAACTTTTCAACTACCTTGAAAATGGTTTCGAAACCACCCATGCTTTTTTCCTACTTTTAAGAGAATGGCCAAGCAACATTGTTTTTTTGCACCTCACCGCCACCTTGAACCGCCTGGACGTAGTGAGACAGAAAACAACAAATCCGAAAACATGCCAGGGCTGGTAGCCTTTGCATCTCCTTGCTGCACATCATAAATAGTCCGGAAAACCACCTCCAATTTTTTGTGATCTATTCTTTTCAAGCTCACAGTCAGCCGGTTTCCGAAATGGCATAAGTTTTCTAAAGTATGACAGCGAACAATTTGTTCTGGGCCTCTTAGATCTAGAAGAGTAATTTATCGTTGGTCCCTCGCTTTGCGTCTCTGCGTCCCTGCCTCTCCGCGCCGCGCACACTCCCACTTTGAAGGTGTCGAAAGCGCTCGCTCAACAAGCGAAGTCCACGCAGAATGGTTTGATTTCCATGTGCAGAGTTTGAATCGGGAGACGATGAGTGCGTGGATTTGAACAGTAGGAACGAGAGCCGAAAGAACAGGAAGAGAAAAAAAGGTAGTCGCTCGCATGGTATCCGAGTTTATGAGTAGATTACCCACCCTAACAATAAGTTTTGGCAAAAAGGCGAAAATTCAAAGTGGACGATTTTCGAACCATCTCGGAAACCACTCATTATGCTTACTCTTATCACATTCGGACCATTGGTTTCCCAAGAACCACACCTCCCGCCGCTGTCTCTCCAGTCCACCTTCGCTGCTGAAATTCAATTCACTTCGGGGGACTGTCTTTAGGCGAGGAGAGCGATAGACCGTCGAGAGGAAGAGAGATATAGAGTGGGAGGAGTGGAGGCGCAGGAAGCTGAAGGGGAACTGTTGCCGGCGCAGAATTCATCCAAAACTAGGCAGGAGCAGAAGTAAATCTTAACTGTTTACTTTAGGCGGTATGGAGACAGCTTTGCAAATTTGCAATACGACAAGATTAGATTGGTGATGTTTTTCAAGTTGAAGTTTCATAGATTCTGCAGAACTCGACCGCTCCGCATTTTACTGCAGCACGGCGGTTTGAATAACCAATGAATGGTGGTCTGAAGACGAAAACAAAGCTATAAACGCTCAATTCTAAATAGAGAAGTCAGCGCAACTCAGCGCGGGCGGCCGCGTCGCGTGTGCGATAAGCCGCGTTAGGCGCAGTCTTGACGTTGACAGATGCGCGACAGATTCGAATTACGTGGCCTAGCAATACTAATACAGTGAAGATGCGATAGAATGGAAAAAAATATTGGAACGCAACAAGTTTGAGCAAGCCTCGAGAGGTCGCTTCGCATATAAATCAAGCTACGCGCGCCTCAGCCTTGATGTTGGAATGAACTTTGTGCCATGTTTCAGTAATCTACGTCATTTCTCGCCATTCATAAAAACATCGAAGATAATTCTATCAAATCTCGGCAAGTTCCAATAACGTGGCTCATCAATGCCTATACTCACCGCTTGTACCAACATGGCCCCAAAATGTAGAGAGGTAGGTTGCCACAGCCTTGGTCGGGAAGTTTGAAAAGTTACTACTTCTGCATTCCAGGTCGTATTTTCTGGCGAGGAAAAATGGATTTTGGAAGGCCCAGATGGTAGAACCCACTACTGGAGGGATCTGCGGAAAGAGAAACGGTTATTCTTGAAGCGAAATTTTCGAGGCGGCAGTCTGATGGTCTGGGCTGCTTTCTGTGGTAACGGACGTGTTGCACTTGACTTAGTTTCGTGCAGGATGAATAGCCTGGACTACCAAAAGGTGCTTCGTGATCATCCACTGTCATATCTCAGAAAATATCGATGACTAGATCTTGTTTTTCAACATGACAATGCGTCAATCCACGCGTCGCAATCAACTTCTACAGGGTTTGAGGAGCACAACGTGACCGTTATGGAATGGCCCGCATGTTCTCCCGATCTGAATCCAATGGAGAACTTGTGCGGAATTCTTGTGCGGAAGGTGTATAAGAATGCCACCACCTTTCCTCGATTTCTGGTCTGAAGGTTGCCATTCTAGATGCATGGGCGAGTGTAGACCAAACAGTGATCGATAATCTGGTTAAAAGTATGCCCAATAGGATTTTAGATGTTTGTGTAAATAAGGGAGGCCCCATTGACTATTAGGTGTGTTTTATTTGCTGTTGAAGCTTGGATAAATGATTATTTGCTTCAGTTTCAAAGAGTCTGCATTGAGCGTGGTTGTGGACGCAGACATTTTGCGGCCAAGCGAAGGGCAGTGAGGTTCGCAGGGGCGGTGAAACGGCTAAAAACCATAAATTGTCACTTTCTGTACCCTCCATAAATACTTGGATATAAATCCTGTTCTCACCTATACGGCTGGTATGAAGTCAAACATTACACCAATTTGATATCTAGCCTCAGGTTTTGTACACTGATTGATTCTGCTAAATCTATATGCCTTGTTTGCAGGGTAAGACATTTGTGAGCTCGAAATGAAGAGCTCTCGATGCTGATTCTAAATATGCCCCTAGCAACCCAAACGGACCACTTTGAACAAAGTTATGACAAAGCGGCGCTTTTTTGGCGGAAAAAAAGCGCCGAGGACGCCGTTTTTCTCAAAGTCGCGGGCGGTATTATATCATTCTCAAGCGACTTATCAAACGTCGTGAAGGAACGACCAGAGATGAGCAAGCCGGTTTTCGACCTGGAGGATCGACAATCGACCAAGTGTTCGTCGAGAAGAGTAATTTAATCGTGGCAGCGGTATTCGAAGCCATTACAGCTTGCTTTTTTGAACTTTGAAGCCGTGTTCGACTCTCCTCATCGTGATCGATTGCTCAACGCTCTGCGAGCAGATGGAGTCCCGGAAAAGTATGTCTGGCTAATCAAGGACATGAACAGAGGAACAACAGCAGCAGTTCGCACACCTGTCGGATTTACGTCAGCTTTCGAGGTGAAACAGGAGCAAGGCAAGGAGCCGTTGCAGGACCTTTTTCTATTCAATTTCGCCGTTGACGACATCATGCGTAGAGTTGCAGAACAGTTTCCTGCGGATGTGATCCTAACACCATCTGAGGCCGGATTCATCATTGCGCAAGCCCTGGGTTTGCCGATTTGGGTTGGGTTCAGCGCAGGCGCAACCCAATTTTTCAGGATTCATCAATTCAATAGCCCATCGGAAAATGGGTTTGGGTTAGGGTTTGCACAACCCGAGGCGGGAGCGAGGGTCTACGCAACCCAACCCAAAATGAGCAGTTAGAAAACGCGCCCTAGCGCCATTTTCAGAAATAATGTGATGTGATTTGAAGAAATAACTTATTATGAGTGCGCTTACTACCTATATACGTGATTAAAGAGATCGCCAGTATCTATTTTCGACGAATTTTTGTGTTTAATGGACTACCCTAAAAATAATCGACTAAAACGTCGACTGGAAAGTTCGTGCCCATTTTCAAGCCTTTTAAATCTTTGGACTTCCAACAAAAATTCACTCATTTCCTTTCCTCTAATATTTCCGTCATCATTTCATTTTCTCCTTCTTCGCTTCCCAAACATTCTCCACCCCAGCATCTCATATCATTCTTCTGCGCCACCCTGATTTAGCTAGTGTTCATTTCTAATCCTAGTTTTTTTTTAATTTCAATCGTTCTCCTCTTTCTATGAGTTCCATTTTCTTGTTCTTCTGTTCACCAAACTTCGTTTTCTCCCAGAATGACGACAAGAAGGAAGTTGGGTCCTTATAGAGCTGTGAGGAACCAGCTGTGATCCATATGAAGGGAAACTTTGTCAGCATATGCTCTAATGCGCTATTCATACTACTCAACGCCAGCGCGGCACGCGCGTGACGCCCGGGCGTGGCGTTAGGGTATGAATGCTTTCCTAGCACGTCACGCGCGTGCCGCGCTTGCGGGGACTATGAATACACTTACTGTACTCCAGCGGCAATGCCATGGCGGTGAGCGGAAAAAAAGTGGGCCGTAAGTTTTCCATTCCAATCAAGCAAATTCTGTACACGCTTTCACCGTTAAGATAGCAGAGGATAGTAATGGAATTAATTATCCCGAAACAGAATGAAGAATTAATACCGAAAATGATTAAAAAGCCGCTACGGCCGTAGCCGCCATTTCAGAACGGGCGTCACGAGCGTGACGCGCTTGAGGAGTATGAATAGCGCCTCTATGAATTTTATTACCACTGCATCCAGTGAAAGGTTTCAACTTTTGGACCGTTCTGTTTTGCAAAATTGATTCTGTTTTATATTTTCTTTTTGAATATATGTATAGCCACTGCAGGGTGTTATTACAGGTGCGAACATGTAGTGTCTTGCTTTGCTATGTACGATGCAAAATCGAAAAAGGCACTGAATTCCTCATAGTTCCCTACTAGTTCGATTGAAAAAGAAGGCGAAACACTTCAGATAATCTATGCGAAGCTTGATAACGATAAATTTATTAACGCTCCCTTCAGAAAATCATTTTTTTAGAAGTATAGGTTATAGCGGAAACGCAAAAATATGCTACACGACGCAATATTTTGGATGCAGCTTGAATTTGGGGACAACAGAACATATTTGAACGCAGTCTTTCAAAATATGGGACACAAATGGCTTCAGATAGCACCAGAAGTTCTGACAAATGCAAAACATAAATTAACAGAAGAGCACGAAAATTTAAATCACAAGAAAATATTAAGAAATTAATAAAAATAAAGACTACTAGAATGAGAATTCAACACTATCTGCACGAGTAGAGTGAAAAATGCGATATAACGAGTTAGCCAAAAATAAATTTGAGTATTGATTGGACGGCAAATTCGAGATAGACGTCGGTAAAAATCATTGTTGTGCATTCGAAAACGCCTCTCGCGTCAACAAAAAGTGGGTTTGGGGAACCAGCCCAAAATCTGCGCTGAATCAAAGGTGCTGGGTTATTCAACCCAAACCCAATTTTCAAACCCAGGTCTGTCGAACCCAGGGCAGGCGCTATCCCGTTTTTCAATGATGAATCCGGCCTCAGGACGCTCCCTTGTCGACCTGGAGTACGCCTATGACATTGTGTTATTCGCTGAAAACAACGCAAAACTGCAAAGGATTGTGAACCCCGTTTCGAAGTATGCCGCAGCCTATGGACTTCGCCTTCGTCCCGACAAATGCAAGCAAATGTGGGTCTCTGTAGAAGCCTTCAACGGGAGCTGTGCAGACGGACAACGTATCCAACTTGTGAACGATTTCTGTTATTTGGGCTGTTTGCTGAAGAACGATGGTAGTTATGCAGCGGATATTCGACAGCGATGTGCGAAAGCTAAGTCCGCATTCAATTATCTAACCAAGTGTTTGTGGTCTACCACCATCGCGAAGAAAGTCAAGTTGCGCGTCTACCTATCCGCTAGAGTGAGGACTTTTTAAAAAGAGACCGAACGAACGAATTTCGAATAAATTCGTTCATTTTTTATTTCGAACGAACGAATTTCGAATAAATTCGTCCATTTTTTATTTCGAACGAACGAATTCCGAATAAATTCGTTCATTTTTTATTCCGAACGAACGAATTTCGAGTAAATTCGTTCATTTTTTATTCCGAACGAACGAATTTCGAATAAATTCGTTCATTTTTTATTTCGAACGAACGAATATTCGAAATTCGAATATTCGAATGACGAATAAAGCATCCATAGCATTATCGCGCAACTGCGAAGTGAGCGGCACTAACAAGTTGAATTCTTCTTCTAGAGCTTTATTTCCACTTACAATTGGAATTAATAAGGCACGACTCATCCTAGACCTGTACGGGCTACAACGCAAAGAATGCTACAAAATCAACTTTTCCTCTGTAGCTTAGCCTAAGGAGCTCATTCGAGGACCTTACTAACTTTGACAGCCCCATAAGCCAGCGAGATTGGTGGAGTTATCTCCAGAGGGTGCTTTCGCCTCTATGGTTAAAGGCAGTGTTCACGATAATCTTTAATTTTGAGATTATTCGCTATATCGATTAGCTTGCCCCCCGGGTAGATCTAAAATGACGTAGAAATTGAGAAAAACGCAACAGAAGTACGCGAAATCCTTAAGTATCACCCCGCCTCTTAAGTACCACAGGAATTGTTTGTTGTGACAATGAAATCTTTTGTGGACGCGTCCTTTGCAATTCTTTACTCTCTATTGCTCCGTTCCTTCCTTAGAGCCCTAACTGATTCTGCTTTGCATGAAATATTCTTCTATTTTCGATTGACACAGTTTTCCAACGGTGACAACCACCATTAACATGTTTATCCGACCGGACAACTGGCCCATGTTAAAGAATAATGTCACTGAAATACGACGTTTTAATGCGTTTCTCGCCATTTCTTCGTAATTTTGGTAACACTTGGAGGTCAGCGCATTGTTTTATGTGAAAAACTCGCGGATGAAAATCATCGTGAACACTGCCTTTGAATGAGAGGCGCAGAGTTCTGCTGGAGCCAACAACGGGGTTCGGCTCTACCGACCTGGCTGGCTTACTCTGAGAGAATCTTTTGCGCTAATACCGTGATGCTCCCGTTATTCGCGTTCGTTCCGCGATAGTTATCCAATCGACTCATCCGTTGACATTCTCGTTGTCATACCGTGATAATACCGCGATCGTTGAGAGGTTTACGGCGCTAATACCGTGGTGCACTCGCGATCCGCGATGGTACCGTGATCGTCTCCCCCCGCTCCAGCGTTCTCATTTTGTGCAGATTTGTAAAGCAGCGCGAAATGCGGCGAGGGCAATTCCTTATAGCTTCGTGTTGATCTGATAGGCAACACTCGCTCGGCTGAAACATCGATAGGGCCTGGATGCGGTACCATCAGGAGGCTGGAAGAATCTCGCGATCGTCCCGCGATAGTTCCAAGCTCGGTTCGTCGCGGATCCGCGATGTAACGCCCCGAATACGTCAATGTATAGACGCGATTCGCCCTCAGGTTGAAACTGGTAGGATCTCGCCATTGTTCCGTGATAGGCCCGGGCTCGACTCCTCGCGGTTTTGCTATAGAGCATAGTGGGAGCATCGATGAACGAACGCGGCACACTTTCGGTTTGAGACTGGCAGAATTTCGCGATCGTCGCGCGATAGCCCCATGCTAGAATCCTCCCGACCCCTACCAGAAACCGGAGATTCTATCCGTGAACGATAGCGGGGGATCCTCTCAGAGTATGGAGCGAGCAAAGTTAGGAATCCGAAATATCATTCGACGCAGAATTTTACGTAGATTTCAAAAACAACCCTCACCAGGTTAAAGAGTTATAGGCGAAAAACCGGTGTTTCGTAAAATGAATTAGGCTGAAGGATCGAGAATAGTTTTTCAAACTGGAAGCACAAGTTGACGCAGAATTCTATCTCCAAGCACAAAAAAGTTATGGACGAAAAACCGGCAGTGACACCCACACAATCTTGAAAATGACTTGCATGAATGTTGGGTGACTTTCATTCTTTTTCGAGGCGCGTACTGGGGGGAGATCGGAGTACGGGGCGGAGTTTATTGCTCCGTCGGCCAATCGACAGACGTCTTTCCACCCCTTAGGACGTGGGTGATTGGTCAACGGAGGGATAAACCCCACTCCCACGTATTCCCATCTCCTCCTGTGCCTAGAGGCGTTTCACCGGTTGTCACCGGTTTTACCAATTTTCCCAATGATAGAGGTTCCCCCTTCACCTGCCCAGAGGTGAGGGTTGGTGGAGTACATGGCTCCACCCAACGAAGCTATGGTTGGTGTTATCATTGCCCAGCGGCATGGACAAATGGGAGTGACCAAGTGCGATTGCCATATGGCTCCCCTGTTAGAACCGCCCTAGTAGCCTCATCAGACGGTGTGGGGAAAAAATTTAGTTCTTGCGTTCGGGAAAATGGAACAATGGAGTAATGAAGAGACTGATAGCAGTATTGAAAGGTATGTCGATTCCTTCATACACTGCAGCTGATTTTCATATTTTTTGTTAAACCAGCTCGGGTATTCAAATTGGAATAACGTTCGAATATTCATCTCTGCGAATAATCGAGTTCGAATAATATTCGAATATTCACCTTTCCCGAATAGTCGAATTCGAATAATATTCGAATATTCACCTTTCCCGAATAGTCGAATTCGAATAATGTTCGAATTTTCACCTTTTGCGAATAGTCGAATTCGAATAATGTTCGAATTTTCACCTTTTGCGAATAGTCGAATTCGAATAATGTTCGAATTTTCACCTTTTGCGAATAGTCGAATTCGAATAATGTTCGAATTTTCACCTTTTGCGAGTAGTCGAATTCGAATAATGTTCAAATTTTCATCTTTTGCGAATAGTCGATTTCGAATAATGTTCGAATTTTCACCTTTTGCGAATAGTCGAATTCGAATAATGTTCGAATTTTCACCTTTTGCGAATAGTCGAATTCGAATAATGTTCGAATATTCACACTTTTCGAATATTCGATTGTTCGAATGAAAATTCGTTCGAAAAATTCGAATATTTATTCGAACTCGAATATTCGGTCCTCACTCTAGTAGTTAGGGTGCCTAGAAAGGAAAGGAAGCTGCTCAAGTGGGAGAGAGATTATGGTGGTCAAGATGGTGGGCTGAAGAAGATATCAGCGCTTCTAAATCAACACCAGGAGTGCAAGCTAACGGAAATTAGTCGGAAAGGGTTCTGGAAATAGTGGAACAGCTGAACGAAAGACTTTTGAGGTAGATGGATAAAGAGAAGGCGAACAAAAAAAAAACATAAATCAACGTGCTAAGAAGCCATGTATTAGCCATATTTGTGAGCACGAGCTTGGCTAGGGATGTGCCTTATCAAGTGAATCCCTGCAGAGACATCAACGACTAGATGAAATCCCTGAAGAGGTGATGGGGGTCTTCGCAAGATCGCAATACTGGAAACATATTGTGTTTGTTGCTGGATCGTGAACAAAAAACAGTTCACGTCAAGGAGATCGAGAATAGTGTAAATTTTTCCGTCGATCAAGCTCGGACAGTTCCTAGGACTTTGTGATTTAAAGGCAGTGTTCACGGTAATCTTCGTTTTTGAGATTAAATTCGCTAAATCGATTGTTTGGCCCCCAGGTAGAACTAAAATGACGATGAAATCGAGAGAAACGCACCAGAATGACAAAAAATCCTTTACTCTCACGCTGTCAATTTACTCTCACTGGAACTGTTCGTTGTGACAATGAAATCCTTTGTTAACCCGTCTTTTGCAATTCTCTACTCTCTATAGCTCCGTTCTTTCCTTCGGACCTTAACTAATACTGTTTTGTCTGAAATATTCTTCCATTTTTGACTAGCCCTATGTTTCACCGGTGACAACCACCGTTAACACGTTCATTCAATCGGACAACTACTTCATGTTATAGAATAATGTCACTGAAATAGGACGTTGTAATGCGTTTCTCGCCGTTTCTTCGTAATTTTGATAACACTCGGTTGCCGACGTATTGTTTTGAGTGGAAAACTCGGGGACGAGAATCTAACACCGCCTTTAAACATATAAGACTGGCCATGATTTTTGCATTTCGGGTGAAAAAAACGCAAAAACAGAGTTTTTTACGCTCTCTTGTCATAACTCTGTTCACGGTGGTCCATTTTGGAATCTAAAGAGATATTTGTGATCAGGATCGAGAAATCTCTCTTTTAACATGCTATTTGGCTTACTTTTTACAGAGCGTATAGGTGTAACAACATAGACACAATCGCTCATAAATGCCTTAATTGCCAAGTCGCTTTTCACAGGTGTTTTGGGTTCATTGTTTCATGTCTTATTTTGCCTATATATCTTGTTGGAGAGTGAGCCATATGTCATACCAGAAGAAAGTGCGCAAGATGCTGATTTTCAATATGTCTTTAGATTCCCAGATGGGCCATCTTGAACAGAGTTATGAAGAAAAGGAGAAAAAAAACTTTTTTTTTGCGTTTTTTTTTTCGCCGAAAACGCAGAAATTATAATTAGCGTTGTAATATTATCTTGCGGGTGAATCCGCTTGGCGACTCGCCACGACAAGAACCTAGTGCATACTTTCCCGCAAATGTGACGGCGTCGCAGCGACGCACTGCCTGGCAACTTGGTCGCTTGCTTGCAAATATGCATGACGCACTATTACGTCATCTAGCCATATGCCCACACGGTCTCCTTCTTTGAGTGTTGTAC
This sequence comes from Aplectana chamaeleonis, assembly GCA_029168955.1. Classification (NCBI taxonomy): domain Eukaryota; kingdom Metazoa; phylum Nematoda; class Chromadorea; order Rhabditida; family Cosmocercidae; genus Aplectana; species Aplectana chamaeleonis. Next base: position 50,373 of record JAPDOI010000713.1, on the reverse strand, counting down.
ACGTTCATTTGTTTCCCGAAACAGAGCGTAATTTCCAGAAGTTTAGCTCCGTGGCAAAGGAAATGATTTGGCGATGTTATATATACTTCCGAGAAATTAGAAATGAAAAAATCAAAAACATGTCTCTAAATGTTTTTGAAAAACCTTTTGGCGCAGGACAAGCTGAAGTTATGGAAAAGCGGGAAATGTAGTGAAATGACCGAAATACCAGGTTGTCCAATAATTCTTGTCCGAAAATTTCACCATTTTTAATTTTTTTCAACTTTATTGAAAAACAAGTCTAATCAACAATATAATCACCACAGTTATCCACAACAGTGGCCCATCGATTGGGCAGGTCGCCGATGCCCTTCGCCCAGAACTCCGGGGGCTGCGACTCGAAGAAGTCCGCGATGTCGGATTTGAGGTTGTCGTAGTTGTTGAATTTTCTTCCGGCCAAATGGTGCTTCAACGGGCGGAACAAGTGGTAGTCGGAGGGGGCGAGGACCGGGGAATACGGCGGATGGGCAACCGTCTCCCAGCCGAGCGTCGCCAACTTCTGCTGGGTCTCCTTCGCCACGTGGGGGCAGCAGGTGGACCGAGGCCCGTCGGGGACGCTTTGCTCGGATGGCGACCGCTAGTTTCTCGAGCCAATCGGTGTAGATGGAGGCGGTGACCGTCCTGCCTTGCGGGAGCAGCTCGAAGTATAGCATGCCCTTGGTGTCCCACCAGCGGCAGAGCATGATCTTCAGCGGGTGCAGGTCGCCTTTCGGCGTCTTCGGCGGCTCTTCTCCGCGCGGGATCCAGACGGCACGGCGGGCGACGTTGTCGTAGAGGACCCAGCTCTCATCCCAGTGACCAGGTCTTCGAGAAACTCCTTGCGATGCGGACGAAGGAGGAGGGACTGGCAGACGGCCACGCGGCTCTGCTTGTTGACGTCAGTCAGACGGTGGGGGATCCAGCGGGCCAGAACTTTGTGGTAGCCGAGTAAGTTGAGTCGATTGTGGATGGTGGACTTGCTGCAGCCGAGCGTCGTCGCCAGTTCACGGGTGGTGGCTTCCGGCTTCTCCTTGATACAGCGACGGACTTCGTCATCATCCACCGTGGAAGGCCTCCCGCTGTGCTCCCTGTCCTCGAGGCTCGTGTCGCCGCTCTCGAAAGGATTGAACCAACGGCTGACTGTGAGTTGTGACACTGCATCCTCCTTGCACGCTCTGCAGATGTTGGCGACCGCGGTGCCCGTGTCGTTGCCCAGCAGCCACTAGTAGTACACGAACGTACGAATTCGACCTTGGTCCATTTTAGCTTGTACTGGTAGCTAGACGCGGCGACTGCGCCTTATATACCCCTAGCGTAGAACTTTGGAGAAAGTTCTTACACTTGCCTGATATTATAACACTTCTAAGGAAAATTATAGAATTTTGGAAATTTTCGGACAGGAATTATTGGACGGCCTGGTACGTTTCGGCGGTCAAGCGTAGACCAACCATCGATAAGTAATGACAGACGAGGGATTGGATTTCACAAGCTTCTCCGTTAAACTTATGAAAGCAAAATCAAGCGCGCAACGGATCGGAGCGTTGTGATTTCGTAGCTTCTCCAGTGCTGATTGCCGTATTAGAGCATCAAACTTAGATTTTTCCAGAGCGCGCTTATTTTTTTGGTATACTTGACGGAGTAGCTTGTAAAATCCCTCGTCTGTCAGTACCTATTGGCAGCTGATCTATGCTTGACCGTCAAATTGTATTTTTAGTAACTTCTCTTCATTTCCTTGCTTTTTTATTACTTCAGGTTATCCTGCGCCAAACTATTTTCTAAAAAATTTCGAGCTATTTTTTTCTTTTTCTTTAACTTCCAAATTCTCTTAAATACGAGTTTGCTAAATCATTGCTTTTGCAAGGAAGCTAAATTTTCGGACGTTTCTTATATTTTCCCAAGGGTTCCCTTTCAGGCTTGAATGTCGCTCAACGATATCCATTTTCACCACGTTCGACTCTCGATAAACCTCCATTTTGGAGAGACGAAACCTCCAACAGACGATCTTTTCGCATGAGCACAATTTTTGGAACTTGTGACCCACAACCGTCGATCGATGACGTGTCATAAGTACGAATTCTGACAAGTTCCGTAAACACTTATCCCAACAACCTGTGTTAATTGACTGCAGATCCACCCATGCACCCTGGTCTCTACAGCAGTAGCACGCCCACGCACATTTCGTGGTCCACGACTAAAACCGCGATTTCGAAGTACCTTTCAAAGAAAAGTTATCAAGTTCAAATTGAGTGGAGGTTGAAGAATGGAAGATACGTGATTCCCTAGTAAGCATCACGGCGAATAGTCGGTAGACTCAGGGACTTTGACCTACAAAGTCTTGTCGGTCGTAACCGACGAAAATACCGTCAGAATTCAGAAATTCTCAAAAAATTTGAAACATTGACCGACGGCCAACCGACCTAGTGCAGGCTACTAAAGTCTCATTGGAAATGGAAAGTAAACACCAGATCCTTGCGCAGCAACTCAAACGTGTTTGAGATGACTACGGAATTAGAATCGAATGGCTCAGAACACAACGCCTACGCATTTTGAAGCGTCAGAAACTACCCACAATGACTCTACATGAGTACATAAGAGGTTGGCCCCACCCCTGTATTTGCGTCCTCCTCCAAAACAGGGGTGCTGGGCCATTCCCACCGTCAGCGACGTTTGTGTGTGGTACAATAAGTGCAATAAGTGAACCACATAAAGCGACAGCGGTGGGAATGGTCCGCCACCTCTGTTTTCCGCTAATACGGCAAATACAAGAGCGGACCGATTTCTTACTCGTGTAGCGGCATTGTGGGTAGTTTTTGACGCTTAAAAATGCGTAGGCGTTGTGTGCTGGGCCATGCCATTCTATTTCCAAAGTAATCTCAATCACGTTTACGAGTTTGTATGCTGCCTTCAAGGCAGCGAAAGTTGAAACGCTGACCTACAACAGTTATCTCAAATAGCTATCGCTGCTATATTTCAAAAATCAACTAGTACACATCAGGAGTAGTATTCGCCATCAACCCGCCGGGGAGTCGAAGGGGAGACGAGGTGAAATCTCAGTACAAAATGCGCGCTCCACGGCCACCTCTCGCCTCCCTTGGCTTCCCTCACGACCGCCGGAATTTTTCGAATCGCATAGCTGAAGAATGGCCGCTTAGCGATGGAATCTTTATCTTTTCGCAGTGATATCGATAGTTTGCATTTTCATCTTACATGGTGTAGGATGGGTCGATCTGCTCCTCACTGTAGGTTACGGTAGGTAACATGCCATTTATGAGGCAAAACCGTCCTCAATATTCCGATAATCGACAAATGGACATCGCATTCGTATTCAGCACCCCAAATAACCCCCACATAGAAACTTTGAGACAAATCTGAGACTTCGACCAAACTTTTGTATACCCACCGTAATCTACCGTAAGCTGTCAAAAATTGATAAACTGACATCAGATTCGTGTTCAGCGCTCCAAATAACCCCCAGAGAAATAATTTGAGCATGATCTATAGTAGCACTCCGGAAATCGTCAGAAGTCGCGATTTGCCATAAAATTCTCCCCGGCTGGGAATCTGTGAACGAATACAGTCGGAAACTTCGGAATAACGATAAATGAACCTCAGATCCGTGATCAGCACCCCAAATAATCCCCCAGTGCGAATTTTTAGTCAAATCTGGAATATTTCTCTTAAACGCTTCCACAGCCCTCTAATCGGTATAAATGAACGCCCAACCGAAAATCCGTACACGGTATAAATGAACGCCCAACCGAAAATCCGTACAAGTCCAAAACGCTGTTAGTCTGCGCAAAGTTTGCAAAATGTTCCTTCAACCAAACTTTGCTTAGTGGGGTAGTTTTGGGCGCTGAACACGATTATGAGGCCCTTTTCCGGATTCTCGTAGAAATAATGCGCTTTTTGGAGGGTACAATAGGTACGAAAATTAGAGAAAAAATGCCTACAACTTTTTTCAGAGTGGGTCTAGGCAGCTGCGATGAAGATATTCGGACTTTTCGTCCAAAACAGGTTTTAAAAAAGTACATTTCATTTGGAATGGTCACTATGACTTATTGTGGTTCCCTTGTTAGAGAAATTTGGGACAATTTTTTACGACCACAGAAGCTCGAAAATTCGAAAAGTGTCATTTCCAGGGACGCTGGTAAATTAATCAAAAGCTAAAAATGTGTGACCTGTGTGACTTTGATTACGCTACATTATAAAGAACCTATTCGTATTCAAAAAAGTCTACGTTTACAAACTTCAAAAAATATTAAATGTTTTATAGCATGACCGTGCAGTGTGGACACGCGGTCCCTGGGGCAAAACAATTGTGGATGCGCAGCAGGTACGTGCGGCAATTGCCGTTTGTCGTTTGCCGGCCATTTTTTGGAACTTTTTTGCCTTTTGTCGTTTGCCGGAATTTTGGTTGTTTTTTCCGGCAAAACTCATTCATTTGAGAAAACATTTAAAAAACGCCGTCTATGCCCGCCGTGATGTAAGCACTAGGGGTGAGCCGATTATCCGTTGTTCGCGTAACCGTTATCCGGGGGTTTTGACTTATCTCTTTTCCGCTTCGCCATCTGGTCATTTTTGAAAAAGAAAAGAGATCAAAATCTGTTCAATATCCCACTATATGTATTGTGCTAAGAAAGCGAGCATGAGTGGCCGCATGAGTGAAACGTTCAAGATGGATTCTGACTCCGAGTTTTCTGCAGATAAAAGCGCTGGAGCAATTCTAGTGGGCTCTCACTTTCGATTATCACCAGCAGCGTAGCGGTGGGCCTTGGAGAAATATAGCATGTCATAAGGATGCTTTGATGAGAAAGCGACCGCTCGCTGCTGGTGGTAGTCAAAGTCGAGTGCCCACTAAAAGTGCCCCAGGGCTAGAGAATTCTGGCAAACTCTAGAAAATCTTTAGTGAACTGTCGATTCCGATTATCGCCAGCAGCGGAGCGGTGGGCTTCGGTGAAATATAACTGGTGATAAGGAGTTTCCAAAAAAAGCGACCGCTTCTTACTCGCTTTTCATACTTTTGCGATTGCGGCAAATGCCGCTTTTTGAGCTACGGCGAAACCGGTGTTTGGGAATGCACAGAAATTCTTTGGAGGTTGACAACTGACTCCTTTCACATGAGAGTGTTGGTAGAATGCCCAGATGGGCATTCAATGCCCGACGGAAACCGGTATCTATGTGACAAAACGCGGCAAACGCCGCTAAGGCGAAGATAATGATCTTGATCATTAATGCCGCCAGCGCGGCATTTGCCGCGTTTTACCGTACCAGCACTAATTTCGTCCGGTGATCCATGGGGTATCTGAGCATTCTACTAGCATTCTCATGTGCAAAGGGGTCAGTTGTCAACCTCCACCGAATTTCCGTGCATTCCCAAACACCGCTTTCGCCGTAGCTCAAAAAGCGGCATTTGCCGCAATCGCAAAAGTATGAAAAACGAGTTAGGGCCTATTCATACTCCCAACCTCTCGCTCTGCCAGACCGGTCCGCGCGGAAAAAGTGGTGAGTATGAATAAAAACACGACCTCCCGCGTCTCCCGCCTCTCCCGTTCCTCCTGCCCCGCCACAGTGGTGTCTCTGGAGCATTCATACACTCGTCTCGCACCGCCGAGGCATTTGTTGGTAGCATTACTTGTTGCACTGAATTACATCATTAAAGTGTAGCGGGGCTTCAGTGATAGCGCGCAATACGCCGTAGAAAGTGTGTGGGACCCAAATGAAAGTGCGCAGGACGCCATAGAAAGTGTGCGGAACCCAAGTGGGAGTGCGTCGGGCGCCGCATAAAGCATGTGGGACGAGGAAACCAAGTGTGAGTGCGCACCACACCGGAGAAAGTGTACGGTAGACCAGTGGGTGTGCGCAGGACGTCGTAGAAAGTATACAGAATGAAAATAGGAGTGCGCGTTCGCAGATGTTCGGTAAAGTTGCAGTTAGGTTTGAATGTGCAATACAAGGATCAAAATGCACGTCTCCATACGCAAGAAACCGACAAGGCTGTCGTGCGATTATAAATCTTGGCTCAAATCTAGTTGGAGGGTACCTTGCAAGATTCAATCCTGAAAATGAAAGTTGCCTCTGATATGGGTTTTCCGATAGCATTATCAGTCATTGTCTATTTAGAAAATCTGTAGAATTTATCCCTGGATAGCCTTTACATACAACAAAACCAACATATCTTATCAAACTTATCGAAGATCACCCGCATCGCTTCATTTCTAAAAACAAACCCACCGATTTTCCGCCTCTCTCTCTTGCTCTGCCATGGCGATGTCTCTGAAGTATTCATACTTCACTGGCGGAGCGGGAGGAGCGAGTGGTCGTGTTTTCATTCATACTCACTCCTTTTGCCGAGCGGACCGGTCTGGCAGAGCGAGAGGTTGGAAGTATGAATAGGCCCTTACTGTGACGGACGAAAACAGAAGCTCTTTTGAAATGAACCAGAGCCTTACTTGCATAACATACGTAGATGCTGGAATAATCCTCCAAAATGAGCGAAAACCAGATTTTCAGCCTATAATGAGACCGCATTTCCTTTTAACAAGGGAAGTATAAAAAGCGTAGGTCGGATCAGGCATTTTTTTTTGAAGTTTCAAAAAATTTTCTTGGATTTAGCTCAAAAGTTGTATGTAGGGGTAATCTAGGGTGGCGAACACGAATCTGGAGTCCATTTTTCGAAATTTTGGGGTTTACTGTAGGTTACGGTAGGTAACATGTCATTTAGGGGTGAAAACCCACCTTAGTATTTTGAAAATCGACAAACGGACGTTAAATTCGTATTCTCCACCCCGAATAACCCCGTATACGAATTTTGAGTAAAATCTGAGATTTTGACCAAACTACCGTATACCCACCAAAATATACCGTAATCTGCGAAAAATCGATAAACGGACTCCAGATTCGTGTTTACCACTCCAATTGTGGTGAGCGCGAAGCGCTCACCAGATTTGGCTTTGATTCGCCATCGCGCAACGCCCTGATCTCAGTATCAGGGTCCAGAGTAAACGTAGGAAGACCGTTCTTTTTGCATTTGATAGACTTTAGAAAGGTGAATAACTGTTAAAAAAATGGTCCGGAATGGTAACCTGAGATTCGAGAAAAAGTGTCAAAACCACGTCACTTTGGTCGAAAAAATTGTGGTGAGCGCGAAGCGCTCACCAGATTTGGCTTTGATTCGCCATCGCGCAACCCCCTGATCTCAGTATCAGGGTCCAGAGTAAACGTAGGAAAACCGTTCTTTTTGCATTTATTATACTTTAGAAAGGTGAATTACTGTTCAAAAAATGGTCCGAAGTGGTTACCTGAGATTTGAGAAAAAGTGTCAAAACCACGTCATTTTGGTCGAAAAAATGTTCATCTCCTTTTTTTCAGTTGGCGTTCACGATCTTGTTGGAACACTTATCGTTGAGCTAGAGAGCTCATTTTTGGTCAGGGAGCTAGTTTTGTTTGCACCTAGCTCCTGTCAAAATTTGAAGTTGGTAGCTCAATTTTTGTGGAACCTCAAAATTGAGGGTCAGGAAAGACAAAAACACGTAAACATGTTATTATAAACCATCCAACGTTTACTTATTCGTAAAAATGAACTAGTGAAATAAACACCGTTACTGATAGACTTTTGCTCAGGATTTGACGGGCAACGCTTCAATCAATACGGCAGGATCTCGGAAGTACTTTTTGGAACGCGGCACGGTGTGACTCAGAAGTGCGCCACAGAACGCCGTAGTAAGTGTGCGGGACCCAGGTGGGAGTGTGCCGCACGCCGTAGAAAGTGTGCGGGACCCAAATGAGGGTGCGCCGGACGCCGTATAAAGTGTGCGGGGCCCAAATGAGAGTGCGCCGGACGCCGTAGAAAGTGTGCGGGACCCACGTGGGGTGTGCCGCACGCCGTAGAAAGTGTGCGGTACCCAAATGAGAGTGCGCCGGACGCCGTAGAAAGTGTGCGGGACCCACGTGGGAGTGCGCCGGACGCCGTAGAAAGCGTGCGGGACCCAAGTGGGAATGCGCCGGACGCCGTAGAAAGTGTGCGGGACCCAAGTGGGACTGCGCCGGACGCCCTAGAAAGTGTGTGGGACCCAAACGAGAGTGCGCCGGACGCCGTAGAAAGTGTGCGGGACCCAAGTGGGACTGCGCCGGACGCCGTAGAAAGTGTACGGGACCCAAATGAGAGTGCGCCACACGCCGTAGAAAGTGTGCGGGACCCAAGTGGGAGTGCGCCGGACGCCGTAGGAAGTGTGCGGGACCCAAATGAGAGAGCGTCGGACGCCGTAGAAAGTGTGCGGGACCCAAGTGGGAGTGCGCCGGACGCCGTAGAAATTGTGCGGGACCCAAATGGGTGTGCGCCGGACGCCGTAGAAAGTGTGCGGAACCCAAGTGGGAGTGCGCCGGACGCCGTAGAAAGTGTGCGGGACCCAAATGAGAGTGCGCCGGACGCCGTAGAAAGTGTGCGGGACCCAAGTGGGAGTGCGCCGGACGCCGTAGAATGTGTGCGGGACCCAAGTGGGAGTGCGCCGGACGCCGTAGAAAGCGTGCGGGACCGAAGTGGGAGTGCGCCGGACGCCGTAGAAAGTGTGCGGGACCCAAATGAGAGTGCGCCGGACGCCGTAGAAAGTGTGCGGGACCCAAGTGGGAGCGCGCTGGACGCCGTAGAAAGTGTGCGGGACCCAAATGGGAGTGCGCCACACGCCGTAGAAAGCGTGCGGGACCCAAGTGGGAGTGCGCCGGACGCCGTAGAAAGTGTGCGGGACCCAAATGAGAGAGCGTCGGACGCCGTAGAAAGTGTGCGGGACCCAAGTGGGAGTGCGCCGGACGCCATAGGAAGTGTGCGGGACTCAAGTGGGAGTGCGCCGGATGCCGTAGAAAGTGTGCGGGATGCGCCGGACGCCGTAGAAAGTGTGCGGGACTCAAGTGGGAGTGCGCCGGACGCCGTAGAAAGTGTACGGGACCCAAATGAGAGTGCGCCACACGCCGTAGAAAGCTTGCGGGACCCAAGTGGGAGCGCGCTGGACGCCGTAGAAAGTGTGCGGGACCCAAATGGGAGTGCGCCACACGCCGTAGAAAGCGTGCGGGACCCAAGTGGGAGTGCGCCGGACGCCGTAGAAAGTGTGCGGGACCCAAATGAAAGTGCGCCACACGCCGTAGAAAGCATGCGGGACCCAAGTGGGAGTGCGCCGGACGCCGTAGAAAGTGTGCGGGACCCAAATGGGTGCGCGCAGAACGCCGTAGAAAGCGTGCGGGACCCAAAAGGGAGTGCGCCGGACGCCGCAGAAAGTGTGCGGGACTCAAGTGGGAGTGCGCCGGACGCTGTAGAAAGTGGGCGGGTCCCAAATGAAAGTGCGCCACACGCCGTAGAAAGCGTGCGGGACCCAAGTGGGAGTGCGCCGGACGCCGTAGAAAGTGTGCGGGACCCAAATGAGAGTGCGCCGGATGCCGTAGAAAGTGTGCGGGACCCAAGTGGGAGTGCGCCGGACGCCGTAGAAAGTGTGCGGGACCCAAGTGGGAGTGCGCCGGACGCCGTAGAAAGTGTGCGGGACCCAAATGAGAGTGCGCCGGATGCCGTAGAAAGTGTGCGGGACCCAAGTGGGAGTGCGCCGGACGCCGTAGAAAGTGTGCGGGACCCAAATGAGAGTGCGCCGGATGCCGTAGAAAGTGTGCGGGACCCAAGTGGGAGTGCGCCGGACGCCGTAGAAAGTGTGCGGGACCCAAATGAGAGTGCGCCGGACGCCGTAGAAAGTGTGCGGGACCCAAATGAGAGTGCGCCACACGCCGTAGAAAGCGTGCGGGACCCAAGTGGGAGTGCGCCGGACGCCGTAGAAAGTGTGCGGGACCCAAATGAGAGTGCGCCACACGCCGTAGAAAGCGTGCGGGACCCAAGTGGGAGTGCGCCGGGCGCCGTAGAAAGTGTGCGGGACCCAAATGAGAGTGCGCCACACGCCGTAGAAAGCATGCGGGACCCAAGTGGGAGTGCGCCGGACGCCGTAGAAAGTGTGCGGGACCCAAATGGGTGCGCGCAAAACGCCGTAGAAAGCGTGCGGGACCCAAAAGGGAGTGCGCCGGACGCCGCAGAAAGTGTGCGGGACTCAAGTGGGAGTGCGCCGGACGCTGTAGAAAGTGGGCGGGTCCCAAATGAAAGTGCGCCACACGCCGTAGAAAGCGTGCGGGACCCAAGTGGGAGTGCGCCGGACGCCGTAGAAAGTGTGCGGGACCCAAATGAGAGTGCGCCGGATGCCGTAGAAAGTGTGCGGGACCCAAGTGGGAGTGCGCCGGACGCCGTAGAAAGTGTGCGGGACCCAAATGAGAGTGCGCCGGATGCCGTAGAAAGTGTGCGGGACCCAAGTGGGAGTGCGCCGGACGCCGTAGAAAGTGTGCGGGACCCAAATGAGAGTGCGCCGGATGCCGTAGAAAGTGTGCGGGACCCAAGTGGGAGTGCGCCGGACGCCGTAGAAAGTGTGCGGGACTCAAGTGGGAGTGCGCCGGACGCCGTAGAAAGTGTGCGGGACCCAAATGAGAGTGCGCCGGACGCCGTAGAAAGTGTGCGGGACCCAAGTGGGAGTGCGCCGGACGCCGTAGAAAGTGCGCGGGACCCAAATGAGAGTGCGCCGGACGCCGTAGAAAGTGTGCGGGTCCCAAATGAAAGTGCGCCGGACGCGGAAGAAAGTGTGCGGGACCCAAATGAGAGTGCGCCGGACGCCGTAGAAAGTGTGCGGGACCCAAGTGGGAGTGCGCCGGACGCCGTAGAAAGTGTGCGGGACCCAAATGAGAGTGCGCCGGATGCCGTAGAAAGTGTGCGGGACCCAAGTGGGAGTGCGCCGGACGCCGTAGAAAGTGTGCGGGACTCAAGTGGGAGTGCGCCGGACGCCGTAGAAAGCGTGCGGGACCCAAAAGGGAGTGCGCCGGACGCCGTAGAAAGTGTGCGGGACTCAAGTGGGAGTGCGCCGGACGCCGTAGAAAGTGTGCGGGACCCAAATGAGAGTGCGCCGGATGCCGTAGAAAGTGTGCGGGACCCAAGTGGGAGTGCGCCGGACGCCGTAGAAAGTGTGCGGGACCCAAATGAGAGTGCGCCGGACGCCGTAGAAAGTGTGCGGGACCCAAATGAGAGTGCGCCGGATGCCGTAGAAAGTGTGCGGGACCCAAGTGGGAGTGCGCCGGACGCCGTAGAAAGTGTGCGGGACTCAAGTGGGAGTGCGCCGGACGCCGAAGAAAGTGTGCGGGACCCAAATGGGCGTGCGCAGAACGCCGTAGAAAGCGTGCGGGACCCAAAAGGGAGTGCGCCGGACGCCGTAGAAAGTGTGCGGGACTCAAGTGGGAGTGCGCCGGACGCCGTAGAAAGTGGGCGGGACCCAAATGAGAGTGCGCCACACGCCGTAGAAAGCGTGCGGGACCCAAGTGGGAGTGCGCCGGACAACGTAAAAAGTGTGCGGGACCCAAATGAGAGTGCGCCGGACGCCGTAGAAAGTGTGCGGGACCCAAATGAGAGTGCGCCGGACGTCGTAGAAAGTGTGCGGGACCCACGTGGGAGTGCGCCGGACGCCGTATACAGTGTGCGGGACCCAAATGGACGTGCGCAGAACGCCGTAGAAAGCGTGCGGGACCCAAAAGGGAGTGCGCCGGACGCCGTAGAAAGTGTGCGGGAATCAAGTGGGAGTGCGCCGGACGCCGTAGAAAGTGGGCGGGACCCAAATGAGAGTGCGCCACACGCCGTAGAAAGCGTGCGGGACCCAAGTGGGAGTGCGCAGGACAACGTAAAAAGTGTGCGGGACCCAAATGAGAGTGCGCCGGACGCCGTAGAAAGTGTGCGGGACCCAAATGAGAGTGCGCCGGACGCCGTAGAAAGTGTGCGGGACTCAAGTGGGAGTGCGCCGGACGCCGTAGAAAGTGTGCGGGACCCAAGTGGGAGTGCGCCGGACGCCGTAGAAAGTGTGCGGGACCCAAGTGGGAGTGCGCCGGACGCCGTAGAAAGTGTGCGGGACACAAGTGGGAGTGCGCCGGACGCCGTAGAAAATGTGCGGGACCCAAATGAGAGTGCGCCACACGCCGTAGAAAGTGTGCGGGACCCAAGTGGGAGTGCGCCGGACGCCGTAGAAAGTGTGCGGGACCCAAATGGGAGTGCGCCACACGCCGTAGAAAGCGTGCGGGACCCAAGTGGGAGTGGGCGGGACGCCGTAGAAAGTGTGCGGGGCCCAATGAGAGTGCGCCGGACGACGTAGAATGTGTGCGTGACCCAAGGGGGAGTGCGCCGGATGCCGTAGAAAGTGTGCGGGACCCAAATGAGAGTGCGCCTGACGCCGTAGAAAGTGTGCGTGACCCAAGTGGGAGTGCGCCGGACGCCGTAGAAAGTGTGCGGGACCCAAGTGGGAGTGCGCCGGAGGCCGTAGAATGTGTGCGGGACCCAAATGGGTGTGCGCCGGGCGCCGTAGAAAGTGTGCGGGACCCAAATGAGAGTGCGCCGGACGCCGTAGAATGTGTGCGTGACCCAAGTGGGAGTGCGCCGGATGCCGTAGAAAGTGTGCGGGACCCAAATGAGAGTGCGCCTGACGCCGTAGAAAGTGTGCGTGACCCAAGTGGGAGTGCGCCGGACGCCGTAGAAAGTGTGCGGGACCCAAATGAGAGTGCGCCGGACGCCGTAGAAAGTGTGCGGGACCCAAGTGGGAGTGCGCCGGACGCCGTAGAAAGTGTGCGGGACCCAAATGAGAGTGCGCCACACGCCGTAGAAAGTGTGCGGGACCCAAGTGGGAGTGCGCCGGACGCCGTAGAAAGTGTGCGGGACCCACGTGGGAGTGCGCCGGACGCCGTAGAAAGTGTGCGGGACCCACGTGGGAGTGCGCCGGACGCCGTAGAAAGCGTGCGGGACCCAAGTGGGAGTGCGCCGGACGCCGTAGAAAGCGTGCGGGACCCAAGTGGGAGTGCGCCGGACGCCGTAGAAAGCGTGCGGGACTCAAGTGGGAGTGCACCGGACGTCGTAGAAAGTGTGCAGGACCCAAGTGGGAGTGCGCCGGACGCCGTAGAAAGTGTTCGGGACCCAAATGAGAGTGCGCCACACGCCGTAGAAAGCGTGCGGGACCCAAGTGGGAGTGCGCCGGACAACGTAAAAAGTGTGCGGGACCCAAATGAGAGTACGCCGGACGTCGTAGAAAGTGTGCGGGACCCAAGTGGGATTGCGCCGGACGCCGTAGAAAGTGTGCGGGGCCCAAATGAGAGTGCGCCACACGCCGTAGAAAGCGTGCTGGACCCAAGTGGGAGTGCGCAGAACGCCGTAGAAAGTTTGCGGGACCCAAGTGGGAGTGCGCCGGGCGCCGTAGAAAGTGTGCGGGATCCAATTGAGAGTGCGCCGAACGTCGTAGAAAGTGTGCGGGACCCAAATGAGAGTGCGCCAGACGCCGTAGAAAGTGTGCGGGATCCAACTGAGAGTGCGCAGAACGCCGTAGAAAGCGTGTGGGACCTAAATGAGAGTACGCCGGACCCCATAGAAAGTGTGCGGGACCCAAGTGGGAGTGCGCCGGACGCCGTAGAAAGTGTGCGGGGCCCAAATGAGAGTGCGCCACACGCCGTAGAAAGCGTGCTGGACCCAAGTGGGAGCGCGCCGGACGCCGTAGGAAGTGTGCGGGACCCAAATGAGAGAGCGTCGGACGCCGTAGAAAGTGTGCGGGACTCAAGTGGGAGTGCGCCGGATGCCGTAGAAAGTGTGCGGGATGCGCCGGACGCCGTAGAAAGTGTGCGGGACTCAAGTGGGAGTGCGCCGGACGCCGTAGAAAGTGTGCGGGACCCAAGTGGGAGTGCGCCGGGCGCCGTAGAAAGTGTGCGGGGCGGAAGTGGGAGTGCGCCAGACGTCGTAGAAAGTGTGCGGGACCCAAATGGGTGTGCGTCGGACGCCCTAGAAAGTGTGCGGGACCTAAATGAGAGTACGCCGGACGCCGTGGAAAGCGTGTGGGACCCAAGTGGGAGTGCGCCAGACGCCGTAGAAAGTGTGCGGGACCCAAATGAGAGTGCGCCACACGCCGTAGAAAGCGTGCGGGACCCAAGTGGGAGTGCGCCGGACGCCGTAGAAAGTGTGCGGGACCCAAATGAGAGTGCGCCGGATGCCGTAGAAAGTGTGCGGGACCCAAGTGGGAGTGCGCCGGACGCCGTAGAAAGTGTGCGGGACCCAAATGAGAGTGCGCCGGATGCCGTAGAAAGTGTGCGGGACCCAAGTGGGAGTGCGCCGGACGCCGTAGAAAGTGTGCGGGACCCAAAAGGGAGTGCGCCGGACGCCGTAGAAAGTGTGCGGGACTCAAGTGGGAGTGCGCCGGACGCGGTAGAAATTGTGCGGGACCCAAGTGGGTGTGCGCCTGACGCCGTAGAAAGTGTGCGGAACCCAAGTGGGAGTGCGCCGGACGCCGTAGAAAGTGTGCGGGACCCAAATGAGAGTGCGCCGGACGCCGTAGAAAGTGTGCGGGACCCGAGTGGGAGTGCGACGGACGCCGTAGAAACTGTGCGGGACCCAAATGAGAGTGCGCCGGACGCCGTAGAAAGTGTGCGGGACCCAAATGGGAGTGCGCCGGACGCCGTAGAAAGTGTGCGGGACCCAAATGGGAGTGCGCCGGACGCCGTAGAAAGTGTGCGGGACCCAAATGGGAGTGCGCCGGACGCCGTAGAAAGTGTGCGGGACCCAAATGGGAGTGCGCCGGACGCCGGAGAAAGTGTGCGGGACCCAAATGAGAGTGCGCCGGACATCGTAGAAAGTGGGCGGGACCCGAATGAGAGTGCGCCGGACGCCGTAAAAAGTGTGCGGGACCCAAGTGGGAGTGCGCCGGACGCCGTAGAAAGTGTGCGGGACCCAAATGAGAGTGCGCCACACGCCGTAGAAAGCGTGCGGGACCCAAGTGGGAGTGCGCCGGACGCCGTAGAAAGTGTGCGGGACCCAAATGAGAGTGCGCCGGATGCCGTAGAAAGTGTGCGGGACCCAAGTGGGAGTGCGCCGGACGCCGTAGAAAGTGTGCGGGACCCAAAAGGGAGTGCGCCGGACGCCGTAGAAAGTGGGCGGGACTCAAGTGGGAGTGGGCCGGACGGCGTAGAAAGTGGGCGGGGCCCAAATGAGAGGTCGCCGGACGCCGTAGAAAGTGTGCGGGACCCAAATAGGAGTGCGCCGGACGCCGTACAAAGTGTGCGGGACCCAAATGAGAGTGCGCCGGACGCCGTAGAAAGTGTGCGGGACCCAAATGAGAGTGCGCCACACGCCGTAGAAAGCGTGCGGGACCCAAGTGGGAGTGCGCCGGACGCCGTAGAAAGTGTGCGGGACCCAAGTGGGAGTGCGCCGGACGCCGTAGAAAGTGTGCGGGACTCAAGTGGGAGTGCGCCGGACGCCGTAGAAAGTGTGCGGGACCCAAGTGGGAGTGCGCCGGACAACGTAAAAAAAAGTGCGGGACCCAAATGAGAGTGCGCCGGACGCCGTAGAAAGTGTGCGGGATCCAAGTGGGAGTGCGCCGGACGCCGTAGAAAGTGTGCGGGACCCAAATGGGAGTGCGCCGGACGCCGTAGAAAGTGTGCGGGACCCAAGTGGAGTGCGCCGGACGCCGTAGAAAGTGTGCGGGACCCAAATGGGAGTGCGCCGGACGCCGTAGAAAGTGTGCGGGACCCAAATGGGAGTGCGCCGGACGCCGTAGAAAGTGTGCGGGACCCAAATGAGAGTGCGCCGGACGCCGTAGAAAGTGTGCGGGACCCAAGTGGGAGTGCGCCGGACGCCGTAGAAAGTGTGCGGGACCCAAATGGGAGTGCGCCGGACGCCGTAGAAAGTGTGCGGGACCCAAGTGGGAGTGCCCGGACGCCGCAGAAAGTGTGCGGGACCCAAATGAGAGTGCGCCGGACGCCGTAGAAAGTGTACGGGACCCAAGTGGGAGTGCGCTGGACGCCGTAGAAAGTGTGCAGGACCCAAATGAGAGTGCGCCGGACGCCATAGAAAGTGTGCGGGCCCAAGTGGGAGTGCGCCGGACGCCGTAGAAAGTGTGCGGGACCCAAATGAGAGTGCGCCGGGCGCCGTAGAAAGTGTGCGGGACCCAAGTGGGAGGGCGCCGGACGCCGTAGAAAGTGTGCGGGACCCAAATGAGAGTGCGCCGGACGCCGTAGAAAGTGTGCGGGACCCAAGTGGGAGTGCGCCGGACGCCGTAGAAAGTGTGCGGGACCCAAGTGGGACTGCCCGGACTCCGTAGAAAGTGTGCGGGGCCCAAGTGGGAGTGCGCCGGACGCCGTAGAAAGTGTGCGGGACCCAAATGAGAGTGCGCCGGACGCCGTTGAAAGTGTACGTGACCCAAGAGGGAGTGGCCGGACGCCGTAGAAAGTGTGCGGGACCCAAATGAGAGTGCGCCGGATGCCGTAGAAAGTGTGCGGGACCCAAGTGGGAGTGCGCCGGACGCCGTAGAAAGTGTGCGGGACCCAAATGAGAGTGCGCCGGACGCCGTTGAAAGTGTACGTGACCCAAGAGGGAGTGGCCGGAAGCCGTAGAAAGTGTGCGGGACCCAAATGAGAGTGCCCGGACGCCGTAGAAAGTGTGCGAGACCCAAATGATAGTGCGCCGGACGCCGTAGAAAGTGTGCGGGACCCAAATGGGAGTGCGCCGGACGCCGTAGAAAGTGTGCGGGACCCAAATGAGAGTGCGCCGCACGCCGTAGAAAGTTTGCGGGACCCAAGTGGGAGCGCGCTGGACGCCGTAGAAAGTGTGCGGGACCCAAATGGGAGTGCGCCACACGCCGTAGAAAGCGTGCGGGACCCAAGTGGGAGTGCGCCGGACGCCGTAGAAAGTTTGCGGGACCCAAGTGGGAGCGCGCTGGACGCCGTAGAAAGTGTGCGGGACCCAAATGGGAGTGCGCCACACGCCGTAGAAAGCGTGCGGGACCCAAGTGGGAGTGCGCCGGACGCCGTAGAAAGTGTGCGGGACCCAAATGAGAGTGCGCCGGATGCCGTAGAAAGTGTGCGGGACCCAAGTGGGAGTGCGCCGGACGCCGTAGAAAGTGTGCGGGACCCAAATGAGAGTGCGCCGGATGCCGTAGAAAGTGTGCGGGACCCAAGTGGGAGTGCGCCGGACGCCGTAGAAAGTGTGCGGGACCCAAGTGGGAGTGCGCCGGACGCCGTAGAAAGTGTGCGGGACCCAAATGGGTGTGCGCAGAACGCCGTAGAAAGCGTGCGGGACCCAAAAGGGAGTGCGCCGGACGCCGTAGAAAGTGTGCGGGACTCAAGTGGGAGTGCGCCGGACGCCGTAGAAAGTGTGCGGGACCCAAATGAGAGTGCGCCACACGCCGTAGAAAGCGTGCGGGACCCAAGTGGGAGTGCGCCGGACGCCGTAGAAAGTGTGCGGGACCCAAGTGGGAGTGCGCCGGACGCCGTAGAAAGTGTGCGGGACCCAAATGGGAGTGCGCCACACGCCGTAGAAGGTGTGCGGGACCCAAATGAGGGTGCGCCGGACGCCGTAGAAAGTGTGCGGGACCCAAATGGGTGTGCGCCGGACGCCGTAGAAAGTGTGCGGGACCCAAATGAGAGTGCGCCAGACGCCGTAGAAAGCGTGCGGGACCCAAGTGGGAGTGCGCCGGGCGCCGTAGAAAGTGTGCGGGACCCAAATGGGAGTGCGCCACACGCCGTAGAAAGCATGCAGGACCCACGTGGGAGTGCGCCGGACGCCGTATACAGTGTGCGGGTCCCAAATGGGAGTGCGCCGGACGCCGTAGAAAGTGTGCGGGGCTCAAGTGGGAGTGCGCCGGACGCCGTAGAAAGTGGGCGGGACCCAAATGAGAGTGCGCCGGACGCCGTAGAAAGTGTGCGGGACCCAAATGAGAGTGCGCCGGACGCCGTGGAAAGCGTGCGGGACCCAAGTGGGAGTGCGCCGGACGCCGTAGAAAGTGTGCGGGACTCAAGTGGGTGCGCGCCACACGCCGTAGAAAGCGTGCGGGACCCAAGTGGGAGTGCGCCGGACAACGTAAAAAAAAAGTGCGGGACTCAAATGAGAGTGCGCCGGACGCCGTAGAAAGTGTGCGGGACCCAAGTGGGAGTGCGCCGGACGCCGTAGAGAGTGTGCGGGACCCAAGTGGGAGTGCGCCGGACGCCGTAGAGAGTGTGCGGGACCCAAGTGGGAGTGCGCCGGACGCCGTAGAAAGTGTGTGGGACCCAAATGAGAGTGCGCCGGACGCCGTAGAAAGTGTGCGGGACCCAAACGGGAGTGCGCCGGACTCCGTAGATAGTGTGCGGGACCCAAGTGGGAGTGCGCCGGACGCCGTAGAAAGTGTGCGGGACCGAAATGGGTGTGCGCCGGACGCCGTAGAAAGTGTGCGGGACCCAAATGGGCGTGCGCGGGACGCCGTAGAAAGCGTGCGGGACCCAAGTAGGAGTGCGCCGGACGCCGTAGAAAGTGTGCGGGACCCAAATGAGAGTGCGCCACTCGCCGTAGAAAGCGTGCGGGACCCAAGTAGGAGTGCGCCGGACGCCGTAGAAAGTGTGCTGGACCCAAATGAGAGTGCGCCGGACGCCGTAGAAAGTGTGCGGGACCCAAATGAGAGTGCGCCGGATGCCGTAGAAAGTGTTTGGGACCCAAAAGGGAGTGCGCCGGACGCCGTAGAAAGTGTGCGGGACCCAAGTGGGAGTGCGCCGGACGCCGTAGAAAGTGTGCGGGACCCAAATGAGAGTGCGCCGGATGCCGTAGAAAGTGTGCGGGACCCAAGTGGGAGTGCGCCGGACGCCGTAGAAAGTGTGCGGGACCCAAATGAGAGTGCGCCGGATGCCGTAGAAAGTGTGCGGGACCCAAGTGGGAGTGCGCCGGACGCCGTAGAAAGTGTGCGGGACCCAAATGAGAGTGCGCCGGACGCCGTAGAAGGTGTGCGGGACCCAAATGAGAGTGCGCCGGACGCCGTAGAAAGTGTGCGGGACCCAAGTGGGAGTGCGCCGGACGCCGTAGAAAGTGTGCGGGACCCAAATGAGAGTGCGCCACACGCCGTAGAAAGCGTGCGGGACCCAAGTGGGAGTGCGCCGGACGCCGTAGAAAGTGTGCGGGACTCAAGTGAGAGTGCGCCGGACGCCGTAGAAAGTGTGCGGGACCCAAATGAGAGTGCGCCACACGCCGTAGAAAGCGTGCTGGACCCAAGTGGGAGCGCGCCGGATGCCGTAGAAAGTGTGCGGGACCCAAGTGGGAGTGCGCCGGACGCCGTAGAAAGTGTGCGGGACCCAAATGAGAGTGCGCCGGATGCCGTAGAAAGTGTGCGGGACCCAAGTGGGAGTGCGCCGGACGCCGTAGAAAGTGTGCGGGACTCAAGTGGGAGTGCGCCGGACAACGTAAAAAGTGTGCGGGACCCAAATGAGTGCGCCGGACGCCGTAGAAAGTGTGCGGGACTCAAGTGGGAGTGCGCCGGACGCCGTAGAAAGTGTGCGGGACCCAAATGAGAGTGCGCCACACGCCGTAGAAAGCGTGCTGGACCCAAGTGGGAGCGCGCCGGACGCCGTAGAATGTGTGCGGGATGCGCCGGACGCCGTAGAAAGTGTGCGGGACTCAAGTGGGAGTGCGCCGGACGCCGTAGAAAGTGTGCGGGACTCAAGTGGGAGTGCGCCGGACGCCGTAGAAAGTGTGCGGGACCCAAATGGGCATGCGCCTAACGCCGTAGAAAGCGTGCGGGACCCAAGTGGGAGTGCGCCGGACGCCGTAGAAAGTGTGCGGGACCCAAATGAGAGTGCGCCACACGCCGTAGAAAGCGTGCGGGACCCAAGTGGGAGTGCGCCGGACGCCGTAGAAAGTGTGCGGGACCCAAATGAGAGTGCGCCGGATGCCGTAGAAAGTGTGCGGGACCCAAGTGGGAGTGCGCCGGACGCCGTAGAAAGTGTGCGGGACCCAAATGAGAGTGCGCCGGATGCCGTAGAAAGTGTGCGGGACCCAAGTGGGAGTGCGCCGGACGCCGTAGAAAGTGTGCGGGACCCAAATGAGAGTGCGCCGGATGCCGTAGAAAGTGTGCGGGACCCAAGTGGGAGTGCGCCGGACGCCGTAGAAAGTGTGCGGGACTCAAGTGGGAGTGCGCCGGACGCCGTAGAAAGTGTGCGGGACCCAAAAGGGAGTGCGCCGGACGCCGTAGAAGGTGTGGGGGACTCAAGGGGGAGTGCGCCGGACGCCGTAGAAAGTGTGCGGGACCCAAAAGGGAGTGCGCCGGACGCCGTAGAAAGTGTGCGGGACCCAAATGGGTGTGCGCCGGACGCCGTAGAAAGTGTGCAGGACCCAAATGAGAGTGCGCCGGACGCCGTAGAAAGTGTGCAGGACCCAAATGAGAGTGCGCCGGACGCCGTAGAAAGTGTGCAGGACCCAAATGAGAGTGCCGCGAAAGCCGTAGAAAGCGTGCTGGACCCAAGTGGGAGCGCGCCGGACGCCATAGAATGTGTGCGGGATGCGCCGGACGCCGTAGAAAGTGTGCGGGATGCGCCGGACGCCGTAGAAAGTGTGCGGGACTCAAGTGGGAGTGCGCCGGACGCCGTAGAAAGTGTGCGGGACCCAAATGAGAGTGCGCCACACGCCGTAGAAAGCGTGCTGGACCCAAGTGGGAGCGCGCCGGATGCCGTAGAAAGTGTGCGGGACCCAAATGAGAGTGCGCAAAACGCCGTAGAAAGTGTGCGGGACCCAAGTGGGAGTGCGCCGGACGCCGTAGAAAGTGTGCGGGACACAAAAGGGAGGGCGCCGGACGCGGTAGAAAGTGTGCGGGACCCAAATGGGTGTGCGCCGGACGCCGTAGAAAGTGTGCGGGACCCAAATGAGAGTGCGCCGGATGCCGTAGAAAGTGTGCGGGACCCAAGTGGGAGTGCGCCGGACGCCGTAGAAAGTGTGCGGGACTCAAGTGGGAGTGCGCCGGACAACGTAAAAAGTGTGCGGGACCCAAATGAGAGTGCGCAGACCGCCGTAGAAAGTGTGCGGGACCCAAGTGAGAGTGCGCCGGACGCCGTAGAAAGTGTGCGGGACCCAAATGAGAGTGCGCCGGACGCCGTAGAAAGTGTGCGGGACCCAAGTGGGAGTGCGCCGGACGCCGTAGAAAGTGTGCGGGACCCAAGTGGGAGTGCGCCGGACGCCGTAGAAAGTGTGCGGGACCCAAATGGGAGTGCGCCGGACGCCGTAGAAAGTGTGCGGGACCCAAATGGGAGTGCGCCACACGCCGTAGAAAGCATGCGGGACCCAAGTGGGAGTGCGCCGGACGCCGTAGAAAGTGTGCGGGGCCCAAATGAGAGTGCGCCACACGCCGTAGAAAGCGTGCTGGACCCAAGTGGGAGCGCGCCGGACGCCGTAGAAAGTGTGCGGGACCCAAATGGGTGTGCGCCGGACGCCGTAGAAAGTGTGCGGGCCCCAATTGGGTGTGGGCCGGACGCCGTAGAAAGTGTGCGGGACCCAAATGGGTGTGCGCCGGACGCCGTAGAAAGTGTGCGGGGCCCAAATGAGAGTGCGCCACACGCCGTAGAAAGCGTGCTGGACCCAAGTGGGAGCGCGCCGGACGCCGTAGGAAGTGTGCGGGACCCAAATGAGAGAGCGTCGGACGCCGTAGAAAGTGTGCGGGACCCAAGTGGGAGTGCGCCGGACGCCATAGAAAGTGTGCGGGACTCAAGTGGGAGTGCGCCGGACGCCGTAGAAAGTGGGCGGGACCCAAATGGGAGTGGGCCGGACGCCGTAGAAAGTGTGCGGGACCCAAATGAGAGTGCGCCGGACGCCGTAGAAACTGTGTGGGACTCAAGTGGGAGTGCGCCGGACGCCGTAGAAAGTGTGCGGAACCCAAGTGGGAGTGCGCCGGACGCCGTAGAAAGTGTGCGGGACCCAAATGGGAGTGCGGCGGACGCCGTAGAAAGTGTGCGGGACCCAAATGGGAGTGCGCCGGACGCCGTAGAAAGTGTGCGGGACCCAAATGAGTGCGCCAGACGCCGTATAAAGTGTGTGGGGCCCAAGTGGGAGTGCGCCGGACGCCGTAGAAAGTGTGCGGGACCCAAATGAGAGTGCGCCGGGCGCCGTAGAAAGTGTGCGGGACCCAAGTGGGAGTGCCCGGACGCCGTAGAAAGTGTGCGGGACCCAAATGAGAGTGCGCCGGACGCCATAGAAAGTGTACGGGACCCAAGTGGGAAGGCCCGGACGCCGTAGAAAGCGTGCGAGACCCAAATGAGAGTGCGCCGGACGCCGTTGAAAGTGTGCGGGACCCAAATGAGAGTGCGCCGGACGCCGTTGAAAGTGTACGTGACCCAAGAGGGTGTGGCCGGACGCCGTAGAAAGTGTGCGGGACCCAAATGAGAGTGCGCCGGGCGCCGTAGAAAGTGTGTGGGACCCAAGTGGGAGTGCGCCGGACGCCGTAGAAAGTGTGCGGGACCCAAATGAGAGTGCGCCGGACGCCATAGAAAGTGTACGGGACCCAAGTGGGAGTGCCCGGACGCCGTAGAAAGTGTGCGGGACCCAAATGAGAGTGCGCCGGACGCCGTAGAAAGTGTGCGGGACCCAAATGAGAGTGCGCCGGACGCCGTAGAAAGTGTGTGGGACCCAAGAGGGAGTGGCCGGACGCCGTAGAAAGTGTGCGGGCCCCAAATGGGCGTGCGCAGAACGCCGTAGAAAGTGTGCGGGACCCAAATGAGAGTGCGCCGGACGCCGTAGAAAATGTGCGGGATCCAAGTAGGAGTGCGCTGGACGCCGTAGAAAGTGTGCGGGACCCAAATGAGAGTGCGCCGGACGCCGTAGAAAGTGTGCGGGACCCAAATGAGAGTGCACTGGACGCCGTAGAAAGTGTGCGGGACCCAAATGAGAGTGCACTGGACGCCGTAGAAAGTGTGCGGGACCCAAATGGGCGTGCGCAGAACGCCGTAGAAAGTGTGCGGGACCCAAGTGGGAGTGCGCCCCACGCCGTAGAAAGCATGCGGGACCCAAGTGGGAGTGCGCAGGACGCCGTAGAAAGTGTGCGGGACCCAAATGAGGGTGCGCCACACGCCGTAGAAAGCGTGCTGGACCTAAGTGGGAGCGCGCCGGACGCCGTAGAAAGTGTGCGGGACCCAAATGGGAGTGCGCCACACGCCGTAGAAAGCGTGCGGGACCCAAAAGGGGGGGGGCCGGACGCCGTAGAAAGTGTGCGGGACCTAAGTGGGAGTGCGCCGGACGCCGTAGAAGTGTGCGGGACCCAAATGAGAGTGCGCCGGACGCCGTAGAAAGTGTGCGGGACCCAAATGGGTGTGCGCTGAACGCCGTAGAAAGTGTGCGGGACCCAAGTGGGAGTGCGCCGGACGCCGTAGAAAGTGTGCGGGACCCAAATGAGAGTGCGCCACACGCCGTAGAAAGCGTGCGGGACCCAAGTGGGAGTGCGCCGGACGCCGTAGAAAGTGTGCGGGACCCAAATGAGAGTGCGCCACACGCCGTAGAAAGCGTGCGGGACCCAAGTGGGAGTGCGCCGGACGCCGTAGAAAGTGTGCGGGACCCAAGTGGGAGTGCGCCGGACGCCGCAGAAAGTGTGCGGGACTCAAGTGGGAGTGCGCCGGACGCCGTAGAAAGTGTGCAGGACCCAAATGAGAGTGCGCCGGACGCCGTAGAAAGTGTGCGGGACCCACGTGGGAGTGCGCCGGACGCCGCAGAAAGTGTGCGGGACCCAAATGAGAGTGCGCCGGACGCCGTAGAAAGTGTGCGGGACCCAAGTGGGAGTGCGCCGGACGCCGTAGGAAGTGTGCGGGACCCAAATGAGAGTGCGCCGGACGCCGTAGGAAGTGTGCGGGACCCAAATGGGTGTGCGCAGAACGCCGTAGAAAGTGTGTGGGACTCGAGTGGGAGTGCGCCGGACGCCGTAGAAAGTGTGCGGGACCCAAATGAGAGTGCGCCGGACGCCGTAGAAAGTCTGCGGGACCCAAATGAGAGTGCGCCGGACGCCGTAGAAGGTGTGCGAGACCCAAGTGGGAGTGCCCGGACGCCGTAGAAAGTGTGCGGGACCCAAATGAGAGTGCGCCGGACGCCGTAGAAATTGTGCGGGACCCAAATGAGAGTGCGCCAGACGCCGTAGAAAGTGCACGGGACCCAAGTGGGAGTGCGCCGGACGCCGTAGAAAGTGTGCGGGACCCAAATGAGAGTGCGCCGGACGCCATAGAAAGTGTACGGGACCCAAGTGGAAGTGCCCGGACGCCGTAGAAAGAGTGCGGGACCCAAGTGGGAGTGCCCGGACGCCGTAGAAAGTGTGCGGGACCCAAATGAGAGTGCCCAGACGCCGCAGAAAGTGTGTGGTCCCAAGTGGGAGTGCGCCGGACGCCGTAGAAAGTGTGCGGGACCCAAATGAGAGTGCGCCGGGCGCCCTAGAAAGTGTGCGGGACCCAAAGGGAGTGCGCCGGACGCCGTAGAAAGTGTGCGGGACCCAAGTGGGAGTGCGCCGGACGCCGTAGAAAGTGTGCGGGACCCAAATGAGAGTGCGCCGGACGCCGTAGAAAGTGTGCGGGACCCAAGTGGGAGTGCGCCGGACGCCGTAGAAAGTGTGCGGGACCCAAATGAGAGTGCGCCGGATGCCGTAGAAAGTGTGCGGGACCCAAGTGGGAGTGCGCCGGACGCCGTAGAAAGTGTGCGGGACCCAAATGAGAGTGCGCCGGATGCCGTAGAAAGTGTGCGGGACCCAAGTGGGAGTGCGCCGGACGCCGTAGAAAGTGTGCGGGACTCAAGTGGGAGTGCGCCGGACGCCGTAGAAAGTGTGCGGGACCCAAATGGGCGTGCGCAGAACGCCGTAGAAAGCGTGCGGGACCCAAAAGGGAGTGCGCCGGACGCCGTAGAAAGTGTGCGGGACTCAAGTGGGAGTGCGCCGGACGCCGTAGA
This sequence comes from Aplectana chamaeleonis, assembly GCA_029168955.1. Taxonomy (NCBI): domain Eukaryota; kingdom Metazoa; phylum Nematoda; class Chromadorea; order Rhabditida; family Cosmocercidae; genus Aplectana; species Aplectana chamaeleonis. Next base: position 25,580 of record JAPDOI010000713.1, on the reverse strand, counting down.
AAGTGGGCGGGACCCAAATGAGAGTGCGCCACACGCCGTAGAAAGCGTGCGGGACCCAAGTGGGAGTGCGCCGGACAACGTAAAAAAAAGTGCGGGACCCAAATGAGAGTGCGCCGGACGCCGTAGAAAGTGTGCGGGACCCAAATGAGAGTGCGCCGGACGTCGTAGAAAGTGTGCGGGACCCACGTGGGAGTGCGCCGGACGCCGTATACAGTGTGCGGGTCCCAAATGGGCGTGCGCAGAACGCCGTAGAAAGCGTGCGGGACCCAAAAGGGAGTGCGCCGGACGCCGTAGAAAGTGTGCGGGACTCAAGTGGGAGTGCGCCGGACGCCGTAGAAAGTGGGCGGGACCCAAATGAGAGTGCGCCACACGCCGTAGAAAGCGTGCGGGACCCAAGTGGGAGTGCGCCGGACAACGTAAAAAAAAGTGCGGGACCCAAATGAGAGTGCGCCGGACGCCGTAGAAAGTGTGCGGGACCCAAATGAGAGAGCGTCGGACGCCGTAGAAAGTGTGCGGGACCCAAGTGGGAGTGCGCCGGACGCCATAGAAAGTGTGCGGGACTCAAGTGGGAGTGCGCCGGATGCCGTAGAAAGTGTGCGGGATGCGCCGGACGCCGTAGAAAGTGTGCGGGACTCAAGTGGGAGTGCGCCGGACGCCGTAGAAAGTGTACGGGACCCAAATGAGAGTGCGCCACACGCCGTAGAAAGCTTGTGGGACCCAAGTGGGAGCGCGCTGGACGCCGTAGAAAGTGTGCGGCACCCAAATGAAAGTGCGCCACACGCCGTAGAAAGCGTGCGGGACCCAAGTGGGAGTGCGCCGGACGCCGTAGAAAGTGTGCGGGACCCAAATGAGAGTGCGCCGGATGCCGTAGAAAGTGTGCGGGACCCAAGTGGGAGTGCGCCGGACGCCGTAGAAAGTGTGCGGGACCCAAATGAGAGTGCGCCGGATGCCGTAGAAAGTGTGCGGGACCCAAGTGGGAGTGCGCCGGACGCCGTAGAAAGTGTGCGGGACTCAAGTGGGAGTGCGCCGGACGCCGTAGAAAGTGTGCGGGACCCAAATGGGCGTGCGCAGAACGCCGTAGAAAGCGTGCGGGACCCAAAAGGGAGTGCGCCGGACGCCGTAGAAAGTGTGCGGGACTCAAGTGGGAGTGCGCCGGACGCCGTAGAAAGTGTGCGGGACCCAAATGAGAGTGCGCCACACGCCGTAGAAAGCGTGCGGGACCCAAGTGGGAGTGCGCCGGACGCCGTAGAAAGTGTGCGGGACCCAAATGAGAGTGCGCCGGACGCCGTAGAAAGTGTGCGGGACCCAAGTGGGAGTGCGCCGGACGCCGTAGAAAGTGTGCGGGACCCAAGTGGGAGTGCGCCGGACGCCGTAGAAAGTGTGCGGGACCCAAATGAGAGTGCGCAGAACGCCGTAGAAAGTGTGCGGGACCCAAGCGGTAGTGCGCCGGACGCCGTAGAAAGTGTGCGGGACTCAAGTGGGAGTGCGCCGGACGCCGTAGAAAGTGGGCGGGACCCAAATGAGAGTGCGCCACACGCCGTAGAAAGCGTGCGGGACCCAAGTGGGAGTGCGCCGGACGCCGTAAAAAGTGTGCGGGACCCAAATGAGAGTGCGCCGGACGCCGTAGAAGTGTGCGGGACCCAAATGAGAGTGCGCCGGACGCCGTAGAAAGTGTGCGGGACCCACGTGGGAGTGCGCCGGACGCCGTATAAAGTGTGCGGGTCCCAAATGGGAGTGCGCCGGACGCCATAGAAAGTGTGCGGGACCCAAGTGGGAGTGCGCCGGACGCCGTAGAAAGTGTGCGGGACCCAAGTGGGAGTGCGCCGGACGCCGTAGAAAATGTGCGGGACCCAAATGAGAGTGCGCCACACGCCGCAGAAAGCGTGCGGGACCCAAGTGGGAGTGCGCCGGACGCCGTAGAAAGTGTGCGGGACCCAAATGGGTGTGCGCCGGACGCCGTAGAAAGTGTGCGGGACCCAAATGGGTGTGCGCCGGACGCCGTAGAAAGTGTGCGGGACCCAAATGGGAGTGCGCCGGACGCCGTAGAAAGTGTGCGGGACCCAAATGGGTGTGCGCCGGACGCCGTAGAAAGTGTGCGGGACCCAAATGAGAGTGCGCCACACGCCGTAGAAAGCGTGCGGGACCCAAGTGGGAGTACGCCGGACGCCGTAGAAAGTGTGCGGGACCCAAATGGGAGTGCGCAGAACGCCGTAGAAAGTGTGCGGGACCGAAATGAGAGTGCGCCGGGTGCCGTAGAAAGTGTGCGGGACCCAAGTGCGAGAGCGCCGGACGCCGTAGAAAGTGTGCGAAACCCAAATGAGAGTGCGCCGGATGCCGTACAAAGTGTGCGGGACCAAAGTGGGAGTGCGCCGAACGCCATAGAAAGTGTGCGGGACTCAAGTGGGAGTGCGCCGGACAACGTAAAAAGTGTGCGGGACCCAAATGAGAGTGCGCCGGACGCCGTAGAAAGTGTGCGGGGCCCAAGTGGAGTGCGCCGGACGCCGTAGAAAGTGTGCGGGACCCAAATGGGAGTGCGCCGGACGCCGTAGAAAGTGTGCGGGACCCAAATGAGAGTGCGCCGGACGCCGTAGAAAGTGTGCGGGACCCAAATGGGAGTGCGCCGGACGCCGTAGAAAGTGTGCGGGACCCAAGTGGGAGTGCGCCGGACGCCGTAGAAAGTGTGCGGGACCCAAATGAGAGTGCGCCGGACGCCGTAGAAAGTGCGGGACCCAAGTGGGAGCGCGCTGGACGCCGTAGAAAGTGTGCGGGACCCAAATGGGAGTGCGCCACACGCCGTAGAAAGCATGCGGGACCCAAATGAGAGTGCGCCGGACGCCGTAGAAAGTGTGCGGGACCCACGTGGGAGTGCGCCGGACGCCGTAGAAAGTGTGCGGGACCCAAATGGGCGTGCGCCGGACGCCGTAGAAAGTGTGCGGGACTCAAGTGGGAGTGCGCCGGACGCCGTAGAAAGTGTGCGGGACCCAAATGAGAGTGCGCCGGACGCCGTAGAAAGTGTGCGGGACCCAAATGAGAGTGCGCCGGACGCCGTAGAAAGTGTGCGGGACCCAAATGAGAGTGCGCCACACGCCGTAGAAAGCGTGCGGGACCCAAGTGGGAGTGCGCCGGACGCCGTAGAAAGTGTGCGGGACCCAAATGAGAGTGCGCCGGACGCCGTAGAAAGTGTGCGGGACCCAAATGAGAGTGCGCCGGACGCCGTAGAAAGTGTGCGGGACTCAAGTGGGAGTGCGCCGGACGCCGTAGAAAGTGTGCGGGACCCAAATGGGCGTGCGCAGAACGCCGTAGAAAGCGTGCGGGACCCAAAAGGGAGTGCGCCGGACGCCGTAGAAAGTGTGCGGGACTCAAGTGGGAGTGCGCCGGACGCCGTAGAAAGTGGGCGGGACCCAAATGAGAGTGCGCCACACGCCGTAGAAAGCGTGCGGGACCCAAGTGGGAGTGCGCCGGACGCCGTAGAAAGTGCGGGACCCAAATGAGAGTGCGCCGGACGCCGTAGAAAGTGTGCGGGACCCAAATGAGAGTGCGGCGGACGGCGTAGAAAGTGTGCGGGGCCCAAGTGGGAGTACGCAGGACGCCGCAGAAAGTGTGCGGGACCCAAATGAGAGTGCGCCGGACGCCGTAGAAAGTGTGCGGGACCCAAGTGGGAGTGCGCCGGACGCCGTAGAAAGTGTGCGGGACCCAAATGAGAGTGCGCCACACGCCGTAGAAAGCGTGCGGGACCCAAGTGGGAGTGCGCCGGACGCCGTAGAAAGTGTGCGGGACCCAAATGAGAGTGCGCCGGACGCCGTAGAAAGTGTGCGGGACCCAAGTGGGAATGCGCCGGACGCCGTAGAAAGTGTGCGGGACCCACGTGGGAGTGCGCCGGACGCCGTATAAAGTGTGCGGGTCCCAAATGGGAGTGCGCCGGACGCCATAGAAAGTGTGCGGGACTCAAGTGGGAGTGCGCCGGACGCCGTAGAAAGTGGGCGGGACCCAAATGAGAGTCCGCCGGACGTCATAGAAAGTGTGCGGGACCCAAATGAGTGCGCCGAACGCCGTAGAAAGTGTGCGCGACCCAAGTGGGAGTGCGCCGGACGCCGTAGAAAGTGTGCGGGACCAAAATGAGAGTGCGCCGAACGCCGTAGAAAGTGTGCGGGACCCAAATGAGAGAGCGCCGGACGCCGTAGAAAGTGTGCGGGACTCAAGTGGGAGTGCGCCGGACGCCGTAGAAAGTGGGCGGGACCCAAATGAGAGTTCGCCGGACGCCGTAGAAAGCGTGCGGGACCCAAGTGGGAGTGCGCCGGACGCCGTAGAAAGTGGGCGGGACCCAAATGAGAGTTCGCCGGACGCCGTAGAAAGTGTGCGGGACCCAAATGAGAGTGCGCCACACGCCGTAGAAAGCGTGCGGGACCCAAGTGGGAGTGCGCCGGACGCCGTAGAAAGTGTGCGGGACCCAAATGAGAGTGCGCCGGATGCCGTAGAAAGTGTGCGGGACCCAAGTGGGAGTGCGCCGGACGCCGTAGAAAGTGTGCGGGACTCAAGTGGGAGTGCGCCGGACGCCGTAGAAAGTGTGCGGGACCCAAATGGGAGTGCGCCGGACGCCGTAGAAAGTGTGCGGGACTCAAGTGGGAGTGCGCCGGACGCCGTAGAAAGTGTGCGGGACCCAAATGGGCGTGCGCAGAACGCCGTAGTAAGCGTGCGGGACCCAAAAGGGAGTGCGCCGGACGCCGTAAAAAGTGTGCGGGACTCAAGTGGGAGTGCGCCGGACAACGTAAAAAGTGTGCGGGACCCAAATGAGAGTGCGCCGGACGCCGTAGAAAGTGTGCGGGACCCAAATGAGAGTGCGCCGGATGCCGTGGAAAGTGTGCGGGACCCAAGTAGGAGTGCGCCGGACGCCGTAGAAAGTGTGTGGGACTCAATTGGGAGTGCGCCGGACAACGTAAAAAGTGTGCGGGATGCGCTGGACGCCGTAGAAAGTGTGCGGGACTAAAGTGGGAGTGCGCCGGACGCCGTAGAAAGTGTGCGGAACCCAAGTGAGAATGCGCCACACGCCGTAGAAAGTGTGCGGGGCCCAAGTGGGAGTGCGCCGGACGCCGTAGAAAGTGTGCGGGACCCAAATGAGAGTGCGCCGGACACCGTTGAAAGTGTACGTGACCCAAGAGGGAGTGGCCGGACGCCGTAGAAAGTGTGCGAGACCCAAGTGGGAGTGCCCGGACGCCGCAGAAAGTGTGCGGGACCCAAATGAGAGTGCGCCGGACGCCGTAGAAAGTGTGCGGGACCCAAGTGGGAGTGCCCGGACGCCGTAGAAAGTGTGCGGGACCCAAATGAGAGTGCGCCGGACGCCGTAGAAAGTGTGCGAGACCCAAGTGGGAGGGCCCGGACGCCGTAGAAAGGGTGCTGGACCCAAATGAGAGGGCGCCGGACGCCGTAGAAGGTGTGCGGGACCCAAAGGGGGGTGCGCCGTACGCCGTAGAAAGTGTTGGGGACTCAAGTGGGAGTGCGCCGGACGCCGTAGAAAGTGGGCGGGACCCAAATGAGAGTGCGCCGGATGCCGTAGAAAGTGTGGGGGACCCAGGTGGGAGTGCGCCGGACGCCGTAGAAAGCGTGCGGGACCCAAGTGGGAGTGCGCCGGACGCCGTAGAAAGTGTGCGGGACCCAAATGGGTGTGCGTCGGACGCCGTAGAAAGTGTGCGGGACTCAAGTGGGAGTGCGCCGGATGCCGTAGAAAGTGTGCGGGATGCACCGGACGCCGTAAAAAGCGTGCGGGACCCAAAAGGGAGTGCGCCACACGCCGTAGAAAGCGTGCGGGACCCAAGTGGGAGTGCGCCGGACGCCGTAGAAAGTGTGCGGGACCCAAATGAGAGTGCGCCGGACGCCGTAGAAAGTGTGCGGGGCCCAAGTGGGAGTGCGCCGGACGCCGTAGAAAGTGTGCGGGACCCAAATGAGAGTGCGCCGGACGCCGTAGAAAGTGTGCGGGACCCGAGTCGGAGTGCGCAGGACGCCGTAGAAAGTGTGTGGGACCCAAGTGGGAGTGCGCCGGACGCCGGAGAATGTGTGCGGGACCCAAAAGGGAGTGCGCCGGACGCCGTAGAAAGTGTGCGGGACCCAAGTGGGAGTGCGCCGGACGCCGTAGAAAATGTGCGGGACCCAAATGAGAGTGCGCCACACGCCGTAGAAAGCGTGCGGGACCCAAGTGGGAGTGCGCCGGACGCCGTAGAAAGTGTGCGGGACCCAAATGAGAGTGCGCCGGACGCCGTAGAAAGTGTGCGGGACCCAAATGAGAGTGCGCCGGACGCCGTAGAAAGTGTGCGGGACCCAAGTGGGAGTGCGCCGGACGCCGTAGAAAGTGTGCGGGACCCAAATGGGTGTGCGCAGAACGCCGTAGAAAGCGTGCGGGACCCAAAAGGGAGTGCGCCGGACGCCGTAGAAAGTGTGCGGGACCCAAGTGGGAGTGCGCCGGACGCCGTAGAAAGTGTGCGGGACCCAAATGAGAGTGCGCCACACGCCGTAGAAAGCGTGCGGGACCCAAGTGGGAGTGCGCCGGACGCCGTAGAAAGTGTGCGGGACCCAAATGAGAGTGCGCCGGACGCCATAGAAATTGTGCGGGACCCAAATGAGAGTGCCCGGACGCCGTATAAAGTGTGTGGGGCCCAAGTGGGAGTGCGCCGGACGCCGTAGAAAGTGTGCGGGACCCAAATGAGAGTGCGCCGGACGCCATAGAAAGTGTACGGGACCCAAGTGGGAGTGCCCGGACGCCGTAGAAAGTGTGCGAGACCCAAATGAGAGTGCGCCGGACGCCGTTGAAAGTGTGCGGGACCCAAATGAGAGTGCGCCGGACGCCGTTGAAAGTGTACGTGACCCAAGAGGGAGTGGCCGGACGCCGTAGAAAGTGTGCGGGACCCAAATGAGAGTGCGCCGGGCGCCGTAGAAAGTGTGCGGGACCCAAGTGGGAGTGCCCGGACGCCGTAGAAAGTGTGCGGGACCCAAATGAGAGTGCGCCGGACGCCGTAGAAAGTGTGCGGGACCCAAGTGGGAGTGCCCGGACGCCGTAGAAAATGTGTGGGACCCAAATGAGAGTGCGCCGGACGCCGTAGAAAGTGTGCGGGGCCCAAATGAGAGTGCGTCGGACGCCGTAGAAAGTGTGCGGGACCCAAGTGGGAGTGTGCCGGACGCCGTAGAAAGTGTGCGGGACCCACGTGGGAGTACGCCGGACGCCGTAGAAAGTGTGCGGGACCCAAATGAGAGTGCGCCACACGCCGTAGAAAGCGTGCGGGACCCAAGCGGGAGTGCGCCGGACGGCGGAAAAAGTGTGCGAGACCCAAATGAGAGTGCGCCGGACGCCGTAGAAGTGTGCGGGACCCAAATGAGAGTGCGCCGGACGCTGTAGAAAGTGTGCGGGGCTCAAGTGGGGGTGCGCCGGACGCCGGAGAAAGGGGGGGGGAGCCAAATGAGAGTGCGCCGGACGCCGTAGAAAGTGTGCGGGACCCAAATGGGAGTGCGCCGGACGCCGTAGAAAGTGTGCGGGACTCAAGTGGGAGTGCGCCGGACGCCGTAGAAAGTGGGCGGGACCCAAATGAGAGTTCGCCGGACGCCGTAGAAAGTGTGCGGGACCCAAATGAGAGTGCGCCACACGCCGTAGAAAGCGTGCGGGACCCAAGTGGGAGTGCGCCGGACGCCGTAGAAAGTGTGCGGGACCCAAATGAAAGTGCGCCACACGCCGTAGAAAGCGTGCGGGACCCAAGTGGGAGTGCGCCGGACGCCGTAGAAAGTGTGCGGGACCCAAATGGGAGCGCGCAGGATGCCGTAGAAAGTGTGCGGGACCCAAATGGGAGTGCGCCGGACGCCGTAGAAAGTGTGCGGGACTCAATTGGGAGTGCGCCGGACGCCGTAGAAAGTGGGCGGGACCCAAATGAGAGTGCGCCACAAGCCGTAGAAAGCGTGCGGGACCCAAGTGGGAGTGGGCCGGACGCCGTAGAAAGCGTGCGGGACCCAAATGGGAGTGCGCCGGACGCCGTAGAAAGTGTGCGGGACCCAAATGAAAGTGCGCCACACGCCGTAGAAAGCATGCGGGACCCAAAAGGGAGTGCGCCGGAAGCCGTAGAAAGTGTGCGGGACTCAAGTGGGAGTGCGCCGGACGCGGTAGAAAGTGTGGGGGACCCAAACGGGAGTGCGCCGGACGCCGTAGAAAGTGTGCGGGACCCAAGTGGGAGTGCGCCGGAAGCCGTAGAAAGTGTGCGGGACCCAAGTGGGAGTGCGCCGGACGCTGTAGAAAAAGGGCGGGTCCCAAATGAAAGTGCGCCACACGCCGTAGAAAGTGTGCGGGACCCAAGTGGGAATGCGCCGGACGCCGTAGAAAGTGTGCGGGACCCAAATGAGAGTGCGCCGGATGCCGTAGAAAGTGTGCGGGACCCAGGTGGGAGTGCGCCGGACGCCGTAGAAAGTGTGCGGGACTCAAGTGGGAGTGCGCCGGACGCCGAAGAAAGTGTGCGGGACCCAAATGGGCGTGCGCAGAACGCCCTAGAAAGCGTGCGGGACCCAAAAGGGAGTGCGCCGGACGCCGTAGAAAGTGTGCGGGACTCAAGTGGGAGTGCGCCGGACGCCGTAGAAAGTGGGCGGGACCCAAATGAGAGTGCGCCACACGCCGTAGAAAGCGTGCGGGACCCAAGTGGGAGTGCGCCGGACGCCGTAGAAAGTGTGCGGGACCCAAATGAGAGTGCGCCGGACGCCGTAGAAAGTGTGCGGGACCCAAATGGGTGTGCGCAGAACGCCGTAGAAAGCGTGCGGGACCCAAAAGGGAGTGCGCCGGAAGCCGTAGAAAGTGTGCGGGACTCAAGTGGGAGTGCGCCGGACGCCGTAGAAAGTGTGCGGGACCCAAATGAGAGTGCGCCGGATGCCGTAGAAAGTGTGCGGGACCCAAGTGGGAGTGCGCCGGACGCCGTAGAAAGTGTGCGGGACCCAAATGAGAGTGCGCCGGACGCCGTAGAAAGTGTGCGGGACCCAAATGAGAGTGCGCCGGACGCCGTAGAAAGTGTGCGGGACCCAAATGAGAGAGCGTCGGACGCCGTAGAAAGTGTGCGGGACCCAAATGAGAGTGCGCCGGACGCCGTAGAAAGTGTGCGGGACCCAGGTGGGAGTGCGCCGGACGCCGAAGAAAGTGTGCGGGACCCAAGTGGGAGTGCGCCGGACGCCGTAGAAAGTGTGCGGGACTCAAGTGGGAGTGCGCCGGACGCCGAAGAAAGAGTGCGGGACCCAAATGGGAGTGCGCCGGACAACGTAAAAAGTGTGCGGGACCCAAATGAGAGTGCGCCGGACGCCGTAGAAAGTGTGCGGGACCCAAATGAGAGTGCGCCGGATGCCTTAGAAAGTGTGCGGGACCCAAGTGGGAGTGCGCTGGACGCCGTAGAAAGTGTGCGGGACTCAAGTGGGAGTGCGCCGGACGCCGTAGAAAGTGTGCGGGACCCAAATGGGCATGCGCAGAACGCCGTAGAAAGCGTGCGGGACCCAAGTGGGAGTGCGCCGGACGCCGTAGAAAGTGTGCGGGACCCAAATGAGAGTGCGCCACACGCCGTAGAAAGCGTGCGGGACCCAAGTGGGAGTGCGCCGGACGCCGTAGAAAGTGTGCGGGACCCAAATGAGAGTGCGCCGGATGCCGTAGAAAGTGTGCGGGACCCAAGTGGGAGTGCGCCGGACGCCGTAGAAAGTGTGCGGGACTCAAGTGGGAGTGCGCCGGACGCCGTAGAAAGTGGGCGGGACCCAAATGAGAGTGCGCCACACGCCGTAGAAAGCGTGCGGGACCCAAATGAGAGTGCGCCACACGCCGTAGAAACTGTGCGGGACCCAAGTGGGAGTGCGCCGCACGCCGTAGAAAGTGTGCGGGACCCAAATGAGAGTGCGCCGAACGCCGTAGAAAGTGTGCGGGACCAGCGTGGGAGTGCGCCGAACGCCGTATTAAGTGTGCGGGTCCCAAATGGGAGTGCGCCGGACGCCGTAGAAGTGTGCGGGACCCAAATGAGAGTGCGCCGGACGCCGTAGAAAGTGTGCGGGACCCACGTGGGAGTGCGCCGGACGCCGTATTAAGTGTGCGGGACCCAAATGGGAGTGCGCCGGACACCGTAGAAAGTGTGCGGGACCCAAATGAGAGTGCGCCAGACGCCGTAGAAAGTGTGCGGGACCCAAATGGGAGTGCGCCGGACGCCGTAGAAAGTGTGCGGGACCCAAATGGGAGTGCGCCGGACGCCGTAGAAAGTGTGCGGGACCCAAGTGGGAGTGCGCCGGACGCCGTAGAAAGTGTGCGGGACCCAAATGGGAGTGCGCCGGACGCCGTAGAAAGTGTGCGGGACCCAAATGGGAGTGCGCCGGACGCCGTAGAAAGTGTGCGGGACCCAAATGAGAGTGCGCCGGACGCCATAGAAAGTGTGCGGTACCCAAGTGGGAGTGCGCCGGACGCCGTAGAAAGTGTGCGGGACCCAAATGGGCGTGCGCAGAACGCCGTAGAAAGTGTGCGGGACCCAAATGGGCGTGCGCAGGGCGCCATAGAAAGTGTGCGGGACCCAAGTGGGAGTGCGCTGGACGCCGTAGAAAGTGTGCGGGACCCAAATGGGCGTGGCAGAACGCCGTAGAAAGCGTGCGGGACCCAAATGGGCGTGCGCAGAACGCCGTAGAAGCTGTGTGGAACCCAAATGGCAGTGCGCCGGACGCCGTAGAAATTGTGCGGGACCCAAATGAGAGTGCGCCACACGCCGTAGAAAGCGTGCGGGACCCAAGTGGGAGTGCGCCGGACGCCGTAGAAAGTGTGCGGGACCCAAATGAGACAGCGGCGGACGCCGCAGAAAGTGTGCGGGACCCAAATGAGAGTGCGCCGGACGCCGAAGAAAGTGTGCGGGACCCATGTGGGAGTGCGCCGGACGCCGTATAAAGTGTGCGGGACCCAAATGGACGTGCGCAGAACGCCGTAGAAAGCGTGCGGGACCCAAAGGGAGTGCGCCGGACGCCGTAGAAAGTGTGCGGGACTCAAGTGGGAGTGCGCCGGACGCCGTAGAAAGTGTGCGGGACCCAAATGAGAGTGCGCCACACGCCGTAGAAAGCGTGCGGGACCCAAGTGGGAGTGCGCCGGACGCCGTAGAAAGTGTGCGGGACCCAAATGAGAGTGCGCCGGACGCCGTAGAAAGTGTGCGGGACCCAAATGAGAGTGCGCCGGACGCCGTAGAAAGTGTGCGAGACCCAAGTGGGAGTGCCCGGACGCCGTAGAAAGTGTGCGGGGCCCAAATGAGAGTGCGCCGGATGCCGTAGAAAGTGTGCGGGACCCAAGTGGGAGTGCGCCGGACGCCGTAGAAAGTGTGTGGGACCCAGGTGGGAGTGCGCCGGACGCCGTAGAAAGTGTACGGGACCCAAATGAGAGTGCGCCGGACGCCGTTGAAAGTGTACGGGACCCAAGAGGGAGTGCCCGGACGCCGTAGAAAGTGTGCGGGACCCAAATGAGAGTGCGCCGGGCGCCGTATAAAGTGTGCGGGACCCAAGTGGGAGTGCCCGGACTCCGTAGAAAGTGTGCGGGACCCAAATGGGAGTGCGCCGGACGCCGTAGAAAGTGTGCGGGACCCAAATGGGAGTGCGCCGGACGCCGTAGAAAGTGTGCGGGACCCAAATGGGAGTGCGCCGGACGCCGTAGAAAGTGAGCGGGACCCAAGTGGGAGTGCGCTGGACGCCGTAGATAGTGTGCGGGACCCAAATGAGAGTGCGCCGGACGCCGTAGAAAGCGTGCTGGACCCAAGTGGGAGTGCGCCGGACGCCGTAGAAAGCATGCGGGACCCAAGTGGGAGCGCGCCGGACGCCGTAGAATGTGTGCGGGATGCGCCGGACGCCGTAGAAAGTGTGCGGGACTCAAGTGGGAGTGCGCCGGACGCCGTAGAAAGTGTGCGGGACCCAAATGAGAGTGCGCCACACGCCGTAGAAAGCGTGCTGGACCCAAGTGGGAGCGCGCCGGATGCCGTAGAAAGTGTGCGGGACCCAAGTGGGAGTGCGCCGGACGCCGTAGAAAGTGTGCGGGACCCAAATGAGAGTGCGCCACACGCCGTAGAAAGCGTGCGGGACCCAAGTGGGAGTGCGCCGGACGCCGTAGAAAGTGTGCGGGACCCAAGTGGGAGTGCGCCGGACGCCGTAGAAAGTGTGCGGGACCCAAATGAGAGTGCGCCGGACGCCGTAGAAAGCGTGCGGGACCCAAGTGGGAGTGCGCCGGACGCCGTAGAAAGTGTGCGGGACCCAAGTGGGAGTGCGCCGGACGCCGTAGAAAGTGTGCGGGACCCAAATGAGAGTGCGCCACACGCCGTAGAAAGCGTGCGGGACCCAAGTGGGAGTGCGCCGGACGCCGTAAAAAGTGTGCGGGACCCAAATGAGAGTGCGCCGGACGCCGTAGAAGTGTGCGGGACCCAAATGAGAGTGCGCCGGACGCCGTAGAAAGTGTGCGGGACTCAAGTGGGAGTGCGCCGGACGCCGTAGAAAGTGTGCGGGACCCACATGGGCGTGCGCAGAACGCCGTAGAAAGTGTGCGGGACCCAAGTGGGAGTGCGCCGGACGCCGTAGAAAGTGTGCGGGACCCAAATGGGTGTGCGCCGGACGCCGTAGAAAGTGTGCGGGACCCAAATGAGAGTGCGCCACACGCCGTAGAAAGCGTGCGGGACCCAAGTGGGAGTACGCCGGACGCCGTATAAAGTGCGGGACCCAAATGAGAGTGCGCCGGACGCCCTAGAAAGTGTGTGGGACCCAAATGAGAGTGCGCCGGACGTCGTACAAAGTGTGCGGGACCCAAGTGGGAGTGCGCCGGACGCCATAGAAAGTGTGCGGGACCCAAAAGGGAGTGCGCCGGACGCCGCAGAAAGTGGGCGGGACTCAAGTGGGAGTGCGCCGGACGCCGTAGAAAGTGTGCGGGACCCAAATGGGTGGGCGCCGGACGCCGTATAAAGTGTGCGGGACCCACGTGGGAGTGCGCCGGACGCCGTAGAATGTGTGCGGGACCCAAATGAGAGTGCGCAAGACGCCGTAGAACGTGTGTGGGACCCAAGTGGGAGTGCGCCGGACGCCGTAGAAAGTGTGTGGGACCCAAATGAGAGTGCGCCGGACGCCGTAGTAAGTGTGCGGGACCCAAAAGGGAGTGCGCCGGACGCCGTAGAAAGTGTGGGGGACTCAAGTGGGAGTGCGCCGGACGCCGTAGAAAGCGTGCGGGACCCAAGTGGGAGTGCGCCGGACGCCGTAGAAAGCGTGCGGGACCCAAGTGGGAGTGCGCCGGACGCCGTAGAAAGTGTGCGGGACCCACGTGGGAGTGCGCCGGACGCCGTATAAAGTGTGCGGGACCCAAATGAGAGTGCGCCACACGCCGTAGAAAGCGTGCGGGACCCAAGTGGGAGTGCGCCGGACGCCGTAGAAAGTGTGCGGGACCCAAATGAGAGTGCGCCGGACGCCGTAGAAAGTGTGCGGGACCCAAATGAGAGTGCGCCGGACGCCGTAGAAAGTGTGCGGGACCCACGTGGGAGTGCGCCGGACGCCGTAGAAAGTGTGCGGGACCCAAATGAGAGTGCGCCGGACGCCGTAGAAAGTGTGCGGGACCCAAATGGGTGGGCGCAGGACGCCGTAGAAAGTGTGCGGGACCCAAGTGGGAGTGCGCCGGACGCCGTAGAAAGTGTGCGGGACCCAAATGAGAGTGCGCCGGACGCCGTAGAAAGTGTGCGGGACCCAAGTGGGAGTGCGCCGGACGCCGTAGAAAGTGGGCGGGACCCAAATGAGAGTTCGCCGGACGCCGGAGAAAGTGTGCGGGACCCAAGTGGGAGTGCGCCGGACGCCGTAGAAAGTGTGCGGGACCCAAATGAGAGTGCGCCACACGCCGTAGAAAGCGTGCGGGACCCAAGTGGGAGTGCGCCGGACGCCGTAGAAAGTGTGCGGGACCCAAATGAAAGTGCGCCACACGCCGTAGAAAGTGTGCGGGACCCAATGAGAGTGCGCCGAACGCCGTAGAAAGTGTGCGCGACCCTAGTGGGAGTGCGCCGGACGCCGTAGAAAGTGTGCGGGACCCAAATGAGAGTACGCCGGAAGCCATAGAAAGTGTACGGGACCCAAGTGGGAGTGCCCGGACGCCGTAGAAAGTGTGTGGGCCCAAGTGGGAGTGCGCCGGACGCCGTAGAAAGTGTGTGGGACCCAAATGAGAGTGCGCCGGACGCCGTAGAAAGTGTACGGGACCCAAGTGGGAGTGCCCGGACGCCGTAGAAAGTGTGCGGGACCCAAATGAGAGTGCGCCGGACGCCGTAGAAATTGTGCGGGACCCAAATGAGAGTGCGCCGGACGCCGTAGAAAGTGTGCGGGACCCAAATGAGAGTGCGCCGGGCGCCGTAGAAAGTGTGCGGGACCCAAGTGGGAGTGCCCGGACGCCGTAGAAAGTGTGTGGGGCCCAAGTGGGAGTGCGCCGGACGCCGTAGAAAGTGTGCGGGACCCAAATGAGAGTGCGCCGGACGCCGTAGAAAGTGTGCGGGACTCAAGTGGGAGTGCGCCGGACGCCGTAGAAAGTGTGCGGGACCCAAATGAGAGTGCGCCACACGCCGTAGAAAGCGTGCGGGACCCAAGTGGGAGTGCGCCGGACGCCGTAGAAAGTGTGCGGGACCCGAAAGGGAGTGCGCCGGACGCCGTAGAAAGTGTGCGGGACCCAAATGAGAGTGCGCCGGATGCCGTAGAAAGTGTGCGGGACCCAAGTGGGAGTGCGCCGGACGCCGTAGAAAGTGTGCGGGACCCAAATGAGAGTGCGCCGGATGCCGTAGAAAGTGTGCGGGACCCAAGTGGGAGTGCGCCGGACGCCATAGAAAGTGTGCGGGACTCAAGTGGGAGTGCGCCGGATGCCGTAGAAAGTGTACGGGACCCAAATGAGAGTGCGCAGAACGCCGTAGAAAGTGTGCGGGACCCAAGTGGGAGTGCGCCGGACGCCGTAGAAAGCGTGCGGGACCCAAAAGGGAGTGCGCCGGACGCCGTAGAAAGTGTGTGGGACCCAAATGAGAGTGCGCCGGATGCCGTAGAAAGTGTGCGGGACCCAAGTGGGAGTGCGCCGGACGCCGTAGAAAGTGGGCGGGACCCAAATGGGAGTGCGCCGGACGCCGTAGAAAGTGTGCGGGACCCAAGTTGGAGTGCGCCGAACGCCGTAGAAAGTGTGCGGAACCCAAATGAGAGTGCGCCGGACGCCGTAGAAAGTGTGCGGGACCCAAAAGGGAGTGCGCCGGACGCCGTAGAAAGTGTGCGGGACTCAAGTGGGAGTGCGCCGGACGCCGTAGAAAGTGGGCGGGACCCAAATGAGAGTTCGCCGGACGCCGTAGAAAGTGTGCGGGACCCAAGTGGGAGTGCGCCGGACGCCGTAGAAAGTGCGCGGGACCCAAATGAGAGTGCGCCACACGCCGTAGAAAGCGTGCGGGACCCAAGTGGGGGTGCGCCGGACGCCGTAGAAAGTGTGCGGGACCCAAATGAAAGTGCGCCACACGCCGTAGAAAGTGTGCGGGACCCAAATGAGAGTGCGCCGGACGCCGTAGAAAGTGTGCGGGACCCAAGTGGGAGTGCGCCGGACGCCGTAGAAAGTGTGCGGGACCCAAATGAGAGTGCGCAGAACGCCGTAGAAAGTGTGCGGGACCCAAGTGGGAGTGCGCCGGACGCCGTAGAAAGTGTGCGGGACCCAAGTGGGAGTGCGCCGGACGCCGTAGAAAGTGTGCGGGACCCAAATGAGAGTGCGCCACACGCCGTAGAAAGCGTGCGGGACCCAAGTGGGAGTGCGCCGGACGCCGTAGAAAGTGTGCGGGACCCAAATGAGAGTGCGCCGGACGCCGTAGAAAGTGTGCGGGACCCAAATGGTTGTGCCCCGGACGCCGCAGAAAGTGCGCGGGACTCAAGAGGGAGCGCGCCGGACACCGTAGGAAGTGTGCGGGACCAAAATGGGTGTGCGCCAGACGCCGTAGAAAGTGTGCGGGACCCAAGTGGGAGTGCGCCGGACGCCGTAGAAAGTGTGCGGGACCCAAATGAGAGTGCGCCGGACGCCGTAGAAAGTGTGCGTGACCCAAGTGGGAGTGCGCCGGACGCCGTAGAAAGTGTGCGGGACCCAAATGAGAGTGCGCCGGACGCCGTAGAAAGTGTGCGGGGCCCAAGTGGGAGTGCGCCGGACGCCGTAGAAAGTGTGCGGGACCCAAATGAGAGTGCGCCGGACGCCGTTGAAAGTGTACGTGACCCAAGAGGGAGTGGCCGGACGCCGTAGAAAGTGTGCGGGACCCAAATGAGAGTGCGCCGGGCGCCGTAGAAAGTGTGTGGGACCCAAATGAGAGTGCGCCGGACGCCGTAGAAATTGTGCGGGACCCAAGTGGGAGTGCGCCGGGCGCCGTAGAAAGTGTGCGGGACCCAAGTGGGAGTGCCCGGACGCCGTAGAAAGTGTGCGGGCCCAAGTGGGAGTGCGCCGGACGCCGTAGAAAGTGTGCGGGACCCAAATGAGAGAGCGTCGGACGCCGTAGAAAGTGTGCGGGACCCAAATGAGAGTGCGCCGGATGCCGTAGAAAGTGTGCGGGACCCAAGTGGGAGTGCGCCGGACGCCGTAGAAAGTGTGCGGGACCCAAATGAGAGTGCGCCGGATGCCGTAGAAAGTGTGCGGGACCCAAGTGGGAGTGCGCCGGACGCCGTAGAAAGTGTGCGGGACCCAAATGAGAGTGCGCCGGATGCCGTAGAAAGTGTGCGGGACCCAATGCGCCGGACGCCGTAGAAAGTGTGCGGAACCCAAATGAGAGTGCGCCGGACGCCGTAGAAAGTGTGCGGGACCCAAATGAGAGTGCGCCGGACGCCGTAGAAAGTGTGCGGGACTCAAGTGGGAGTGCGCCGGACGCCGTAGAAAGTGTGCGGGACCCAAATGGGCGTGCGCAGAACGCCGTAGAAAGCGTGCGGGACCCAAAAGGGAGTGCGCCGGACGCCGTAGAAAGTGTGCGGGACTCAAGTGGGAGTGCGCCGGACGCCGTAGAAAGTGGGCGGGACCCAAATGAGAGTGCGCCACACGCCGTAGAAAGCGTGCGGGACCCAAGTGGGAGTGCGCCGGACAACGTAAAAAAAAGTGCGGGACCCAAATGAGAGTGCGCCGGACGCCGTAGAAAGTGTGCGGGACCCAAATGAGAGTGCGCCACACGCCGTAGAAAGCGTGCGGGACCCAAGTGGGAGTGCGCCGGACGCCGTAGAAAGTGTGCGGGACCCAAATGAGAGTGCGCAGAACGCCGTAGAAAGTGTGCGGGACTCAAGTGGGAGTGCGCCGGACGCCGTAGAAAGCGTGCGGGACCCAAGTGGGAGTGCGCCGGACGCCGTAGAAAGTGTGCGGGACCCAAATGAGAGTGCGCCACACGCCGTAGAAAGCATGCGGTACCCAAGTGGGAGTGCGCCGGACGCCGTAGAAAGTGTGCGGGACCCAAATGAGAGTGCGCCGGACGCCGTAGAAAGTGTGCGGGACCCAAATGGGCGTGCGCAGAACGCCGTAGAAAGCGTGAGGGACCCAAAAGGGAGTGCGCCGGACGCCGTAGAAAGTGTGCGGGACCCAAATGAGAGGGCGCCGGATGCCGTAGAAAGTGTGCGGGACCCAAAAGGGAGTGCGCCGGACGCCGTAGAAAGCGTGCGGGACCCAAGTGGGAGTGCGCCGGACGCCGTAGAAAGTGTGCGGGACCCAAATGAGAGTGCGCCACACGCCGTAGAAAGCGTGCGGGACCCAAGTGGGAGTGCGCCGGACGCCGTAGAAAGTGTGCGGGACCCAAATGAGAGGGCGCCGGACGCCGTAGAAAGCGTGCGGGACCCAAATGGCCGTGCGCAGAACGCCGTAGAAAGTGTGCGAGACCCAAATGGGTGTGCGCCGGACGCCGTAGAAAGTGTGCGGGACCCAAATGGGTGTGCGCAGAACGCCGTAGAAGGCGTGCGGGACCCAAAAGGGAGTGCGCCGGACGCCGAAGAAAGCGTGCGGGACCCAAGTGGGAGTGCGCCGGACGCCGTAGAAAGTGTGTGGGATCCAAGTGGGAGTGCGCCGGACTCCGTAGAACGTGTGTGGGATCCAAGTGGGAGTGCGCCGGACGCCGTAGAAAGTGTGCGGGATCCAAATAAGAGTGCCTCGGATGCCGTAGAAAGTGTGCGGGACCCAAATAAGAGTGCGCCGGACGCCGTAGAAAGTGTGTGGGACCCAAGTGGGAGTGCCAGGGATGCCGAAGAAAGTGTGCGGGATCCAAATAAGAGTGCGCCGGACGCCGTAGAAAGTGTGCGAGACCCAAATGAGAGTGCGCCGGACGCCGTAGAAAGTGTGCGGGACCCAAGTGGGAGTGCGCCGGATGCCGTAGAAAGTGTGCGGGATGCGCCGGACGCCGTAGAAAGCGTGCGGGACCCAAGTGGGAGTGCGCCGGACGCCGTAGAAAGTGTGCGGGACCTAAATGGGTGTGCGCCGAACGCCGTAGAAAGTGTGCGGGACCCAAGTGGGAGTGCGCCGGACGCCGTAGAAAGTGTGCGGGACCCAAGTGGGAGTGCGCCGGACGCCGTAGAAAGTGTGCGGGACCCAATGGGAGTGCGCCGGACGCCGTAGAAAGTGTGCGGGACCCAAATGAGAGTGCGCCGGACGCCGCAGAAAGTGTGCGGGACCCAAGTGGGAGTGCGCCGGTGGCCGTAGAAAATGTGCGGGACCCAAGTGGGAGTGCGCCGGACGCCGTAGAAAGTGTGCGGGACCCAAATGAGAGTGCGCCGGACGCCGTAGAAAGTGTGCGGGACCCAAATGAGAGTGCGTCGGACGCCGTAGAGAGTGTGCGGGACCCAAGTGGGAGTGCGCCGGACGCCGTAGAAAGTGTGCGGGACCCAAATGAGAGTGCGCCAGACGTCGTATAAAGTGTGTGGGACCCAAGTTAGAGTGCGCCGGACGTCGTAGAAAGTGTGCGGGAGCCTATAAAGAGTGCGCCGGGCGCCGTAAAAAATGCGCGGGGCCCAAGTGGGAGTGCGCCGGACGCCGTTGAAAGTAAGTGGGACCCAAATGAGAGTGCGCCGGACGCCGTAGAAAGTGTGCGGCACCCAAAAAGGGAGTGCGCCGGACGCCGTAGAAAGTGTGCGGGACCCAAATGAGAGTGCGCCGGACGCCGTAGAAAGTGTGCGGGACCCAAATGGGTGTGCGCCGGACGCCGTAGAAAGTGTGCGGGACCCACGTGGGAGTGCGCCGGACGCCGTAGAAAGTGTGCGGGACCCAAATGAGAGTGCGCCGGACGCCGTAGAAAGTGTGCGGGACCCAAGTGGGAGTGCGCCGGACGCCGTAGAAAGTGTGCGGGACCCAAATGAGAGTGCGCCGGACGCCGTAGAAAGTGTGCGAGACCCAAATGGGAGTGCGCCGGACGCCGTAGAAAGTGTGCGGGACCCAAATGGGAGTGCGCCGGACGCCGTAGAAAGTGTGCGGGACCCAAATGGGAGTGCGCCGGACGCCGTAGAAAGTGTGCGGGACCCAAATGGGTGTGCGCCGAACGCCGTAGAAAGTGTGCGCGACCCAAGTTGAAGAGCGCCGGACGCCGTAGGAAATGTGCGGGACCCAAGTGAGAGTGCGCCAGATGCCGTAGAAAGTGTGCCGAACCCAAGTGGGAGTGCGCCGGACGTCGTAGAAAGTGTGCGGGACCCAAATGAGAGTGCGCCGGACGCCGTAGAAAGTGTGCGGGACCCAAATGGGGGGGCGCCGGACGCCGTAGAAAGTGTGCGGGATCGAAATGGGGGTGCGCCACACGCCGTAGAAAGTTTGCGGGACCCAAATGGGAGTGCGCCACACGCCGTAGAAAGCGTGCGGGACCCAAGTGGGAGTGCGCCGGACGCCGTAGAAAGTGTGCGGGACCCAAATGAGAGTGCGCCGGACGCCGTAGAAAGTGTGCGAGACCCAAATGAGAGTGCGCCGGACGCCGTAGAAAGTGTGCGGGACCCAAGTGGGAGTGCCCGGACGCCGTAGAAAGTGTGTGGGGCCCAAGTGGGAGTGCGCCGGACGCCGTAGAAAGTGTGCGGGACCCAAATGAGAGTGCGCCGGACGCCATAGAAAGTGTACGGGACCCAAGTGGGAGTGCCCGGACGCCGTAGAAAGTGTGCGGGACCCAAATGAGAGTGCGCCGGACGCCGTAGAAAGTGTGTGGGACCCAAATGTGAGTGCGACGGACGCCGTAGAAAGTGTGTGGGACCCAAATAAGAGTGCGACGGACGCCGTAGAAAGTGTGTGGGACCCAAATGTGAGTGCGCAGCACGCCGTAGAAAGTGTGCGGGCCCCATATGGGAGTGCGCCGCACGCCATAGAAAGTGTGTGGGACCCAAGTGGGAGTGCGCCGGACGCCTAGAAAGTGTGCGGAACTCTAGTGGGAGTGCGCAGGACGCCGTAGAAAGTGTGCGGGACCCAAATGAGAGTGCGCCGGACGCCGTAGAAAGCGTGCGGGACCCAAAGGGAGTGCGCCGGACGCCGTAGAAAGTGTGCGGGACCCAAATGGGAGTGCGCCGGACGCCGTAGAAAGTGTGCGGGACCCAAATGAGTGCGCCGGACGCCGTAGAAAGTGTGCGGGACCCAAGTGGGAGTGCGCCGGACGCCGTAGAAAGCGTGCGGGACCCAAGTGGGAGTGCGCGGGACGCCGTAGAAAGTGTGCGGGACCCAAGTGGGAGTGCGCCGTACGCCGTAGAAAGTGTGGGAGACCCAAGTGGGAGTGCGCCGGACGCCGTAGAAAGTTTACGGGACCCAAATGAGAGTGCGCCACACGCCATAGAAAGTGTGCGGAACCCACGTGGGAGTGCGCCGGACGCCGTATAAAGTGTGCGGGACCCAAATGAGAGAGCGTCGGACGCCGTAGAAAGTGTGCGGGACCCAAGTGGGAGTGCGCCGGACGCCGTAGGAAGTGTGCGGGACGCAAGTGGGAGTGCGCCGGACGCCGTAGAAAGTGTGCGGGACCCAAATGGGAGTGCGTCGGACGCCGTAGAAAGTGTGCGGGACCCAAGTGGGAGTGCGCCGGACGCCGTAGAAAGTGTGCGGGACCCAAATGAGAGTGCGCCACACGCCGTAGAAAGTGTGCGGGACTCAAGTGGGAGTGCGCCGGACGCCGTAGAAAGTGTGCGGGACCCAAATGAGAGTGCGCCGGACGCCGTAGAAAGTGTGCGGGACCCAAGTGGGAGTGCGCCGGACGCCGTAGAAAGTGTGCGGGACCCAAGTGGGAGTGCGCCGGACGCCGTAGAAAGTGTGCGGGACCCAAATGAGAGAGCGTCGGACGCCGTAGAAAGTGTGCGGGACCCAAGTGGGAGTGCGCCGGACGCCATAGAAAGTGTGCGGGACCCAAATGAGAGTGCGCCGGACGCCGTAGAAGTGTGCGGGACCCAAATGAGAGTGCGCCGGACGCCGTAGAAAGTGTGCGGGACTCAAGTGGGAGTGCGCCGGACGCCGTAGAAAGTGGGCGGGACCCAAATGAGAGTGCGCCACACGCCGTAGAAAGCGTGCGGGACCCAAGTGGGAGTGCGCCGGACGCCGTAAAAAGTGTGCGGGATGCGCCGGACGCCGTAGAAAGCGTGCTGGACCCAAGTGGGAGCGCGCCGGATGCCGTAGAAAGTGTGCGGGACCCAAGTGGGAGTGCGCCGGACGCCGTAGAAAGTGTGCGGGACCCAAATGAGAGTGCGCAGAACGCCGTAGAAAGTGTGCGGGACCCAAGTGGGAGTGCGCCGGACGCCGTAGAAAGTGTGCGGGACTCAAGTGGGAGTGCGCCGGACGCCGTAGAAAGTGTGCGGGACCCAAATGAGAGTGCGCCACACGCCGTAGAAAGCGTGCTGGACCCAAGTGGGAGCGCGCCGGATGCCGTAGAAAGTGTGCGGGACCCAAGTGGGAGTGCGCCGGACGCCGTAGAAAGTGTGCGGGACCCAAATGAGAGTGCGCAGAACGCCGTAGAAAGTGTGCGGGACCCAAGTGGGAGTGCGCCGGACGCCGTAGAAAGTGTGCGGGACCCAAAAGGGAGTGCGCCGTACGCCGTAGAAAAAGTGCGGGACTCAAGTGGGAGTGCGCCGGACGCCGTAGAAAGTGTGCGGGACCCAAATGAGAGTGCGCCGGACGCCGTAGAAAGTGTGCGGGACCCACGTGGCAGTGCGCCGGACGCCGTATAAAGTGTGCGGGTTCCAAATGGGAGTGCGCCGAACGCCATAGAAAGTGCGCGGTACTCAAGTTGGAGTGCGCCGGACGCCGTAGAATGTGTGCGGGATGCGCCGGACGCCGTAGAAAGTGTGCGGGACTCAAGTGGGAGTGCGCCGGACGCCGTAGAAAGTGTGCGGGACCCAAATGAGAGTGCGCCACACGCCGTAGAAAGTGTGCGGGACCCAAGTGGGAGTGCGCTGGACGCCGTAGAAAGTGTGCGGGACTCAAGTGGGAGTGCGCCGGACAACGTAAAAAGTGTGCGGGACCCAAATGAGAGTGCGCCGGACGCCGTAGAAAGTGTGCGGGACCCAAATGAGAGTGCGCTGGACGCCGTAGAAAGTGTGCGGGACCCACGTGGGAGTGCGCCAGACGCCGTAGAAAGTGTGCGGGACTCAAGTGGGAGTGCGCCGGACGCCGTAGAAAGTGTGCGGGACCCAAGTGGGAGTGCGCCGGACGCCGTAGAAAGTGTGCGGGACCCAAATGAGAGTGCGCCACACGCCGTAGAAAGCGTGCGGGACCCAAGTGGGAGTTCGACGGACGCCGTAGAAAGTGTGCGGGACCCAAATGAGAGTGCGCCGGATGCCGTAGAAAGCGTGCGGGACCCAAAAGGGAGGGCGCCGGACGCCGTAGAAAGTGCGGGGGACCCAAGTGGGAGGGCGCCGGACGCCGTAGAAAGTGTGCGGGCCTCAAGTGGGAGTGCGCCGGACGCCGTAGAAAGTGTGCGGGACCCAAGTGGGAGTGCGCCGGACGCCGTAGAAAGTGTGCGGGACTCAAGTGGGAGTGCGCCGGACGCCGTAGAAAGTGTGCGGGACCCAAATGAGAGTGCGCCACACGCCGTAGAAAGCGTGCGGGACCCAAGTGGGAGTGCGCCGGACGCCGTAGAAAGTGTGCGGGACCCAAATGAGAGTGCGCCACACGCCGTAGAAAGTGTGCGGGACCCAAATGAGAGTGCGCCGGATGCCGTAGAAAGTGTGCGGGACCCACGTGGGAGTGCGCAGAACGCCGTAGAAAGTGTGCGGGACCCAAATGGGAGTGCGCCGGATGCCGTAGAAAGGGTGCGGGACCCAAGTGGGAGTGCGCCGGAGGCCAAAAAAGTGTACGGGACCCATGTGGGAATGCGCCCGACGCCGCAAAAAGTGTGCGGCACCCAAGTGGGAGTGCTCCGAATGCCGCAGAAAGTGTGGGTGACCCAAGCGGGAATGCGCCGGACGGCACAGAAAGCATGCGGGACCCAAGTGGGAGTGCGCAGGACGCCGTAGAAAGTGTGCGGGACCCAAATGAGGGTGCGCCACACGCCGTAGAAAGCATGCGGGACCCAAGTGGGAGCGCGCTGGACGCCGTAGAAAGTGTGCGGGACCCAAATGGGAGTGCGCCACACGCCGTAAAAAGTGTGCGGGACCCAAATGAGAGTGCGCCGGACGCCGTAGAAGTGTGCGGGACCCAAATGAGAGTGCGCCGGACGCCGTAGAAAGTGTGCGGGACCCACGTGGGAGTGCGCCGGACGCCGTAGTAATTGTGTGAGACCCAAGTGGGAGTGCGCCGGACGCCACAGAAAGTGTGCGGGACTCAAGTGGGAGTGCGCCGGACGCCATAGAAAGTGTACGGAACCCAAGTGGGAGTGCCCGGACGCCGTAGAAAGTGTGCGGGACCCAAATGAAAGTGCGCCGGACGCCGTAGAAAGCGTGCGGGACCCAAGTGGGAGTGCGCCGGACGCCGTAGAAAGTGTGCGGGACCCAAATGGGTGTGCGCCGGACGCCGTAGAAAGTGTGCGGGACCCACATGGGCGTGCGCAGAACGCCTTAGAAAGTGTGCGGGACCCAAGTGGGAGTGCGCCGGACGCCGTAGAAAGTGTGCGGGACCCAAATGAGAGTGCGCCACACGCCGTAGAAAGCGTGCGGGACCCAAGTGGGAGTACGCCGGACGCCGTAGAAAGTGTGCGGGACCCAAATGGGAGTGCGCCGGACGCCGTAGAAAGTGTGCGGGACCCAAATGGGAGTGCGCCGGACGCCGTAGAAAGTGTGCGGGACTCAAGTAGGAGTGCGCCGGACGCCGTAGAAAGTGTGCGGGACCCAAATGAGAGTGCGCCGCACGCCGTAGAAAGTGTGCGGGACCCAAGTGGGAGTGCGCCGGACGCCGTAGAAAGTGTGCGGGACCCAAATGAGAGTGCGCCGGACGCCGTAGAAAACGTGCGGGACCCAAGTGGGAGTGCGCGGGACGACGTATAAAGTGTGCGGGACCCAAGTGGGAGTGCGCAGGACGCCGTAGAAAGTGTGCGGGGCCCATATGGTAATGCGCCGGACGCCCTAGAAAGTGTGTGGGACCCAAATGAGAGTGCGCCGGACGCCGTAGAAAGTGTGCGGGACTCAAGTGGGAGTGCGCCGGACGCCGTAGAAAGTGTGCGGGACCCACGTGGGAGTGCGCCGGACGCCGTAGAAAGCGTGCGGGACCCAAGTGGGAGTGCGCCGGACGCCGTAGAAAGTGTGCGGGACCCAAATGAGAGTGTGTCGGACGCCATAGAAAGTGTGCGGGACTCAAGTGGGAGTGCGCCGGACGCCGTAGAAAGTGTGCGGGACCCACGTGGGAGTGCGCCGGACGCCGTAGAAAGCGTGCGGGCCCCAAGTGGGAGTGCGCCGGACGCCGTAGAAAGCGTGCGGGACCCAAGTGGGAGTGCGCCGGACGCCGTAGAAAGCGTGCGGGACCCAAATGGGCGTGCGCAGAACGCCGTAGAAAGTGTGCGGGACTCAAATGAGAGTGTGTCGGACGCCGTAGAAAGTGTGCGGGACTCAAGTGGGAGTGCGCCGGACGCCGTAGAAAGTGGGCGGGACCCAAATGAGAGTGCGCCACACGCCGTAGAAAGCGTGCGGGACCCAAGGGGGGTGCGCCGGACAACGTAAAAAGTGTGCGGGACCCAAATGAGAGTGCGCCGGACGCCGTAGAAAGTGTGCGGGACCCAAATGAGAGTGCGCCGGACGCCGTAGAAAGTGTGCGGAACTCAAGTGGGTGTGCGTAGAACGCCGTAGAAAGTGTGCGGGACCCAAATGGGTGTGCGCAGAACGCCGTAGAAAGCGTGCGGGACCCAAAAGGGAGTGCGCCGGACGCCGTAGAAAGTGTGCGGGACTCAAGTGGGAGTGCGCCGGACGCCGTAGAAAGTGGGCGGGACCCAAATGAGAGTGCGCCACACGCCGTAGAAAGCGTGCGGGACCCAAGTGGGAGTGCGCCGGACGCCGTAGAAAGTGTGCTGGACCCAAATGAGAGTGCGCCGGACGCCGTAGAAAGTGTGCGGGACCCAAATGAGAGTGCGCCGGATGCCGTAGAAAGTGTGCGGGACCCAAGTGGGAGTGCGCCGGACGCCGTAGAAAGTGTGCGGGACTCAAGTGGGAGTGCGCCGGACGCCGTAGAAAGTGTGCGG